>CM066331.1:21876404-22266404 GCA_033807585.1 Hydrophis major
TAGAATGCAGTATTGCAGGCTGATATTGCTCACTGTCAGGAGTTCAATCCTGAACAATTCAGGGTGGACTTATCTGTCCATTCTTCCAAAGCAGAGGTAGTATTCAGCAGGTTCTGACCCATTCTGGAGAACTGGTAGTGGGAATTTTGAGTAGTTTGGAGAACTGGCAAATACCACCTCTGACTGGCCCCACCCCCATCTATTCTCTGCCTCCTGAGTCCCAGCTGATTGGCTGGGTCTTCTTTTGTTGCTCTGGACAGGAGAATGGAGCTGGAAAGCAGGTTAGTGAGGTGGGAAAGGAATGGGATTTTGCAGTAACTTGCCCCTGGAGTGGAGTGGGGTGGGAATGGAGATTTTACAGTATCCTTCCCCTGCCATGCCCACCAAGCCATGCTCACCAAGCCACACCACGCCTGCCAAGCCACACCCACAGAACCAGTAGTAAAAAATTTTGAATCCCACCACTATTCCAAAGTTGGTCAAATAAGGACCCCAATTGTTGGGGGCAATATGCTACTCTGTAAACTGCTTAGAGAAGACTGTAAAGAACTATGAAGTAGTATATAAGTCTAAATGCTATTGCTACTTAAATTCAGGAAAGAGTAGCGAAGTTAGAACTGGAAGTAGTAAGGGAGGGGGGAAACTAAGTACACTTTTTATCTTTAAGTTTTGCTTTGGCTGCCCCCCTCCCCTTTTTAAATAATAATAATAATAATAGGGGTATTATGTCACTAAATCTGAGAATCTATTAATTCAGTGCCATCTCTTTGATCTTAAACATCTTCTGTCTATAGACTTATCCTGATTTCCTACTCATCTCTATACTGGAAGAATAGCATCTGCAAGTCCATCTGGGGGTAATGAAGGCATCTGTAAAACAGCAAGGCAAACTAGTGCCAGATATAAGAATCGGAATGTGAGTATTCATCAGCATTTTCAGTGGGTGGCGAGTCTGACTTGTCAGTTTAAATTACAATCAGCCATGCAAAATATATTTTATAGCATATACAACCAATATGTGTGCTTTTATACATCCTGTCCATTTTTTTTGAAGGTCCCAGCAAAGATTTTGTATTTAATAAATATCTGAAAGTAAAAAGCTTTATGTAGCGTTTTTTTTAGTCTGTATTTCTGTGAGTGCTGCAGTGAATATTTCTTCTGCATTGTTTCCAATTATTCTGATTCTCACTGACAGAAAACAAATTGCTTTCAAATGGCTAGCCAGGCTATAGTTAAATGCCTCCTTTGAAATATGTATATACATGTTCCAGGTATTAGAAGAGTGTCAAAAAAAAAAAAAAACCCAATTGAATTCAGTGCATTAAGAATCAGAAAACAGATTGATTCTAAAATGAAATAGACTCAGCAGCAGCTGCATGTATGTGTGGGTATATGTTTGTGTATGTATATACACACATAAATATACACACAAAACACACACAAAACACACACAAGCCCAACAGAGCAAAAGATAACTTGCTCAGGTAGCTTTAAGAGGAATACATGGTCTGTACAGACAATTATACCAGACAAACATGTTTTACCTCTCCTCATCTTTGCTCAGTTGCTAAGCAATGTGGAAAAAAACAGACAGGTTTAATTAGGTCTATACCCTGAATGACCCAGCTAGTATAAATGTATAATGCACAAAAAAAAAATAACACTTAATTTGTCCTTTCTTCCAGGGTTTCCGCTACATTTTAAAGCATAGTTACATAATCTGTATCCCAGGGGCTTCCTGAGGCTTACCAGTATGCCCCAATTGTTCTCCAAATTCTTAGAAAACTCTCTCCTCCACACACACATACTCTTGTCTTGCCTTCTTCCTATGTGCTGTACATACAGGTGGTCATCAGCCTAAGACTGCAATGGAGCCTGCCATTAGGATCACATGTTGTGAGAGCCATTAAGAAGACAGTCTCACTTAATGGCCCCAACTTCCTGCTTTCCCTGATGTGCTGGTAAAATGGAGAAGGAGAAGGCAGAACTTTGTCTCGGCGATACAGCTGAAATCTCGGGGCTTCGAGATTGCAGCTGATATTTTCACCTCTGGTCGGTCCTAACGGACCTAAACTGTCCCGTAGAGACGGTGACCGTGAAGGGCACATTCCCTGGATCCCTGGTTTGATCAGGGAGAAGTCCTTTTGCTGGCGGTGGAGAGGCAGCCTCCATAGCTGCTGAAGTCGGGACAGCCCCAGAAAGGAAGAGGCTGGAAGTGAAAGTGTGACGGCTGGGTGAGAAACTTCTTCTTCTTTTTTTTTTTTTGGTTAACTTGCTGAATTTTGAAAGGACACTCTGAATATTAGAAGAAAGCTGTGAGATTTTTTTTTTGACAAAACTGTATGAGCGGCGTTTTTTAATCACCACCCAGCACAGATCAATTCCATAGCTGAGACACTCATCTCCAGAACAAAATGCTTAGCCGATGAACAACACCTAGAGACCGAACTACACACTCTCACCGGCGTGCTGACAGCCAATGGATTCCAAAGAAAGAAGATCACCCACCTAATCCAAAAAGAAACCCCAGCCAAAATCCAAGACAAAGAACAAGAAAATGGCAAAGCCCTCCTCCCATATATAAAAGGCACTACGGACAAAATCAGCAAGATCCTCCAAAAACACAACATTAAGACAGCATTCTGCATAAACAGAAAGATATCCACCATCCTAAGAAACCCTAAGGACAGAATCGAGTTAGAAAATCAAGGAGTATATGAAATCCCTTGCACTGCCTGCCCCACCACATACATTGGACAGACTAACAGAAAAATAGGTGCACGCATTGAAGAACATAAGAACTCAATCAAAAAGGAAGAACCGACTCTTCCCTGGTCCAACACCTCAAAGCCACAGGACATGAGATTGACTTTAAAAATACCAGAACTATCGCCAAAATCGAACACTTCAGCAGCAGAATCATCAGAGAAGCCATAGAGATAGAAAAACGCCCACACAGCATGAATAAATGAGATGATGCCTCCCGCCTACCAGCCATTTGGAAACTCGCCCTCATGAACAGACACGTACCTAACATGAAGAATGACACCAGACCCACACCCCTGAGAGCCACACAAGATGTCACCACCACACTTCCACGTAGAAAGCAGACTCACACCCACACAGAAGATGAAACACGACCACGGACCAGAAGCCGCACTGCAGCTGCATCACTACCCACCTCAAACCCCTCTGAGCCATACATGAAGCGAACTGACCTCCACCATGAAGATGCAGCACGACCACGAACTCAAAGCCAAACAGCAAGATCACAGCTCACCAGCTCAAACCCTCCAGCAACTAAGACAAACCTGAGCACAATCAAGCCCCCACCTGAACAGAACAAGCCTCCAGCCAATCAGAACACAGCCAACCCCCCAACCAATCAGAACACAGCCAAACCCCAACCAATGAGAACACACCCCCATCCAATCAGAACACAGCCAAGCCCCCAGCCAATCAAGTCACACCCCCACTAGCAGTTAAAAGGAAGAAGCAGCTGCAAGCTCACATCACTCTAAGAAGCACAGAGCTGAAGACCAAGCCTGAAGATGATGAATGAGACTTCATCGAAACGTTGCCTAGATACTTCCAATCTTACGTGGGAGAAAACCCGAATAACCAAAGATAGATAGATAGATAGATAGATAGATAGATAGATAGATAGATAGATAGATAGATAGATAGATATTAATACTTTTTTCTTTTTGCTTCATTTAAACTATGTTTTTTCTGGCTGGGCGGGGGGAAGTGTATTAAGAAACTTTGTAACACTGCCAACTAGAGGCTTGAAAATATTTTATTTGAATTTGAGAAGAACTCTGAAAAGACTACTTCTCAAGGACATTTCAATTTGATAAGAAAGAGGGAGAGCACAGCAGAATATTATTACAGGTGCTTTCCTGGACCCTTATCAACATTTCAACACTCGAGACTTGGCTTTGAAGCTTGTGGAGAAGAGAGTCATAATAAGAGCCTTGGACAAATAAACAAAGTGCAGTGTGTTTTCTTATCTTTTTTCAGTTGTGCACCCCTATTCACCAGCCTCTCTGTAAACTTTAATTCTAGTAATATTCTTATTTTTTTTTTTCTTTTCTTCTCCTTCTTTTTACTGGGATTTTTTTTCTTTTTTGCTTGCTTTTTCCATATATTTTTGGACCACTCTGCCTCTTCTTTTTTATTATTGAGATTTCCCAATTGGATTAAGGTGTGAAGAACCTGAAGGAATTTTTTCTTTTTTTCCTTACTTTTGTTTTTGTTTTTCATTATTATTATTATTATTATTATTATTATTATTATTATTATTATTATTATTATTAGGCTTTTTTCTTCTTTCTATTTTTCATTTTTTATTGTGACTACTTCATAATTGGATTACGGTCTAGAAGAACCTGAAGATTTTTCTTCTTCTTCTCCTTTTTCCTTTTTGTCATTGGGTTTTTTATTATTGGATTTTTGCCATTTTGGATTATAATTCTACCAGTTGCATTAAAAGTTAAAAAGAATTTGAAGGTCTTGAAGCATCAAAATGAGCAGGAAACCCATATCTTCTGGCGTTTCTACTTCTACCTCTGCTTCCCCACCAGCTGGAGGACAACGTTTAATTGAGACAATGTTGAAGCAAGATAAAGAACAAGAAAAGTGACATTACAGATGATTATGCAAGGAATCCAAGATCTCAAGATAAAAACAGGCACTATTGAACAAAGAACAGAGAAGACTGATGAAAAAGTGGAAAATATTCAACAAATGATGGTGAAGTATGAGGAGAGATTCCAAAAAATTGAGGAAGAAGGTAAACAAAGAGAGGAGAAGATTGGAAATATTGACAACAGATTAACAGTGGTTGAACAAAACAAAAGTGGGATGTTGAGATGGGAGATGGAGAGGTCAGAATTCTATCTCAGATTTCAAAATATAGAAGAAGAAAAAGGACAAAACTTGGCTGTGATAATGATAGAAATTTTGGCGGATGCTTTGGAAATTACAGAGGAAAAGATGATGGATGGAGTAGATGAGGTATATCAAGTTTTTACAAGATATGCGATGAGAAATAAATTACCAAGAGAAGTCCATATTAGATTTACCAAAAAATCCATCAAAACACAAATATTACAAGCTGTAAGAGAGAAGACATTGAAATACAAAGGCAAAGAGATTGTGGTTTTAAAACAAATATCCAGAAGAGTGAGAGAGATGAGAAGAGAATATCGAAAAATGCTATTGGAAAAGGAAGTGAATGCTATTGGAAAAGGAAGTGAAAATGCTATTGGAAAAGGAAGTGAATTATAGATGGCTGATTCCAGAAGGATTCATGTTTACATGGCAAGAACAGAGACATAGAATTGATTCAATTGAGAAAGCAGAACTTTTCCACGCAGAATTTTTTGGAAGGAGAGAAGAAGAGGTAGAGAAAGAGATCTCATTAATTGAGTTTCAAGAGGAACAAATGGAGACTGAAAAAGAGGAAGGTGCAGTAGGTGGGCAGGTGGATAGTAAAGAACAGCGTGAAGTGAGATCCACGAGAGCTGTTAGACCTAAATATAAAGCATAATCATGGAAGAAAAAAAAAATGATTACAATGAATATAAATGGACTCAATTCAGCTGTTAAAAGAAGGAAAACCTTTCATAAATTAGAGAAATTAAAATTTGATATAATTTGTCTACAAGAAGTACATATCAAAAAAACAAAATGAACAATTGTTAGTACAGCCAAAATTAGGGAAAATATTTACTTCTTTGACTCAATGTAAGAAAAGAGGAGTGGTTCTATACATTAAAGAGGCCATTCCAGCAAAATTGATCTATACGGATGAAGACGGAAGAGTATTAATGGTGGAAATAATGGACAACAATATAAAAATACTTTTGATTGCAATTTATGCTCCAAATGATAAACAAGAAGAATTCTATAAAAAACTACACATGAAAATAACTGGACTGGACTATGTTAATATAATTATGATGGGAGACTTTAATGGAATTGTGGACAACAAATTGGACTATATAGCAACAACAACAAAGCAAAATAGAAAGACTCTCCCTAAATCCTTTTTCAAAATGACAGACGAATTAACTTTAAAAGATATTTGGAGAGAAAGAAATGTAAAAGCTAAACAATATACCATATATACTCGAGTATAAGTCGACCCGAATATAAGCCGAGGCACCTAATTTTACCACAAAAAACTGGGAAAACTTATTGACTCAAGTATAAGCCGAAGGTGGGAAATGCAGCAGCTACTGGTAAATTTCAAAAATAAAAATAAATACCAATAAAAACTTTCACTAGGACAGTTGAGAATAAGTTTGATGTTCACAATTTCCTCTTTGAAAGAGACCAGTAAATAGGGAACAAGAAGAAGAAGAAAAAGAAGTGTGTTTTTTCACACTTTTCACACTGCAGTGAACAAAAATGGCATCATAGGAACAGGCTTATTCTCAGTCCAAAGGTTTGTTTCTGATTTCTTCCCTGATTTAAGGGAAATTTGGGAAACGATCTCACTATCATGAAAGGTTTAATTGTTTCATTAACCCAAAAGAAAATGATGATGACAGTGGGTGGCAGGAGTCCCTCTCTCCTTTGCAAGAAAAAAGCAAGAGCTGTTCTTATGATCTCTCTCTCTCTCTCTCTCTCTCCGTAATACAGTCAAGCCCTTTCCAGCACGTGTGATCTGCTGCCGCCGCTTTGCACATTGCAAATGCAAAATCCCGAGGGTTTTGCATTTGCAAGCTGCAAAGCAGTGGGGGCAGATCCCGCGTGCTGGAAAGGGCTTGACTGTATTATGGGAAGAGAGAGAGAGAGAGATCATAAGAACGGCTCTTGTTTTTTCTTGCAAGGGAGAGAGTGACTCCTGCCTCCCACTGTCATCAATATCTTCTTTTGGGTTAGTGAATCAATTAATTTGGGAAATGATCTCACTATCATGAAAGTCAGTGTTCTCTGCCCATGGGGCATTTGGAAGAAGATGCCCCGTGTAAGGGGAATCAGAAATCCCCGTGTTCAATGCCTAGCACGGCAAAAGAGAAAACGCAGCTGTGAGCAAATACTGGGAAAACTTGATTGATCAGAAGGAAGGAGGCAAAAGAGGGAGGGGTGGTGGTGGACGGAGGTCCCACTGGTATTTGTGAAACACTTGGTCAGCAGTGCTTAAAGTCAACGTCCTCGCTCCCACCCACCCAAAGCCACGAAGTCCCCCAATTGCGCAGCCCAGAATCGCCCTCCACTCAGGGGGCAGCAACGATGCCCTGTATTTCACGAGACAAGAAGCTCTGCCACGCAATGAAAGCGCTCTGGCTCTAGGCTTGCGGGCTCAGAAAACAACGCGAGGCGAGGTTGCTTCAGCTCCGCTCAGCTTCGTTTCCTCAGCCCTAGCTGCTTTAAGTCCGCTCGGGAGGAGGGGGAAGAGGTGGTGGCGGCGGCTTGTGTTGTTTTCTGAGCTCTAGGCTCTAGGCTTGCGGGCTCAGAAAATAATGCGAGGCGAGGTCGCTTCGGCTCTGCTCAGCTTTGTTTCCTCAGCCCTAGCTGCTTTCAGTCCGTTTGGGAGAAGGGGGAGGAGGTTGTGGTGGCGGCTTGCATTGTTTTCTGAGCTCCAGGCTCGCGGGTTCAGAAAACAACGCAAGCCGCCGCCACCACCTTCCCCTCCTCCTGAGTGGACTGAAAGCAGCTGGAGCTGAGGAAACGAAGCTGAGCGGAGCTGAAGCAACCTGGGCTCACTTTGTTTTCTGAGCCTAGAGCCAGGGCGCTTTCATTGCACGGCAGAGCTTCTTGTCTCGGGAAACAACATGCGTCGTTGCTGCCCCCTGAGGGGAGGGCAATTCTGGGCTGCGCGATTGGGGGACTTCGTTGCTTTGGGTGGGTGGGTGGGTGGGAGCGAAGACGGACGGAGTTCGTGAAGTGGGGCTTGCCTGCCCGTGCTGGCTGCCTCTGCTTCCTTAGGGGCGGGGAAGGGGGCTCATCTGGACCAAGGGTGAGTCTCCCCCTCAGTTTCCTCTGAAGGATCTTCCGTCACTTTTGCCTTCTCCCTACATCTTCCCTCTGTTAAAATCCCACACACACTTATTTTCAGTCGGATAGATTTCATGTCTGAGCATTCTCACATGGCAGTGAGTCTTTCCCCCCCTAAAAACAGTAAAAAGAAAAAGAAAAAAACAATATATCCTCATGCAAGAACTTTTCTGCTTCCGATTACCCCCATGCTTAAAAGTTGCATGGAAACATGGAAGCAGGGAAGTGGCTGCCCAGCTCCGGAGCTCCACACCATTTTTTTTTCAGACGGGAAGTCTGACTCGAGTATAAGCCGAGGGGGGGGGGGGGGTTTCAGCACAAAAAATGGGCTGAAAAACTCGGCTTATACTCGAATATATACGGTACTTTCTATAGACATTTATCATGGTCCAGATTGGATATGATTTGGACCTCAACAGAATTAATATCTAATATTCAAGAAACAAATATTGAAACAAGTACTTGGGCAGATCATAGCCCAATGACAATTAAATGGAAGGGACAAAAAAAAAAAGATCGAGATGGACATTAAACAACACTCTTAAAGGAAAAAGATTTTACACAATGGATGGAGAAAGAATTGGCTTTTTTCTTTAGAGAAAATAAAAAAGAAGACACTTCAACGCAGAATGTTTGGGATACAATGAAGGCATATGCTAGAGGTTTGATAATAGATTACATAAGAAAAAAAACATTAGGAAAAGGCAAGCCACTAAGCCCTTGGAAGATGAGTATAGAAGACTTGAAAAAGAAGTACAGAAAATGCCACAGAAAAAAGATATTAAATTGAAGTTGGATATAACTAAACATAAAATGGAATTAATAGAGAAAGAAGAATTGGCACAGAAAATTAGAAATGCTAAACAGAATTTGTTATGAACGAATAAAACGCTTAAATAAAGTTTTATCAAACCTTTAGAAAATAGCAGGGTTCTAATCCTGCACTTCTGATTGGCCGATAATAGCAATATCAGATTGGTCCGTTCAGGAGAATCTGATTGGCTGTTAACGAGCCACTCTCATTGGTTAAAGGGGTTAACACACCACGTTTCTCATTGGTTACTAGATCAGCAGCTTGCCTATAAAAAGGCTGCTGCTGCCCTAGGTTTTTGCTCTGTTCAGAATGATTAATAAAGAGTTGAAGTTCACTGTTCACCGTCTCATCTCCGTTCCTTGTGCCCATGCACAGAACTTAACACTGGTGATGAAAGTGGGATGTGGAGACGTCAGAGCTAACTGAACACTACAGAGCACCAAAGAGAGCACGTGGCTGAAGGCGCATCAACGGTGGAAACCATGTCCGGCGGCGCCATACCACCCGCTCCATTCGACCCGGCACAAGAAGACTGAGACTCATACATGGACCGGTTCCAGATGTTTCTGGAGACCAACAACTTGAAGGATGCCACTGCTGGAAAAAAGTGAGCGATATTCCTGACTCACTGCGGTCCTGCCATTTTTAAGATGGCTAAGGCACTGGCGAAACCGGCTGAGGTGAAATCCATGGACTGGGATATCCTCGAGCCCCTTCTACAGGCCCACTATGCACCTACCGTACCAATGCTTGTCTGAAGACATGAATTTTACCAGAGAGACCAGTAGAAAGGAGAAAGCGTTGCAGATTTCATTGCAGATCTCCAGAACCTGGGAGGCCTCTGCGGGTTCGCTGACCTCGAAGAAGCTCTAAGAGACCGAATAGTTCTGGGTTTAGATGCACCTCACGTGCAAACTAAGCTGATGGCAAAAGGCGACATCAGCCTTGCAGATACCATCGCTGATGCTACTGCAGCAGAAGCAACCAGGAAGTCAGCTGCCTGAATGCGCCGCATCAACGCCCTGCTCCGCCAACTCGCCGGTGAAACCTCACCTCGCCTAGAGGGACATACAATGGCAACCCACCATGAGGACCTTGAATCATCATCAGAAAGTGATGAGGAAGAGGTCAACCGGCTCTGGTCTAAACGAGAGCAACGCCACCAGCGTAATCAGAGACTGCAGCATCAATGCGCAGGTTGTGGGGCAAACCACCCACGATCAGACTACAAATTCCTCGATGCACTCTGCCATGTTTGTGGAAAGACAGACCACATCGAAAAGGTCTGTAGAAGCAAGCAAGGATCCAGCCCCTTTCAGAGGGGGACCAACTACCACCAAACCACAGGAAATCGTCCTGTGAGTCGGGAACATTTGAACCACTAATGGAACAACCACTCCTACAGAAATAAACCACTAGCCAATTCAACGAAATGAGAAGAGGCACACCAAACCATTACAATTGGTCAAGCCTCAAAATTCGATGCAAAGAAGATCCGGGTGAAGGTCGCCATCGAAAACCAGCCCTGCGTGATGGAAGTCGATTCAGGATCATCCCTCTCGATGGTTTCCTGGAAGACCCTTAAACAATTAATCCCTGATGTCTGGCGGCAAGACCTCAGAACCCAAAGAATCATACTCAAGGATTATCAGGGAAACCGAATTCCAGTTGTTGGATCCAGCCTAGTCCAGGTCTCATTCAAAAATCGTACTGCATCTTTACCATTGACCATCGTTGACCGTGACCGGCCTAGCTTGTTAGGCCTTCAATGGTTCGCTCCACTTGGGATCGAGGTAGCCGGCATTCACCAAACCAGAAACGACGACTGGGAGGAGGCCCTCATTCAGGAATTCCAGGACATCTTTGCAGACAAACTAGGCGAGTACAAGGGGACCCCGATATCATTTAACCTTAATCCTGAAGTAGCCCCCATCTGCCTTAAGCCTCGTCGGGTACCTTTTGCCCTTAAACCAAAGATTGACGAGCAACTTGATAAATTAATAGCCCAGGGTGTTTTAGAACCAACAGACCACGTTCCTTGGGAAACCCCATTCATAATACCCATCAAACCGGATGGATCGTTAAGGATTTGTGGGGACTACCATGCCACCCTGAATCATGCCTTTCAAGAGAACGCTTACCCGCTGCCGGTGGTGCAACACCTCCTCCATTCCCTGGGGGGTGGAAAAGTCTTCACTAAATTGGATTTAGCACAGGCGTACCAACAACTGCCTGTAGATAAAAAAACAGCAGAGGCACAAACGATCGTTATGCACCGAGGCGCCTTTAAGTGCAACTGACTCCAATTTGGAGTTAGCTTAGCCCCAGGGATTTTTCAGAGTTTGATGGAGAGACTCTTACAGGGGATAAAAGGGGTCATACCATACTTTGATGATGTTTTAATTGCTGCCCCGAATAGAGAAATACTAAAAGAGCATTTTAAACTGGTTCTCCAGAAATTAAAAGACTCCGGCCTTAAGGTTAAAAAAATAAATGTCAACTGTGTACAGATAAAGTAGAGTTCCTGGGATACCTAATTGATAAACTAAAAGCAATCAAGAACGCCCCAAGACCCAGAAATAAGACTGATCTCCAAGCTTTCCTGGGGCTCATTAATTTTTACAACATTTTTCTGCCCGACAAAGCGACCGTAGCTGAGCCCCTACATAGGCTTCTCAACAAAAAAGCAACCTGGGTCTGGGGCACCAAGAGGAGCAACGCGTTCCAACAAGTGAAAAACCTATTCACCTCAGATGCTGTTTTAATGCAGCATAACGAGACTTTGCCTTTAACAATTACATGTGACGCGTCACCATTTAGAGTAGGAGCCATTTTGAGCCATGTGTTACCAAACGGTAGTGAAGCCCCTATTGCCTATTTTTCAAGGACCCTACCAAAAGCTGAACGTAATTATAATCAAATCAATAAAGAGGCTCTTGCTGTTGTATCTGCTGTGAAACGGTTTCATGAATATGTATATGGACGAGTTTTTACTATTGTTACCGACCACAAACCTTTGCTGGGATTATAGCGGGAGACAAGCCAACCCCCTATATATTATTACCTAGAATGACTCGCTGGTTGGAGTTTTTGGCTGCATACAATTATAGGCTGCAACACCGCCTGGGGAAAGCAATTCCCCACGCTGACGCACTGAGCCGTGCACCATTTCCGGAAACCGTCGACAACCCAGCTCCAACCCTCACAACAGCCCAGATTGAAATGCTACATTCACCACCGCTAACAGCTAGAGATATCGCGATCGAAACAAAACATGATCCTATCTTAACGTGAGTTCTTAGCTGGGTCGAACGGGGATGGCCAGTAGATCAAACCCCTGACGACTTCACCCCCTTCAAGAACCAGCAAACAGAACTTTTTTTGCAAAAAGGCTACATCCTATGGGGGGATAGAGTCGTCATCCCAGAGCGGTTACAACGAGCAGTATTAAAGACACTGCATGAGGGTCACCCCGGCATCGTGCATATGAAAGCACTCGCACGAAGCTACGCATCGACAAACAGATCAAAGCCTGGGTAAAGATTTGTTTAAAGTGCCAGGAAGTTGGCAATTCCCTACCTAAAGCAACCCTAACAGAATGGGAAACACTCCGGGGACCGTGGTCCTGCATCCACATTGACTTTGCGGGACCTACTAAGGGACATATGTTCCTACTAAGAGTGGGTGCCTATTCCAACTGGCTCGAGATCCACGAAATGAAGAGTACTACAACCGAGTCAGTTATCTGGAAGTTGAACAGGCTATTCGCGATGCATGGACTGCCAGACGTTCTGGTATCCGACAACGGACCCCAGTTTACCGCTCTACCCTTTGAACAATACTTAGCGGACCGGGGTATTCAATATGCGCAAACTTCACCAGTGCACCCTGCAGCTAACGGAAGAGCCGAGCGCATGGTACAATTTGTTAAAAAAAACCCTCTACAAAATGGACTATGGGGACATTGACAACAAAATAAACAGAATACTCCTACTCCAACACATCACTCCACACAGCGTCACCAACAAGACTCCAGCTGAAGTATTAATGGGACGCAAACTCCGTTCCCACCTCGACCAGCTTCACCCATCTTACGAGCCAGAGAAACCCTGTGGATCTAGCAGAAAATGTCGCGAGTTCAAGATAGACGACTTAGTTTTCACCAGAAACTTTTCTGGTGAACCGTTGTGGGTCGAGGCTACTGCAATTCAAGCCACTGGACCCAGGTCGTACCGGGTGAAAACCTGCGATGGAAAAATATGGAAACCCGATATAGATCAGTTTCACTCAAGGCTACAACCTAGTTTCCGTGACTCCGGTAACTCCCAAACTGAGGGGGGAAGGGATGTCGAAGAAACCAAATTCGAGATAGCGGAAAGCAGGAATGAAAGAAGTCAGCAATCGGGCGTAACGAATGAAGAAGAATCAGGGAGGGGTGTGTCCTCGCCACAGAGGAACACCTCAAAAGAGGCAAGTCCACAAAGACCAGAGGACAACAACGAGATCATTAGTAGCACCGAGTCATCCAATGAGGAACCACCGGCACCCGACTTGCCCAAAAACGTCCCGCCGAAATGGGGTTACAGACAGGAACTGGTGGGACTGCGTAAATCCAATAGACAGTCAAAACAACCTTCATACCTCAGAGATTATGTCACCGCACCCCCTGAACAGAACCCAGGGGGAAGGGGTGTTATGAATGAATAAAACGTTAAATAAAGTTTTATCAAATCTTTAGAAAATAGCAGGGTTTTAATCCTGCACTTCTGATTGGCCAATAATAGCAATATCGGATTGGTCCGTTCAGGAGAATCTGATTGGCTGTTAATGAGCCACTCTCATTGATTAAAGGGGTTAACACTCCACATTTCTCATTGGTTACTAGATCAGCAGCTTGCCTATAAAAAGGCTGCTGCTGCCCTAGGTTTTTGCTCTGTTCAGAATGATTAATAAAGAGTTGAAGTTCACTGTTCACCGTCTCGTCTCCGTTCCTTGCACCCATGCGCAGAACTTAACAGAATTATTTTGAAGATGCAAATAAGCCAGGTAGATGGCTAGCATATAAATTGAGAAAGGAGAAGGAATCAAGAAAAATATTGAAGTTAATAGATGATCAAGGCCAAGTTTGTTATAGTAATAAGGAGAAAAAGGAAATTATTTGAGATTTCTATGGGCAGTTATTTAATCAAGAGAATATTGATGAGGAAAAAGTCAAACAATATCTACAGAATGCTAACTTACCGAAGATACCTAAAGAGACTGAAGAAATGCTAGAAAGCAATATAACAATGATGGAATTAACTGAAGCACTTAAGAAACAAAATAATTGGAAAGCACCAGGTCCAGATGGGCTTCCGGCAGAATTTTATAAAACATTTCAAGAATCATTGAGCATTCCATTGTTAGAGTTACGAGTGAAGTTTTGTCAAAGAAGATGATACCCAAAACATAGTCAGAGGCTTATATTACAGTTATTCCAAAAGAAGAGGCTGATCCACTGCAAATCAAGAACTATAGACCTATTTCTTTATTGAATGCAGACTATAAAATTTTTGCTTCAATTTTAGCAGAAAGACTTAAAAAATACTTGAATAATTTCATTACCCAGATCAAAATGGATTTCTGCCAAAGAGACAAATAAGAGACAATTTGAGAGTAATCTTGGACACTTTGGAATACTATGAGGCTCATCCTGAAAAGCAAATGGCTTTGATATTCCTAGATGCTCAAAAGGCATTTGACAATGTGAACTGGAGATTTATGCTATTACTATTGGAACAGATGGGTTTTGCCAGAAAATTTATTCAAGCAATAGAAGCCATATACAACAAACAGATAGCAAAGGTAATGATGGAGGGAGAACTTACAGACTTTATTAATATAAGAAAAGGCACAAGACAAGGATGTCCTCTATCCCCTTTGCTATTTGTATTGACTTTGGAAGTGTTGAATAGAAATATTAGAAATGATAAAAGCATAAAAGGAATGAAAATTAAAAAGGAAGAATTTAAACTGCAAGCCTTTGCTGATGACTTAGCCTTTATTTTGGAAGACCCGTTAGAAACAGCTCCAAAGTTATTGGAAAAGATAGAGATATATGGTGAGGTGGCTGGTTTGAAAATAAATAAAGACAAAACAAAGATTTTGACAAAGAACATGCTACTGAGACAAAAAGAAGAACTGGCAGACCTGTTGAAAATCCAAGTCACGAATCAAGTCAAGTATCTGGGGATACACTTGACAGCAAGATGTAGCACATTAAAAGAGAATAATTATATTAAACTTAAACAACAGATAGCTACAGATTTGAAGAAATGGGAAAATTTGCAATTGTCATTAATAGGGAGAATTTCAATAATCAAGATGAATATTTTACCCAGAATTCTATTTCTGTTTCAAACAATACCAATTAGGCTCGGAAAAGACCATTTTGAAGATTTAAATAAAATTATATTGAAGTTTATATGGCAAGGTAAGAAAGCGAGAATAAAGCTAAAGCTTTTGCAAGATGCTAGAATTAGAGGAGGTTTTGGCCTGCCAAATTGGAATTGTACTATCAAGCTGCAAGTTTGATGTGGGTCAAGGAATGGATAACATTAAGAAAGACTAGATTGTTGACACTAGAAGGTCATGATTTGCTGTTGGGTTGGCATGCTTTTTTATGGTATAAGGGAACTAAATCACAGGGTTATTTTAGAAGGTATTATATACTGGAGTCTTTGTGCTTAAACTGGGAGAAGATAAAAAGACAATGTTATTTGAAAATTCCAGTTTGGTTATCAACTACTGAAGCATTTTCCTATCCTAAAATTTATAAGAAGGAACAAACAGTTAGGTATGGGGAACTATTGGATGAAAAGGGTGAACTTAAATTGATACAAAATTTAGAGGAACAAGGTATAAAGATGAATTGGTTTTCATATGCGCAAATACATTCAAGGTATGATGAAGATTCTAAAATGGAGGGATTCTATGATAAACAGACTGATCTAGATAAGGTCTTGATGGGTACTGATGAGAAGGTGATTAAAAATTATATGGTTATTTACTGGGAATTAAATTAGAGGAAGAACAAGTTAAAGAAACTATGATTGTTTGGGGGAAGAATTTTGGATATGGGATTGATTTAGAGAAATGGCAAAAATTGTGGTCTCAAAATTATAAAATGACAATGTCAACAGCATATAAAGAAAATTTGTAGAAGATGTTTTACAGGTGGCACTTTCCCCCGACAAGAATAGCAAGAATGTTTAAGAACAAATCTGAAAAATGCTGGAAATGTCATCAGATACCTGGCTCATATTACCATATGTGGTGGACCTGTGAGGACGCTAAAAAATATTGGACTAAAATTCGCATATGGTTGGAGAAAATGACAAAGAAACGTTTAGATTTGAAACCGGAGTTTTTTCTATTGGGAATCTTACCAGATACATACAGTAAAGACTTGAAATATCTGATTGTAAATGTATTAACAGCAGCTAGGATTGTATTTGCTAAAAACTGGAAGAATGAGAAAATACCATCACAGGAAGAAATTATTAAGAAAATATTGGAATGTGCTGAGATAAGTAGATTGACATTTGAAATTAGAGAGCAAGAGGATAAACAATTTTATGAAATTTGGGATCTTTTTTATCAATGGCTAGATGACAAAATATGATAATAGAATATTTAGAATGTTAGATAACAAGGAATATCTTTATTTTTTCTTTCGTTTTTATTATTTGATATTATATTTATAAAGTGTTTCTAGGATAGATTTGGTATGATTATATGATTTGTTATAGAATAAACTATTTAAAGTATTGTTATCTCATAAAGCATGAATGATTAAAAGTATAGTCAAATGTTCTTTTTAATAGCGATATTAGGATATATAAGTTTGGATTGACAATATGAGTTGTTATGTAGCATAACTGTAATTGAGACTACAAAATGAATGCACAAAACTGATGAACCAACTGACACACTGTTGAGAGAGTTGATGTTTCAATGTTTTGAGAGAGTTGATGTTTTAATGTTTTGTTTCTCTTGTTTGTTTGTAGAAAATCAATAAAATTGTTTTCCAAAAAAAAAAAAAACCACTTAATTTGTGCTTTCTTCCAGGTTTTCCGCTACATTTTTAAGCATAGTTACATAATCTGTATCCCAGGGGCTTCCTGAGGCTCACCAGTATGCCCCAATTGTTCTCCAAATTCTTAGAAAACTCTCTCCTCCACACACACATACTCTTGTCTTGCCTTCTTCCTATGTGCTGTACATACAGGTGGTCATCAGCCTAAGACTGCAATGGAGCCTGCCATTAGGGTCATATGTTGTGAGAGCCATTAAGAAGACAGTCTCACTTAATGGCCCCAACTTCCTGCTTTCCCTGATGTGCTGGTAAAATTCTGTACAGGCTGATTTGGAGAAAGAGAATAGACTGCTTTATTGTCAGGCCGCTTGGTGCAATACAAGAAGCAGCTGCCATTTTCTAAGCAACCACAATTCAATGTAGCTGCTTGGAAAATGGTGGCTGCTTCCAGGACTAGCAAAAAGTAATTCATACCTCACCCAAGTTCTGGAGATCTTTGAAAGGAAATTGAGGAAGGTGTGGGACCTGGTGGAATGGGAAGCAGGTCCAAGGCCTGCAGGCATCTGGTGTGCAGGGATCAGGGGAGATCAGCTGGGGGTACTTGCAGCAACCCTTCAGTCATTTGTAAGGGTGAACAGCCAGGAGGATTCTTCAGCAGCCATAACTTCAAGACAAGATTCTAAGTAGCTTTGAGGAGGAGGGGAATTCCATCATAACTTTGAATGGCTGCTAAGTGAAAGTCATAAGTTGAGGACTACCTGTATGCCACTGATGGACCTGAGAAAGTGGACTTCCTGAGGTTTTGCAGAAACTTGCTGCTTTCATTATTCTGTCTTCCTTTGAGCCTTCACTCCAAACCCAAAACATTACTGGGGACAAAGAACAATACTGGAGCAAGAAACAGATTAACAAGCTCACACACAGTCTATGGATCAGTCAAGCTGAGGCAAGGCTAAACAGAAGCTTTACAGAATTTCCAGTGGGTGGGTGGGTGGGTGGAAGAGGGAGAGGGGGGGGATTATGTTCCTGCAATAAAGTTCTGTAGCATTTTGGGTTTAAAGGTTAAAAAATGTGGTTGAGAAGGAATGTATATGTGAGATTGGAAGCTGCTACATCTTTTTCTGGGTACAAGCAGCTTTTCTTTCATGTTTGGTTGAAGAAGCTGCAGATGGGTTCTACATTGTGCTGATAGGATCTACATTTATGCTCTGAGGTGCTCTTAAGAGGATTTTGCCTTAAAATTAAAACACTGCAGAATCCTAGCATTTGTGCTTGAGCCTGGCAGTCTTTGCCAGGAGCTGTCAACTAATCCTATGCAGCTCATAAGCATTCCAGGCCATGACTTTGTGAGCCTCTGTCTGGCTCCTGTAGTTCTGGATTACCCTGAGGGGCTTTTTCAGAGCCAATTCAGCAAAATTGATGGAGATACTTTCCTTCCTATGGACCCTGCTGTAGTTGAATATTTGTTATCTCTTTTCTCCATCTTAGTGTTGCCAAACTAAGACAATAATATGAAAGGTTTGAATGTCCATATATGTCATGTGTGTGTGTGTGTGTGTTCATCAACAAATATGTATGAAAGATATATCTGTTTTTTTGATTCACAGAGATCTCGCAAATATATCTGGAATATTTTTTTTTTCCTTTTGATTCATAGACATCTCTGTGTATGTCCATGTGCATTAAAAGTGAGTGGTTATATCATTAGATTGAATAGAAAGGTTAATATTAATATAGAGTAGGCTATGCAACGTTTCAGATTTGAGAGTGAAAGAATGCTTTGGAAAAATGAGGCTGCTCACATAACCGGTCTAGAACTCTTCAAAGCAGCTACATCTTGGATCACATAGTTAGTTTAAGGAACTGCAGGTAGTCTCTAAAGTATGTTTTTGCCTAGCTACAAAGTGTAGCACAGCATTTAATTTGTTAAGTTCTGAGCATGGGTGCAAAGAATGGAGACGAGGCAGTGAACAGTGAACTTCAACTCTTTATTAATCATCGTGAACAGAGCAAAAACCCAAGGGCAGCAGCAGCCCTTTTATAGGGCAGGCTGCTGACCTATTAGCCAATGAGAACATGGAAGTGTTAAACTCTTAAACCAATGAGAGTGGCTCGTTAACAGCCAATCAGATTCTCCAGAACGGACCAATCCGATATCGCTATTATCGGCCAATCAGAAGTGCAGGATTAGAACCCTACTTTTTCTTTAAGTTTTGTTAAAATTTATTTAAACACTTTTATTAGTTCATGACACCCCTTCCCCCCGAGTTCCGTTTGAGGGGTGCGGTGAGGTAATCCCTAAGATATGTAGGGGATATCTTAATCCCTAATCCATATCCCTAAGATATGTAGGGGATATCTTCAATTATCGATTAGATTTGCGCTGTCCCACCGGTTCCCATCTGCAGTCCAGCTTCGGTGGGACATTTTTGGAAATATCTGGTACCGGTGGTTCCACATTCTCACTGGACAACTCGGTACCGCTAATTCTGTCGTTGTTGTTGTCCTCCGATCTTTGCGGAATACCTCTGTTGAGGTATTCCTCTGTGGCGAGGACACACCCCTCCTTGATTCTTCTTCATTTATCGCGCCCGGTTGCTGTCTTCCATCGCTTCTGCTTTCCGCCATCTCGAATTTGGTTTCTTCGACATCTCCTCCCTCCTCAGTTTGGAAGTCCCAGGAGTCACGGAAGCTGGGTTGTAGCCTAGAGCGAAGCTGATCTATATGACGTTTCCATATTTTTCCATTGCAGGTTTGCACACGGTATGATCTGGGCCCGGTGGTTTGAATTATGGTTGCTTCGATCCATAATGATTCGCTGGAGAGGTTTTTAGCAAAAACTAAGTCATCTACCTTGAACTCGTGGCATTTTCCGCTAGATCCACAGGGTTTCTCTGGCTCATAGGAAGGGTGGAGCCAGTCGAGGTGGGAACAGAGCTTGCGTCCCATCAACAATTCAGCTGGCGTCTTGTTGGTGACGCTGTGCGGAGTGATGTGTTGGAGTAGGAGTATTCTGTTTATTTTTCGTCAATGTCCCCATAGTCCATTTTGTGGAGAGTTTTTTTAACAAATTGTACCATGCGTTCGGCCCTGCCGTTAGCTGCAGGGTGCACTGGCGAAGTTAGTGCATGGTGGATACCCCAATCCGCTAAGTATTGTTCAAACGCCAGGGCAGTGAACTGGGGTCCGTTGTCGGAGACCAGAACATCTGGCAGTCCGTGCATTGTGAATAGCCTGTTCAACTTTTGGATGATGGACTCCATTGTAGTATTCTTCATTTTGTGGATCTCGAGCCAGTTGGAATAGGCATCCACTGTTAGGAGGAACGTATGTCCTTTAGTAGTCCCGCAAAATCAATGTGGATGCGGAACCACGGCCCCCAGGGGGGTTTCCCATTCTGTTGGGGTTGCTCTAGGTGGGGCACTGCTGACTTCTTGGCACTTTAAGCAAGTCTTTACCCAGGCTTCAATCTGTTTGTCGATGCCCGGCCACCATGTGTAGCTTCGTGCGAGCGCTTTCATACACACGATGCCAGGGTGACCGTCGTGCAATGTTTTCAATGCTGCTCGTTGTAATCGCTCTGGGACGACGACTCTATCTCCCCATAGGATGCAGCCTTTTTGCGAAAAAAGTTATGTTTGTCGGTTTTTGAAAGGGGTGAAATCGTCAGAGGTTTGTTCTATTGGCCATCCTCTTTCGACCCAGCTAAGAACTCGTGCCAAGACAGGATCTCGTTTTGTTTCAATTGCAATGTCTCTGGCTGTTAGCGATGGTGAATGTAACATTTCAATCTGGAGTGTCGTAAGGGTTGGAGCTGGGTCATCGACGGTTTCCGGAAGTGGGGCACGGCTTAATGCATCAGCGTGGGGAATAACTTTCCCCAGGCGGTGTTGTAATTTATAATTGTATGCAGCTAAAAACTCCGACCAGTGAATCATTCTTGGTGACAATATATAGGGGGTTGGCTTGTCTCCCACTGTAATCCCTAGCAAAGGTTTGTGGTCGGTAACAATAGTAAAAACTCGTCCATACACATATTCATGAAATCGTTTCACAGCAGATACAACAGCAAGAGCCTCCTTATCAATCTAGCTATAGTTACGTTCAGCATTTGATAAGGTCCTTGAAACATAGGCAATAGGGGCCTCAGTACCATTTGGTAACACATGGCTCAAAATGGCTCCTACTCCAAACGGTGACGCATCATATGTAATTGTTAAAGGCAGAATCTCATTATGCTGCATTAAAACAGCATCTGAGGTTAGTAAGTTTTTCACTTGTCGGAATGCGTGCTCCTCGCGGTGTCCCCAGACCCAGGTTGCTTTTCTGTCAAGAAGTCTATGTAAGGGCTCAGATACGGTCGCTTTCTGGGGCAAGAAGATGTTGTAAAAGTTAATGAGCCCCAGGAAAGCTTGGAGCTCAGTTCTATTTCTGGGTCTTGGGACATTTTTGATTGCCCTCAGTTTGCTGTTAGTGGGGTGGATGCCCTGTTTATCAATTAGGTACCCCAGGAACTCTACTTTATCTGTACACAGTTGACATTTATTTTTTTTAACCTTAAGGCCAGATTCTTTAAATTTCTGGAGAACCAATTTAAGCTGCTTTTCTAGTATTTCTCTATTCGGGGCAGCAATTAAAATGTCATCAAAGTATGGCATGACCCCCTTGATCCCTTGGAAGAGTCTCCATCAGACTTTGAAAAATTCCTGGGGCTACGCTCACTCTGAATTGGAGTCGGTTGCACTTAAAGGTGCCTCGGTGCGTAATGATCGTCTGTGCCTCTGTGGGTTTTTTATCTACAGGCAATTGTTGGTAGGCCTGTGCTAAATCCAATTAAGCGAAGACTTTTCCGACCCCCAGGGAATGGAGAAGGTGTTGTACCACTGGTACCAGGTAAGCATTCTGTTGAAGGGCATGATTAAGGGTGGCCCGGTAGTCCCCACAAATCCTTAATGATCCATCCGGTTTGATAGGTGTTACAATTGGGGTTTCCCAGCGAGCATGGTCAGTTGGTTCTAAAACACCCTGGGCTATTAATTTATCGAACTGCTCATTAATTTTTGGTTTAAGGCCAAAAAGGTACCCGACAAGGCTTAAGGTGGATGGGGGCTACTTCAGGGTTAAGGTTAAATGATATCGGGGTCCCCTTGTACTTGCCTAGTTTGTCTGTGAAAACGTCTTGGAATTCCTGGACGATGGCCTCCTCCCAGTCATCGCTTCTGGTTTGGTGAATCCGGCTACCTCGATCCCGAGTGGGGCGAACCATTGAAGACCTAGCAAGCTAGGCCGGTCACGGTCAATGACGGTCAGTGGTAATGACGCAGTACGATTCTTGAATGATACTTTGACTTGGCTGGATCCAATGACCGGAATTCGGTTCCCCTCATAATCTTTGAGTATGATTCTTTGGGCTCTGAGGTCTTGACACTGGACGGAAGGAATTAGTTGTTTAAGAGTCTTCCAGGAAACCATCAAGAGGGACGATCCTGAATCGACTTCCATCACACAAGGCTGGTTTTCGATGGCGACCTTCACCTTCACTCGGATCTTCTTTGCGTCTAGCGATGAGGCGTGACCGATTGTAATGGTTTGGTGTGCCTCTTCTCTTCTCAATAAAATGGCCAGTGTTTTATTTCTGTAGGAGTGGTTGTTCCATTGGCGGTTCAAATGTTCCCGACTCACAGGGCGATTCTCTGTGGTCTGGCGGCAGTTGTTTCCCCTCTGAAGTGGGCTGGATCCTTGCTTGCTTCTACAGACCTTCCCGATATGCCTCTTTTCCCACAGAAATGGCAGAGCGCATCGAGGAATTTGCAGTCTGATCGTGGGTGGTTTGCCCCACAACCTGCACCTTGGTGCGGTAGTCTTTGATTTTGCTGATGGCGTTGGTCACATTCAGACCGGAGCTGGTTGACCTCCTCCTCCTCACTTTCTGATGGCAATTCGAGGTCCTCATGGTGGGTCACTGTTGTGTGCCTCTCTAGGTGAGGTGAGGTATTGCTGGCGAGTTGATGGAGCAGTGCGTTGGTGCGACGCATTCGGGCGGCTGACTTCCTGGTTGCTTCAGCTGCAGTAGCATCTTTGATGACATCAGCAAGGTTGATGTCCCCTTTTGCCATGATCTTGCTCTGTACCGTCTGGTCATCTAATCCCAGAATTATTCAGTTTCAAAGCCTCCCAGGTTCCGGAGATCCGTGATGAAATCTGCAACGCTCTCCCCTTTCCGCTGGTCCCTCTGGTAAAATTCATTTCTTCAGACAAGCGTTGGTACGGTGGGTGCATAGTGGGACCGTAGAAGGGGTTCGAGGACATCCCAGTCCATGATTTTCACCTGAGCCGGTTTCGCTAGTGCCTTGGCCATCTTAAAGATGGCAGGCCCGTAATCGGTCAGAAACACAGCTCGCTTTTTCCCCGTAGTGGCATCCTTCAAGTTGTTGGTCTCCAGAAACATCTGGAACCGGTCTATGTACGAGTCCCAGTCTTCTTGTGCCGGGTCAAATGGAGCAGGTGGTGTGGCACCGCCGGACATGGTTCCATTGTCGATGTGCCTTCAGCCACGTGCTCTGTTTGGTGCTCTGTAGTATTCAGTCAGCTCTGATGTCTCTGCATCCCACCTTCATCGCCAGTGTTAAGTTCTGAGTATGGGCGCAAAGAACAGAGATGAGGCAGTGAACAGTGAACTTCAACTCTTTATTAATCATCGTGAACAGAGCAAAAACCCTAGGGCAGCAGCAGCCCTTTTATTGGGTAGGCTGCTGACCTATTAGCCAATGAGAACATGGAAGTGTTAAACTCTTAAACCAATGAGAGTGGCTCGTTAACAGCCAATCAGATTCTCCAGAACAGACCAATCTGATATCGCTATTATCGGCCAATCAGAATGCAGGATTAGAACCCTGCTTTTTCTTTAAGCTTTGTAAAAACTTTATTTAAACACTTTTATTAATTCATGACATAATTAATTAAATTAATACACAAAAATTGTGAATTTTTGTTCTCACCTCGCATTTTAAAGCACTTTGAATTTTGTTTCTCTTTTGCAATGCAGTCCTAACATCATTGAAAAACTGACTTGACTTTCAACTTGATAAATTTTGTGCATCCTTCACCTAAGGCAGTTTTGTTTAATCAAGGCAACCAGTATAAAATATCCAAAATAAAATGTTTGAGAGGATATCCTTTGGATATCTTTTTGATCATCCAAATGTACCTTTGGTAAAAATGCAAGGCTGTTGGTGCAATAATTTTTTGTTATTATCTTGGAACTCCTTAGTTTTATTCCCAATCAACTTAGTATGTTCAAGATGTTTGAAATATGAGCAAATCTATTTCAATTAAATTTGCTATGATGTGATTGGTACTTTCTCTATTTCAATGAAAAATCCCATGGATTAATGTGCCCTCAAATCCCTGTAAGCTGCTTTTCCTAAAACATGCTTTATAGGGATAATTCATAAAATTGCATGAGATACAACATTAATAATTGCTGAAAAGATGAACGGCGTTGTTCTGTTGTATCCTTCCAGATCTTTATGCAAGTAATCTGGGTAAAACTGAAAATAAATTAAAAATATCGTAGGTCTATTTTAAACTACAAATGAAAGTCAAGAAAAAAAATCCTTTGCTAAGGATATTCTAGTAGGTTTTATTCTGCACTGCTTTCTCTCTTGTTAAAACATGTACAAAATTGAGATTTCAGTTTGAATCAACATTTTTAATATTATTTACAAAAAAACCCCTCTTAACTACAGATTTACAAAATTGTGAGTCCGTTGCAGAGAACTATTTTTATATGTTGTAATATAATCACAGTTAAACATGAAAGTCTGGGCTTTGCTCTCATTTTTATACAATAATGTATACCATTCTAATACAAAATGCATATATGAATTTGTCAAATATTAAAACATTTTAATATATAGGAGTATCTTTCCTATTTACTTTTCAGGATGGATCTCTACATTATTGTTACCATTAATTCATACACATATAAAACTTTCTGATTAGTTGCTCAAAGATAAGGCAACTCGTCTCATTTTGGGCAAGTGTGAGTTTAAACTATTTGGTACTCAAAGTGGAGCTACAATAAAATGTCTTTTGGATTTCTCTCCCAAAGCCATTAGCAGAGAAGTTGGTAAAAAAAAAAAAAAATCTGAACTTTTAGGAGAAATTCATTATTGCTTTAGGGGGAAAAAAAACTAACATTACTTCTGAGAAAGACCTACAAATGGAGTTTCCTCATTAAAGCTTCTCTTGGGATTAATTTGAGAAAGTAGAGATGATTATAAAATGAAAGAGGAGATTCACATACATCCTTGATTGCCTCAACTGAGTTCAGGAATACCACACTTCATCTCTGAAAGTTTCTCTAAAAATAACATTATCCTATCTTCTCAAATAATTTCCATAGCAAATTCCTTCCATCAAATAAATATGAACTGACCAACAACAAAGGAACAAGCAATGATGCAGAATTGCTCTGCCCAGCCTTAATATAGCTAACACTTTAGGTCACATGTGATCCTTGAAGTTTCAGATGTCTCTTGAGAATTTCCTAAAATTGCTATGTGATTTTAATGTTTAATGTGGTAGGACAATGCTATTAAACACATGAAGAATAATCAGTTCATCTATAATTAAATTAAATTAAATTAAATTTAGCCTTTGTCTTATTGCTATCCATTTTTTTTTGTCCTAATCCCTGTGACTTTTTGGAATGCACCACTGGCATATCATTAAAAACCAAAAATACCCTGAGCCTAAGAAGCATTATAGGCTACTTTTCTCTACTTTTTCACTGGAATCAAGACTTTGTATTTTTCTGCTGAAAGAACTAATGTTTCTGTGCTTAGATCTGCTCTGGGTGCTATTTTCTAAAGCAGTAAGCTCAATTTCCAAACCTGGCCCAAATAGTTGAAACTTTTTAAGATATGGCAAGAACTTGCTAATTACTAGTTACTACTAGTTGATAGTCCTCAATTTATAACAATTTGTTTAGCAATCATTCAAAGTTACAGTGGTATGGAAAAAAGTGACTTACAACCAGACTTACAACTTATGATCACTGCAGTGTTCCTATAATCATGGCTTAGGGTGCTTAGCAACCAGCATGTGTGATTGGGTTTTACTTGCCAAAACACTTTTTTGCCATCATTGTTTAATTGATTACTAAATAGGTGTTACAAACTGTATCTTTTAAGTCTGAACTATGTTCCTGAACATAACAAAGAAAGAATAATAAACTTTTGATTGTGGTCATGTGATCACCATTCATGATTTCCCAGCTGGCTTCCAAACAAATAAATTTAACAAGGAAAGCTGGATTCATTTAACAACTGTGGAAATAAAGGTTGTAAAATCAAATACCACTCATTTGACAGCCACTTTCCCCCCTTCTGAATTGTGATTGAAAGCAGTGGTGGGATTCAACCAGTTTGCCACTTCAGGAGAACCAGTTGTTAACTTTCTGAGCAATTTGATGAACTGGTTGTTGGAAGAAATCATTAGGGCAGAAAACCAGTTGTTAAAGTATTTGAATCCCAAGTTTTATTGAGTTTACATTCACACTGATCAAACTAACTGTTATGATATGTACAGAATAACGCTTGAGTAATAAGGATATGTACATGGAAACATTTATGAGAGTAGTTATGAATAATTATTCAGCCACATTCAGATACACTAAATTGAGTTAAAGTTTACTTTAAGAAATAGCACAGTCCAAAAATGGTCCAGGTCATATATGTTTAACAGTCCAAATAATATCCAATTACAAAGTCTTCTTACCAGTTGCCTTTGTCATTTACAGTAAACAAAGATATCAAAATATAAGCACAACAGGGCTTCCGGTTTCGCGTGGCTTCGGGGCAGCAGGAATTCGCGACAGCTCGCGATTCCTGCTGTGCTAGCCGTTGAGGTACCCCCGATCCAGATGGGTCAGGGGGATATGGCTGCCCTGTAGGGACAGCTGAAGAGAGAGGGGAGTCGGACAGGGAGGTGGGGGTGTCGCAGACCCCCCCCTTCTCCGGAAAAACCCCTTTTTCCCAAGGCGGTGGAGCGGCGGTCAGCAATGGCCGCCACGAAGAAGCCAGCAACCGGGTAAGATTGCGCTGGAGGAAATGTGAAGAGTGAAAGTTTTGTCTGAGCCGGGTCAAGTAACATCCTTTAAATTGCCTGGAACTGAGCTGTTTGAATTGCTGGAGGATACATTGTATCCCTAAGAAGAGCGAAAGCGGCGGAGAAGCTGTTAAAGGGAACTTTTGTTTTTTCTTCACTCTCCCACCCCATGGAAACAGCAGAAATGTTTGGATATATTGGACATTGAAAGTGAATTGTTTTGAGAGTTGAAGCTAAGAGACAAAAGGATTCTTGGACATTGAAAAATTTAAGAAATTGGAAAACCCTTGTTGGAGGTATGGATTTCTGATTATTTAAAATTGACATTGCAAGTGGGAAGGGAGAGGAAAAAAAAATTGGAGCAGAAGCTGAAAAAGGAGGAGATTGCCTAGAATCCCAAAGAAAGATATATGGTAATTGGACCTCTTTGATTAAACATTAACCCCAGAAAGAGAAAGAGAAGAAGGAAGAAAAGTATTAACTTTTGGAACTTTTTTAAAATTGTTTTTGATTAAAAACACTTGTGGTTGTTTTGGGAAAAGTTTCTCTTTTCATAATGGCATCGTTTGTGGATGAACTAAAGACTGAATATCAAAAATATAAAAAGGAAGATACTTTGGGCACTTTGTTTCAATTCTTAGAAATGGCGTTATGTACTTATGAAAAGTTGATTATGCAGCAGAAGGACTGGGACAAGGAAGAAGAGGAAGAAGAAGCCATCTTTGATGAACAATGGGTCCCTTCCGGAGAGGAGGAGAAAAAGGATAAGAAAAAGGGGATTTTAAGAATTATAAAAACAACCAAAAAAGAGAAAAATGAGCGAAAAGGTGGAGGCAAGGTTAGAAAGCAAAGGAAAAGGAGTAAGAAAAGCGAGGAGAAAAAACAAAGGGGTAAAAAGGGCAAGGAGAAGAATAAGCAAGAGAGAAAGGGGGGGAGGAGAAGCCTTAATGGGGGGAAGCAAGATCTAAAGAAAAAAAGTTTATTTAGAGACAATGGGTGAATTTAATTTAGGATAAAAGAGGGATTCTGGAGGGTACATAAGTTTGTGTTTTTTATATGTGTATTTAGAGTATAAAATTCATTATGTAATTTTAGAATCTTTTAAACAGAATCCCAAGAAAAATTGTTATACGAAGTATTTTTAAGTTAGGGTAATGAGTTATAGACGTTACTCCAATTGGTGTATAGGAGAAGTATAGTAAAAGAAAAAAGATGAATGGATAGTTGGAAATAGAACAGACAAAGAATGTTATTGAAAATGGTAATAAGATATGGAAGGATATATAAAGGTTTTGTTATGTTTTTTTTTTTTTTTGGATTTTGTATATTGATAAAAGGCAATAAAATTTTAATTAATAAGAAATAATTTGGATGAAAAGGAGAAGTAGGGATAAGATATGAAGTTAAATAGATAAAGTATTGATGCTATAATTTGGAATTGTTATGCTCTATTGGTCTTTTATTATTATTTTTTCCTAGAAAAGAATTTATAAGCTGTTATGCCTTGATTTTTTGTGCATTGTTTTTATAAAATTGATAAAAATGGTTTATATATATATATATATATATATATATATATATATATATATATATAAGAAAATGATAATAAGATATGGAAGGATATATGGGATGAATATGATGTTTGAATTTGAGTCTGTGTGAAGAGTTTTAACCCGGGATCAGACAACCTTCAGAAAAGATCTTTTAGTTTTGTTTATGTTTTGTGTTTTGTATGTTTGTGTATTGTGTCTTCTGTAAAATTAATAAAATTTGTTTTAAAAAAAAAAAGAATCAATAAAACCTTGGAGGAATGTTAGATGAGAATAATTGTAAACAAGTCAGAAAGAAATGAATATGATGACTATAAAATGGATAAATATAGAAAAGAAATGAAATTGAATAAGAGTAAAGAGAAATAATGAGAAATTTGCTGAAAGATATTTATGTGTCCATATGGAAATGGGATAAATTAGAATTATGTTGTATAAAAATAATGTTTTATCCGACTTGTAAAAATAATGTTAAGAGGTTTTATGTACTTAATGGTTAATGATGTGTTGTTTGTCTTTAAAATTAATAAAATTTGTTTCAAAAAAAAATATATATAAGCACAACAGAGAACCTTAGATAGCAACAGAATGTCAGAGATACAGAATGTCAGAGATACAGAATGTCAGGCAGAGCAAGCTATGATCTCTAGCTGCCTCTTATGGCAATTTGCAATACAATCAACCAATCAGAACATAGTACAAATCAATACAGTGATTTTGTCTTAAAGCTACAAACATACATTGTTGGTTAATATATTGCCAAACCAACTAATTGGTGGACAGATTCCTAACACTAACAAACCAAAATTAAGGCAAGTGAGGAGGAACTCGACAATCTGCAGCTATGCTTAGTATAATTAGCTGCTGATACTGGGTTTTCAGATGTTCTAATGAATATACCAGAAATGTCGATAAAATGGAGGTTTCTTCTGTTATAATACAATATGCCATTATATCTATATATAGACATGAATTGATTTTGAGCTTTGTAAGTTTAATAATCTCTTGTAACATACCATATTTTCCTGTAAATAAGACCAGGTCCAAAAGACGCATTAGGGATTATTTTCCAGTTAAGTCTTATTTTGGGAGAATATGGTTACTAAATGCATCTGTCTAGCTGAAGATCTTAACTGAGGTTTATTTTGGGGGTAGGGTTATATTACAAGCATCCTGAAAAATCATGCAAAAGCTGTTGGGTCTTATTTTGGAGAAAACATGGTAACTAAAACATATATTTAGATTGGCTTCAATTTCTTATTTAATTATTACTAAATAACAAGAAGTCTTTAATGAAAGACTGGTTCATGAAATACTTTTAACTGACCTCCATTTTTAAGAACATATTTAAAAGGTTTATTTCAATTCTACTATAGAGATAACAATTGTTAATGGTGATTAAACTCAATACCCTAATTGATTACTCAAAGGAAAAAAACTGAAAGAAAGCAAGTCAGGAAAACATTTTGGCATTGTTTGATTAATCTGATCAAATATCAATTTTCTAAAAATAAATTCTTGCTTTAAAGGAATCAACATTTTTATAAGTTCAGAATGAATACATATACTGATAGATGCCTCTACTATGTTAAATAAGGAACATCAGAAAACAGTTCATTTGAAGAATGACAGACTGCACTTTTAAATTCATTTTTAAAATTAGTAACTAGAAGAGACATTTGTTCCCAAACCAAAACATTCCACAGAGCTGTTCAAAGTCATTTTCACTCCAAATGTGTTGGATTTCTTATTTTTAGAAAGGACCTTTGGACCAGCTGAGGACTTCTTTGTCCTCATTAGGACTGGATATAGCAAAGTAGCCTAGGGAAAGTAGCTGCACCTTCCATGCAAAGTAGCCTGCACCTTCCATGTTCATAACTTCACATATTCTACAATCCCATGTTAAGCACTGAAAATGAAGTTTATTGCAGAAATGCCTGCTATATTATTGCAAAGAAAATGATGACTTTCAAAGGGTTATGAGCTAGGAATTATGAGGCCAATCACGTCTTCTTGCCTTCCCCCCCACATTATTTGGTTCTATCAGGTATCCCCAACCCTTGGCCATGGCCCACTACCAGGCTGCAGCCTGTTCAAAACCAGGCCACAAGAGAAATGGGCAAGCACGTGCATGTGAGCAGAGGATGCTTGCACTTGCATGTGAAGCTCCATTTGTTTGTGCGAATGGAGCTTTGCTGGTGAGCACAAGTTCCTTCTGCTCAAGTGCTCATGCATGAAGCTCCATTTGCATGAGGAGAGGTGCACAAGTGCCATGACACAAATGGATCTGTGTGCGCATTTGTGTGCTTGCCACTCACATGCCCACCCCCATGCCAAGCTGGGCCACCAAGATGGAAATGTTGGGACCGCTGGGTTAGATCATGGAATGCTCTATTAAACTACTACTCCAAGAAGCTTCTTGGATGAGAAGTGAAATGTTTTCAAAGAAAAAATAATAATTAAGGTCAGTTGCCTTTTAGAATAAACACCTTTGGGACAACCATGACCTGTTGATTGAGAATCTCCATAGACATTCATTCTATTAAACAGGAACAGATATCCAGTGTATGTATACATGCTAAATAAATCTATTTCGTTACATTTGATATTCATCAACTTACTCCAGAATTTGATTATACACATTTATGAAATACAGTAAAAAGAGGAATCAAATATATTGTTTATATTATAAGCTGGAAATAAAGCAAAAGCCAACTAATATCATCGTTTTAGAGGTGCAGTCAGTAATCTAGAACTTATAGATCCCTTTAAAAAAAAAATCGTTCTTTTTTGGATTTATTTTGCCACTGAGCATGTTTTGTCTTTACAAGGCTGTTTTCCTAACTGATTTATTGACTTTTTCTCCTGCTTCTGCAGATCTGTTTCTCTAAGTCTGTTAATATTCCTTGTTGTATATGGATTTGACTACATCAGAAGCAGCATAGAGCAACTTCACTGTTGATATATAGAATTAAATATCAAATAGAAATCTCATTGAATTGCATTAGAATTTATACTAAGCAACACAGAATTAAGTTGCTAAAGAAATTAATTTGCAATTTGATGCCTGATATAAATTCCCATGATCTGCATTGTACCTTTACAGTAAACTTTTGGTTTGAGTTCTGCTAGGCAATTATCTTTCACTGTTGATGTGGAAAGATGGATTATTTTCCAATCAGTAATTCAAGTAAAGGAGCAGCCAGCCAGTCAAGCTGTACTACTGGAGAAAGAAATGTGTTATGTGTTTCCTATAACATCTTTAGCACTAAAAAAAAATCTTCATGTTTTTTCCCCCTGATCTGATGTTTTAAATGACTTTCTTCAGATTATCTTCTTACCCAGCAAAGTGTGAAATCCTCCGTTAATTCCTGCAGAAGAGAATTTTTGCTTCACACAGAGACTTGAATGATGGGATGGGGATAGATGCAAGGCAGGAAACTCCCCATCCTTCACCTACTTTGGCAGTTGTGAATATAACAGGATCATTTCATTCAAGTCAAATGAATGCTCTTAATCAATCATAAAGTCATTAAAGGCTGTTAAAAGGAAATAACTGATTTGATTTTGGACAACTCCTACATGTGCCCTTGGATGTGAGCAAAAGGCACATTCATGAGTTAATTAAGGACAAACCAGCAACCATTTTAACACCCTTTAATGACTACTGTTACAGGATTTATCTGAGTTACAAGTGAAAATGAGAGATAAAAACCTAGACCAGGGGTGTCCAACCTTGGCAACTTTAAGACTTGTGGACTTCAACTCCCAGAATTCCTCAGCCAGCAAAGTCTACAAGTCTTAAAGTTGCCAAGGTTGGACATCCCTGGCCTAGACATTCTTTAAAAAGTGTTTATAAAAAAAGTTTATTTCAGTCTTGGGATCAGGAGTTCCAAACCTATAAGAATTAGGGTGGGGAGGAGGAATATTTGTTTTAACTATTATAGCAAAACAATCTCAATGGCAGTCAAGGGTATTTTTTTATTTATTTTTATCCTCTATATTTTTTAATAAATAACTCAAGGCAGTGAACATACCTAATACTCCTTCCTTTTCCTATTTCCTCCACAACAACAATCCCATAAGGTGGGTTGGGTGAGAAAGAGTGACAGCCAAAAGTGACTTTTGTGGCTAAGGTGGAAGTAAAACTCACAGTCTTCTGGTTTCTAGCCTCGTGCCTGAACTAGTAGAGCAAACCTACAGAAATATTTCCTCTTCAGATACATTTTATTTATTTAATCAATTTATACAACAGTCCCTCTCAAGATATAACTCTGAGTAGCTTAAAACACATCATACATCCAAAAGGAAAACATTACAATCATCAGTGCTTAATACAGCCAAGAGATAGATCCGGTATAACAATCGGTTCAGTGAAACAAAGACAGACTAAAGGGATCAGTTTCCAGCTAGGAATAGGTATGAAAAAATTTCCAGATGTATGCCAGGCTGACAAAGGCATCTAGCAGCCACAATGTTGTCTGGAGTATGACACAATTATGTATTTTGTATAGTTTGCATAATTCCATGATGCATGTCATTCGTTCATACCTTGCTCCCATTTTGTAAATACCTATGAGTGCTAATAAGAAAAAGTTCTGAGGCCTCTTCTTATGGCTTAGGTCCTGACCAACTACTTTAACTTTAGACTGGTCCAAAAGGACTTTTAGGAAGCAAAATTTTTGAACCTTCTGATCTTTCTATAGAGAGAAGTTCTGCCTCTCTAAATTGGGTCTCTCCCATTTTTACCAGAATCAGCTTAATATGTTTTCCTAAACAGAAAAAAGATCTTCAATCTTTGACAGCCTGCATGATAAATTATCCATATGTCCAGAAGGCTGTTTTACTCATTAATAGTTTCATACTCATGAAATTCCTTCTCAATTTGAATTTTGGACTGTCTCTGTAAAGCCTTTTGATTCTTCTAACTGTGACCATTACAGAGAATAAATTAATACCCTATTCCCTGTGATAGTCCTTCAAATATTAATAGATCTGTATAATGCTCCCTCTGTTTTGTTTTCTTTAGACTAAACATATGCAATTCTTTTAACCATTATTCATAGGATGTAGCCATTGAACCTCTCGCCCTCTTTTTGTCTTCTTACACTTTCTAGTTTCTCAGAATAAAGCATTGTTGTGTTGTGGCAATCCAAAATTACATGTAGAGCTCATTATGAACTTCCCTTTATATAGATAGAGTTTCATTAAGAACTACACACTTGCTATGGTTGTTTAATCAGCTATGAACTCATCTAGTAGTGGGACTGTTCATATCACATTATTCCATTTTATAAATCCTTGCTGTTCATTCTTGATTATCCAAGTGTACAAAAGCAACCAAAAACTCAAACCAAATAGCCTATTTAGGAGCCTCATTTAATTTATATGGATTTTCAAAATATATTCTGAACTGGACTCCTAATTTCTAACATAAAATCAATAGACCTTTGTTGCATTTTTGCTATTCTACAACAAAATTGCTTAAGTAATTAGATTTTAGATGCTTAATGAATATAAATAAAAATATTTTTAATAATAAGTTTTGTCGTGCTAGTGGTGTCTGGCTTTAACTTGCCAAACCACATTTTTGACATTATTGTTTAATTAATTACTAAATATGCGTTACATATTACATCTCTCAAGCCTGAACTATGTTCCTGAGTTTAACAAGGAAAGGACAATAAACTTTTGATTGTGATAAGCATAGACTGTATCAATATTATATAAATTACTGATTGGTTAGGCTTATCTGTAGAACTTGTATTTATTGAGATCCCTGCTGCTGCTTTTATCATCTCCTAATAATTTCCAAAAGTATGTTGATCTATAGAATCATAGAATTGTGGAATTAAAAGGAACCAAAAGGAATATTTAATCTGACCCTCTGCAGTGTGCAGGAAAACTAATTAAACCATTCTTGAGAAACTAATTAAACCATTCTTCTTAAAAGCCTCCAGAGATGGAAAACTCACAGCTTCTGTTAGGTAGAGTATTTTACTATTATACAGATCTTACCATCAAGTTTTTCCTTATCTTTAAATGAAATTTAGGTAGCTGAAAATTATAATTGCTGGTCCTGGGTTTTGTAGAAATGGAAAATAGCTCTTGACATTCTTCCCTGAACACTAATATGAGGTTTCTAGTCAGTCTGAATGAAGACTAAATTCTTCTGCACCAAGACTAATGATTGCAAGTAGCAAATATATCACTTGCTGCTCCTAAACAAATACACTTCATTCACTGGAATATTTTTTTTTATTTTAATTTACTTTGCATAATAATATGCTACTTTTGATAGTGAATTATATTTAATGTTTGCATCCTCCTTTCCTGTGTGTTTCCAGCAGCTACATGTCAGAAGCTGTTTTTGTGCCATAACCAAGTCTTGACCAATTATTGAGAGCAAGGGTGAAAAACTATGGCCCTTTTAGGACTTGTGGCCTTCAACTCCCAGAATTCCTGAGCCAGCATGGGAGTTCTGGAAGTTGAAGTCCATAAATCATAAAAGGACCATAGTTCCCCACATCTGGTCTAGAGGCTACCTGGTCTGGAGGGAAGAAAATAGCTGATGGGGAGCTACCCTATGCTTAATTCTGGGTGGAATTGAGGATCATTCTGGCTTCTTGGCTACTAGTCAATTGCCATCTGGAGATCATGACTAGTTCCTCAGTTTCAGATGGAATACCAATTGCCACTCAAGCTGGACTGATATGCACCAGCAATAGTAACTCAGATCATAATATAAGAATTTAGACTACAATGAACCATACAAGTGTCTGCCTTTATGACAGCTTATTTGTTGATAGATGACAATTACTGTAGGCACCCTCTTTTGGCTTTTCACTTACTTCTGCAACAAGGTAAAGTGCTGCATCTAAAAAGTCTAATCTAAAAAATCTTACATGGTATGGCTTTCATGGACCTCCGTGAGTATCTCTTCTAAATAGAATTAATATATCTAATATAGATAGTCCTCAACTTAGGACCACAATTGAGCCCAGAATGTATGTTGTTAAGTGGGTTTTGTCCTTTTTTATTACTTTTCTTGCCACATTTGTTAAGTCACTGCAGTTGTTAAACTTATAACGATTGTTAAATGAATCTGGCTTCCCCACTGACTTTGTTTGTCAGAAGGTCACAAAAGATTATCACATGACCCTGGAGTCCTACAACCGATATAAATATGGAATACTTGTCAAGTATCTGAATGCAAATCACATGGTCATGGGCATGCTGCAATAGTCATAAGGGTGAAAATGGTCATAAATCACTATTTTCAGTGTCATTGTAACTTCAAATGGTCACTAAATAGGATGGGTATGTATTAGAGTGCTCAGTCAAGGATCAGTAAATCAATCAATCAGTATAAACTGAGGAACCTGCCCCACGGGCAATACAAAATATATGGACCAGCAAACTACTAGCAATACATTACATATTATATCAGATTTGCCATTAAATGGATTATTTTATGTATTTTGTTTCCATCAACCTTTCCTAAGTCTAAATATTTGACATGGGGAGGATGATAGGATGAACATTAGCTCATCCATGCCTGGTTCTATTCAGAACTTCCTGGAACTGCAGTAATCTCTAGGGAGATATCCCGAAGGTGCTTTTTCAAACAGCAACTAGACTTTGTTCAAACTGGAGAAGCTCCTTGGATGAGAAGTGAAATGTCTCCAAGGAAATACAAGTCCAGTTGCCTTTTGAAAAAGCATCTTTGGGACAATTATGACCTGGATGACTGAAAATCTCCATAGACTCTAGGGAGATACTTTCACTGGTCTCAGGAGAAGTTGGTTTTCTACAGCTAAGAACAGATGAAGGTTGGGATGATGGTGTAAAACAATTCACATTTGCCCTGTACTCCAGTTGCACTATTGATTGGCATCCTCATTTTTCCACATGGTTAAACCAACGATTAATCTGCTTCTTCCACTCAAAAGTCTTCACGTTTTGGTGCATTTAGGTTATCTTGGTGTGATCATAGAACACAGGAAGCTTCCTTAATAGTGAATCAGAGTATTGAGACAGCTATTTCAATATTACCAACATTAACTGGCAGTGTCTCTCCAGGCTTTCAGCCAGGAGTTTTTCCATCCATTCCTTAAAATGCTGAAAACTGCCCTTTATATGCTTTACCGCTAGCCAATGACCCTCTGGACTTGGCCTTTTACTTTAGCAAAGTACATACATTCTTCTTTTGGATCTATTTAAGGGCAAATGACTGATCTCTCAGAAACAGTGAGCTAGAAAAAAAATCTCCAGATGAAATATTATAATCACACACAGGGGAAGGTATTCTTCAAGTAAAGTTCAGCTCCTGTGACCCTGTACTTTTATTGGTAACAATACAAACATGCTTTTCCGTTATAGGTAGGGCTCAATTTACAACCACAGTTAGGAGCAGAATTTCCATCGCTAAGCAAGGTGAATTTGTTCAATTTTACAATCAAAATGGAAATGAGTTCCCCCTACAGTTGGTCACAACTGGACAGCACACAGGAACTGAAGAAGCTTCTTGGCTGAGAAGTGAAACATCTTCAGGGAAAAACAAAGTCCAGTTGCCTTTTGAAAAAGCATGTTTGGGACAGCCATGACCTGGATGACTGAGAATCTCCATAGACCTACAGCTCTTCTTTACTGAGTCATACACAGTGTCTCAGACTGGTTTATATAGTTGTGGCCTTACATCCTATCTATCTTTGATGCTTGAAATTAAGATATTTTGTGAGATTTCCCACTATCTGATTTAGCCAGACCAGGCTTATATAATTTCAACAAGATTTCAGTGCAGGCTAGAAATTAAAATACCATAATCTTGACTTGCTCATCCCTCCTGTAGCGTACTTATTTAATCAATTTCCTGCCTCAAAAAAATGGCTCACTTATTTGCATGTTGCCTGGAGCCTATATGCTATTTCTGCTGGATTCTAAATTATATTTTTATTTTTTGTCCAACTAGAACACAATGACTCAGATTTTACTTGTGGGAAATTTTAGTTGTGGGAGCATTTTGGATAAATTTAAACCCTGTTACATGTGATAAATGAGCTCATGGAAAAAGGGGGAGAAAAATAACAGATTTATGTTTGTAACAGATTTTACCTCAGGGCTGAAACAATATCTAGAGCACTGTTCAATGGATCCTTTCTAAGCCAATGGTACAGCTGCCTCCAAGTGATATATGGGACTGGCAGAGCTGTAAGAATTTCATCCAGAAAATACGAAGAAAGAGAAGAGAAATACTAGCCCAAATTAATAACTGCAAAATGATATTTGTTTTAAGTTAGGGCACACCGGTCAGTTCATTTGCAAGGGTGAGTGAGATATTTGTTTTTTAAAAAAGAGCTAATAATATATACAGCCATCAAATACTGATTGTTGACATAATCTAAATTCCAAACTGATGCAGAAAAGCACTGAAAATTTACCAGCATCCATTACCCTGTCAGGAGGTTTCCTAAGCTTCTAGATGGAAACCTGTGCAAGGCACCCTATGCAAATGACAACTCCCACTGTAAAGTATCCCCTTGCCAAGGGGACAATAAGGTTGGAGACAGAGAGAGCAGCACTCTTGTCTCTTGTGACTAGTTGTTTGGAATACTTTGGGAAAATTCATAGATAAAGTAAGCTCCTGCAACTATAATAAAGTAAAGCATAGTTATTCATAGCTCTAAGACAACCAACACATCAAAGTAGTTGTTATGACACATAGTGTCAGGAAATTCCACAATCTCTTAACTAGCATATTTGTTGGTCATCTGGAGCAAAGGTTATGAAACTTGAGTTACAAGGTAATGGATATGAAAGATACCAAAATATGGAATTTTGGCTTTGACTGAAGAGTTACCCATTACACACTTACACACACACACACACACCACACACACTTGTGTACTGAAAAACTTTAAGCAACCATAGATGAAAGCAAAAAATATATAATTTTCTGCATGTTTTGCTATTACGTAGTAGTTCTTCTATTTCTTCCTTCCATTCCTTCCTTTCCAGACTCATCAACTTTATATACTTTCAGAATAAACAAATTAAGGAAACTTTATAATTGACATTGCTTAGCTTACATTTTGAAAAGCACAGAGTAGAATGGCCTAAGGAGAGAAAGATTGGCAATTGGAACTGGAATGGGACATTATCTTATCAGCTAAATAATTAAAATGGAAACATAAATTCTATTTTTTTTATTTGAACAACAACAAAACCACAAATGTTATTGGTTTCCCATAAGGATGTGTTCGAGTTAACCCTCATGCCTATTGAGTGAAAGCATGGCAATAATTCTAGACAATAGGAAGCACATGATAATAAAGCACTATCATTCTCCATGTACTTTATATTCAAGTCAACTCTGTTCACAATGTTGTTGTCCCAAAGGTACTTTTTCAAGAGGCAACCGGAGTTTCAGAGAGAACTGAAGAAGTTTCTTGGATGAGAAGTGAAACATCTTCAAGGAGAAACAAAGAAAGTGCAGCTGCCTTTTGAAAAAGCACTTTTAGGACAACCATGACCTGGATGACTGAGAATCTGCATAGACACAATGTTGTTGATATAAAAACAATTGCCATTTGGGCATAAGCATGAAAGCATGCTAAAATCTCAAAACTTTTCATTATGTTTCGATTTTTTTTTTAAATAGAGCAATGACTTGGGAGATAGGAGAGTCTATTAATCTAGAATAAAGATTGTCATTTTCTTTTTCAAAGTTAAATGACACTTTATTAACAATTTCTCACACATGAGGGTTCATGAGGATTCTCCATGAATCACAAAAAGGCATCTCAGAAATATCCATCTTCACATGTTACAAAATAAAGAATGGATTCAGATTTAAACCTGACCATGGTTTTCTTTTGAATCTGCCTTATTCTAAACAGCAACTGAAAATGCTGACATTTTATAGAAGTATGGATTTCAAATGCCAGAATGTTCAACTATTGCCATGCTGACTTTTGCGGTATCTGCTATCCCGCATCAGTTGGGCGGCTCATGATAGGGAGCGAAGGGGAGAGAAACGACAGGAAGCGAGGTTTCCTCTGGATGAGCGCGCCCCGAATGTCTTGGCACACGCTCTTTTATTGTGCTTTTTTACAAGAAAATGATTTAATCAAAGCTCAAGTCAAACATGGTAATCTCATCAGGATGTGCATGTTTACAAAGCTGCATACCAGACAGATCATTTACAGTGTGGATAAGCTTATTAACAATCGTCTAGCTCCTTGTCCCTTGTACGTGCCTTGCAAAGGTCACTGAAGAGACAGAAGTAATGATTACACGTGAATGATACAATGTTGCAAACACATGAATGATACATAGTTGCAATGATACATAGTTACAACAGACTTTGAATTCTAGGAGATGTAGAAATATGATGAAAGCAATAAAGTTAGGTAACAAAAAACTCGTTAGTTGGTATACAGATCAGGTCATCCATGAGTCTGGTTGGTCAGTTTGAATCTCCATTCTATGAAGTTGTTCTACTCTACTGGAATAAACACATCCCTTAAACTACAGTAAGATATATAAACAGAATTTAGCAAATATGTAGTTTATTTGTGATTTGAGACAGTCTGTTATATTATAACTACATTATAATGTAGTTTCTTTGTTGACACTGTAAACAGGGAGTTTCTCTGATAATCCTGAGATGTTACATATGTCCAAAGAAATTTGTGAAATTGATTCAGCTACTCCACAAGAAAATGTCAGGACAGGCTCTTTACAACAGTGATACATCAGCTTCACTTTTGATTTCCAATGAGGTAAAACAGGTTTGTATGCTAGCCCCAGTTTTATTCAATGTGTTCTTCACTTGCATGTTGTTAGGTGTTGTCCAGGGTCTGAAGGAGAGAGTACACATCAGGTACCAATTGGACAGTTCTATCTTAGCTCTATGTTATACCTGACAGCTCTGTCTTAGACCTGATGAAACTGAAATACTTTGGTCACCTAATGAGAAGGAAGAACTCACTGGATAAGAGCCTAATACTGGGAACAATTGAGGGCAAAAAGAAAAAAGAAAGAAAAAGAACAGGGCGGTGGAGAATGAGGTGGCTGGATGGAGTCACTGAAGCAGTCGGCATGAGTTTAAATGGACTCCAGGGGATGGTAGAGGATAGGAAGGTCTACAGAAACATTGTCCATGGGGTTGCGATGGGTCAAACATGACTTCACAACTAAAAACAACAACATCTTAAACCTTCCTTCATTGCTTGAATGTACAAAATGTCTCCTTATATAGTTATTAAAAAAAAAAAAAACACCTCTTAGCTGATGGCTGTGCACTTTTGCTGCACAAAGGCAGTGACCTATAGTTCATGCTTAACAAATTCTCAGATGCTGTTGTCCACCTGAACAAAACTGAAATGCTTTACCAGCCAATGTGAAATAGTTATCATCTCTTAGAACTAAGAATCACTGTTGATGACACCCAGCTGACAAATATAAACAGTTTCAACTACTTGGGAAGCATCATCTTGACCAACTGGTCTTTGTACAAAGAAATAGACTAGGATTAGAATGGATGTGAATTCCGGACTCTGTACCAAAGGCCTGACAAACAACTGCAAAAATTTCATTCTCCACTCCATCCTTCATTTTGCTGAGACCTCCAGTTGGAACATGCAAGTGCTACAAAGACACCATGAAAGAAACCCTAAGCCTCTGTGATATTTAACCAAGGGCAGTAAAACTGTAGCTGCTGACAGAATACACTGGTGAATCTAATTCTATGAAGTCTCAGTTGGTTTTGAAGACAGATACAACCAAAAACTGATAGAAAACATGAGCAGCATCACCCAATAACACTCACTATAGTAAAGGACTTCCAGTGCCCCTAACTGTGCTAGACACTTCCAGACTGGGACTGCAGAGCCACTTTCCTTCCATAGATAAACTGCATAATGGTGTATCTTCAAACCTGAATGACTATCATGTATATTTTAGTATGAAATGCAAACACAGACAGTATGATTCATGGCTTATGGCTTAAAGACCACAATTTAGCATGATTTGCCAACCCAGCCACAAAGTAATAGAATCTAGACCTGCTGCCTCTTTCTAGTAAAATATTGCTGGTAGTAAATGAGGTTGGATAAAAAGTAAATCCTCCAATATTAAAGGATGTTCCCTTCAACTGAACTTCACTACTAAATGCATTGTGTGCACTTTGTGCTATGATGATAACTGTGTGGATGTGAATACTGTGCTTCACTGGATCAAAAAATGAAAAAGACGATGAACAGAGACAAGTTGATTTGTATGATAAAGAATCAAGCGGATAACTTGTGACCAATAACTTTCACATGAAAAATGAATTTTGATGAATTAAGGAAATTGGCAGATATTTTGGAAGCAATATTTCCCAGGAATGGGTGGGTCACATTATTGATTATATTCAGTGTTGATGGTTTGTATAAGATGAGGTTAAGATCTCTAAGGTTCCTTCCAACTCTGTTATTTTGTTAACTGTGTGCCAAAAGAGATATTTCTGTCTGTTGCATTATATTGTTATCTCCTAAATATCTAAAATGTACTTATAAAAGTCTTATCGGAGGACTAGATCTACTTTCACAGAACTGCTGATCTCACAGCTCCTACAATGGAGGCTGCTACCCTTCTATCCATGTTATCAATTGTCATAATATTGAATCTTCCTAGATTGTAGACCTGAGGTGCCCAGCTTTGCATTGCAACTGATCTCTGCACCATGTTTGTTGAAGATACATTCTCAAAAACAGGAAGCGGGAGGCAAAATAGTGCAGAGGCAGGCTGATTTTCCAGCATTGCAGCTTGAAGGCCACAAGAGAATTACCTGGATAAGAAGAAATGCCTTCAGGATAATATCTAGGAGAGCATTTATGGAGCATTAAGGGAAGATCACCTGTCAGGCAAAGTGACTGACCCAGATTGGCTAAAGACTCTGGAAGGGAATTTTAATGAATTCCTGCAGCGTTAAAGCTATGCTGAACAGGAAAGAGCTCTGAGTTATGCATAGTGACACAATAAAGCACACCAGAGGGGAAGTCCAAGGCAAAGTTGCAGTGAGATGATACTTTATGAAAGATTGGAAAGGGCATAATGAGAATAAAGTTGGCAGAAACCATCCCTCATTGTTATGGAGACACTCAAAGCAAACTGGCTGAAGATGGGATACCTCATCTATATTTTCTGAGCCATTTTTAACATCTCCACTCTCATTCCTGGGGTGATTAGAAACTGTGACAATAAAGCTAGTGGACATCTTATCATTGAATCATAGTTGCTTCTAAAAAAACTGCCTCTGTGTATTAAGGTGGTCAAACGGAGGGGGAATTTACCAACCCAATAGCTTCTGTTGGTAAACAGAATTGTGATATATTTGCTATATTTTAAACACTTGTTTACTAAAATGTCTCAAAACAATTTACATCTTTTTTAAAAATAAAATTAAAAATAAATTAAAAATAAATAAATAAATTATTAATCCAAGGAAACAAAAATGAGAATGTCAGCCTTGTGAGTTAATCCAGGCAAGAAACACGCCTAGAAATGATCATTTCTTGGTCTTTTGTCTAAGATCAAGTGTAGTGTAAATACTAGTTCTACTTTATACTAAGGTTACATTAACAGAACCTTGGCAGTTTGACAGTACAATCGTCTCCATTGCCCTTATATCCCTTACATCCCAAGACACAGGGGGGGAGTGTCTCTTCTAAGACATTTGCAATACCCACATTATTTATGTGGACCAAGTCTGACCATTTCCTTGGCTATATATATCTCTTGCCCATTTCCCAAGGTTATTCCCACAAAGAAGACACATTGGTGAGTAATTTCTTGATAAGAAGAAGACAACTGACAATCAGCAGAGAGCTGAAATAATGTTGCAAGGAGTGCATTACCTGCCTGGTACTCATATCTAGCATGGGACAGACAATTAAATTAAAAATAAATAAATAAATTATTAATCCAAGGAAACAAAAATGAGAATGTCAGCCTTGTGAGTTAGTCCAGGCAATGCTCTTCAAACTCAAAAATGACTATCCCTTCCTATTGATTCATATGATGATGAACAACACTGCCAGAAAAAAAGACTGGGAGTGAGAGGATTTATTGAGGAAGGTGAAAGATCTGGGCATGCAAGTATATTTCACCAATCTTTCCAACTGAGGAAAGAACAAACTCTAAACCTAAGAAGAAAGAACAAACTTCTGGAAATGAAAAACTGATGCTAACCAGAACTGTTTGAGTTCCTTAACTATGGACTGTACTACCAACATTAGAACTTTAAGAAAAAAGAAACAATTTACACATCAAGAAGACTAGAAAGAATGTCATCAAATCCTATCTGGAGGATATTAAACTACATCAGAAGTAGGAAGACATCAAAAATCTAGAGCCAATTATAATGCCAAGGACAACAGCCCGAGAAACAAAAGAGGAAGCATAAGGCCAGAGAAGATACTTGGAGATTATCAAGAAACTACAATGGTGAAGGAATATGGGAAAAAAACAGGAAAAAAATATGAAATCCTAACCAAAGTGGACAAATATGTTGCCTCAGGCATCCTTGAAACTTGGTGGGATGAGAAACCCAATTGCAACATGGTCCTATATGGGTACAATCTATTCAAAAGAAACAAATTCAAGAGAATTTTTTGCTGCAGGTAAAAAAAGGAATATGCCTGTGCAAAAAAACTTACAAATTAGACTGCAGAAATCCTGAAAGTATATAGGTAAGAATCAAAAGAGAGTAAAACAAAAATGATATCATTGTTGAACTTATTTACAGGGCACCTGAACAAGTAGAAGATATGAATAAGGCTTTTCAGTGCCATATCACAAACCTTTTTTAAAAGGTGGGAGGCATATGATTTCAATGATGGGAGATGCCAACTATCCTGATATCTACAACTCTCTCACAAATGCTTTCTCTCTCTTGGTAATAATTTCATTTGTCAGAAGCTGGAAGAGGAAACTATCCTGGATCTAATCAACTATCCGAGACTTGATTCTTTCCAAGAGGGAGGACAGGTTGAAGAAGTTTGGGAATCATCTACCTTCAAAGTTTGGGAATCATCTACCTTCAAAGTTTGGGAGTCATCTACCTTCAACCTTGCTAATCTTGAAATTATAATATAATGAAGAGTTTGGTGTGTGTGTGTGTGTTTATATTATTTCAAAAAACTGGATTTCAGTGAAATAGGAGAGAAAGAAGGTCAGCAGGGGAGTCAGGGAAAGAGGAAAATTATTTTCAAAACTTATCAGGCAAGGACAAGATGGAAATTTCAGCCTTATTTTTAGTTTAGTCTATCCATTACAGAGGTGATAAAAACATAAACGGTTTACAGTAATGTACTTATTACTTAATAAACATTGGGGTAAGTAAAGTTTACTTAGTATCCAAAATTCTGAATCCTACCCTTTTTTTCTTGGTATTAAATTTAATCACTGAGATCTGTGTATGAATCTAGATTTTTTAGTTATGTATTGCTGATATAGGCTTGACAGATCTATGGTATGAAATCCTGAAGGAGAAACATGTCTGGGAAATTCTGCAAAACACTGAAGGTGCATTTGCCCACAATGGTAGGAACAGATGAAAGAAAAATGGAAGACATAGAAGAGGCCAATATGGGCATCTACAGATTTCTTAAATGCTTAAAAAAGAACACATATAGAAAAATGGAAGAAAATGTGTACAATCCAAGGCAATCGCCAGGGACTGAAACAAGAAGGCTTTAGCACATTATGTGCTGAGCCTTATGGCAAATGTTCAAAAGAACACAAGGGGAAGGGGGTAATAGGAGCAAAAGGAAAGACAAATAAGCTATAGGTCTTTTATAAAAAAAAATACAATGAACTGGTAGTGAGAAGTTTTAAGAACACCATCTCATAGTGTAGATTTGTGTCCTCTCAGAATGAAAACAAAGATCTAATTGACTACTGATGTGCTGAGTGAGTGATGGAGCTAGAACTTAGGATAATCAAATAGAATGTAGAAGAATACATAATGGTCGGTAACTGTCCCATTCTATTAGGCCTTGGTCAGTCTGACTTGGAATACTATGTCCAGTTCTGGGCCCCATAATCTATGAAAAAGTAAAGTCTTCAGAAAATGGCTATAAAAGTAGTTAAGAGATTGGAAAAATTCTACAAGTGAAAACTTTTTAAAAATATGCTTAGGCAGCAGAAGAGAAGAATAAAGAAACAGTCTGAGACAGAGCATAACAGAATACTTGGAGGTCTTCCAGTCCAAACCCTGCTCAAGCAGGAGACTATATACTGTATACCCATTTCAGACAAATGATTGTCCAATCTCTTCTTGGAGCACCCACAGCTTTTGAAGACAAGCCATCCCACTGATTAATTGTTCTAACTGTCAGGCAATTCCCTCCTTATCTCTAGAATTCATCTTCTCCCTGATTAGTTTCCATCCATTGCTTCTTGTTCTGCCTTCAGGTGCTTTGGAGAATAGCTTGACTCCCTCTTCTTTGTGGCAATCCCCTAGATATTGGAACACTGTTCTCATGTCACCCCTAGTCCTTTTTTTTCATTAAATTCCTGCAACTGTTCTGTCCTTCCAGTTCCCTAATTGTTGTTGTTTTTCCTGCACTCTTTCTAGCAAGTACAGCAAGTACCAGAACCAACAGGCTGAAATTATAGAGAAGTAGATTCAACTTTTCTTTCAGGAGGAGTTTGCTGACATTAAGAACCAATGGAATAGGTTGCCTCATCAAGTATTATGAAGTCTTTACCGGAAGTCCTCAAAAAGCGGCTGGAAAGCCACCTATAGTAACTAAATAAGCAGAGGTTTGGATTAGAAGGAAATTCCTTCCAACTTTTCGATTCTCTGATGAGCAGATCTGCTAGGATTGGAACTAATATTACAGTGAACTGACTGTGAAAAGTTATCATTCTATCCCAATACTAATAGAGCCTGGGGTTTTTGGGGGGGATGAGGTTGCTATAGCTATAATATGTAGAAGGGAAATAGAAGAACTAAACCAGGTTTAAACAGCACACACATTTTTTAATTTAAAATTTAATTTTACATTTAATTTTTTAAAAAAAATCAAATAAACAATAAATAAACAAAAATGATACACACATATTACAATAAATTCAGGAAAGTGAAGAATAAAGCTTGCCTACAAAGTTTCATAAGGATCTTGACTATATTGAGGGAGGGTCAGTTCAAAGGCTGAGAGTAAGGTGTGATTTTGGGTCAATCTCAGTACTGGTGGAAAAAAGGAAAGAATTTATAGAAAGAAAGAAATATGAATAACAAAATAACAGGAGTTGGAAGGGACTTTGGAGGTCTTCTAGTCCAAATCCCACTTCAAGCAGGAAACCCTACACCAGGGGTCTCCAACCTTGGCTCCTGGAAGCCTGGCGGACTTAACTCCCAGAGTTCCACAGCCAGCTGCTGTGGAATTCTGGGAGTTGAAGTCCACCAGGCTTCCAGGGGCCAAGGTTGGAGACCCCTGCCCTACACCATTTCAGACAAATGGCTGTCTAATTTCTTCTTAAAAACCTCCAGTGATGACAGGAAAGTTGTTGCACTGGTTAATTGTTCTAATGGTCAGGAAATATCTGCTTAGTTCTAAATTGGTTCTTTCTTTTATTAGTTTACATTCATTGCTTCTTGTCCATCCTTCGGGTGCTTTGGATAATAGGCCCCCATCTTATTTGTGGCAACCTTAGATATTGGAACACTGCCATCATATTACCCCAGTCCTTTAGTTAAATTAGACATATGCAATTCTTGCAACCATTCTTTGTATGTTTTAGCCTCCAATCCCCTAATGAAAAGAAAAAAGGCAGAGGGACACAATTTCAACCTTTTATTAAAAGTTGAGATTCAGAACTCTAGCCTCGGCCCAATACTGCAGGCTACTTCTGCTGACTGTTGGCTGCCAGCAATTTGGCAGTTCAAATCCCACCAGTGTCAAGGTTGACTCAGCCTTCTGAGGTAGGTAAAATTAGGACCCAAAATTGTTGTGGGCAGTATGCTGACTGTAATACTCCTTAGAGAGGGCTGTAAAGCACTATGAATCCGTGTATAAGTCTTAGTACTATTGCTAGTGTAATCTGTATGGTGAGTGGAAAGAAGGGGAGTTGTATTTCAGCAATCAGAATGGCCTTAGTTTCTTCATTAACTTTCCTACTTTCTATACCCTTTGTGTATAATTATTTTTTTCTTATTGCAACTTACCATGGTTCTATAGTGTCCTGTCAAATAATTTTAGAGCTTTCTCTCGAAGAGTTTAGCAGACTGAATTCCTGCAACTCTAAATTGACTGCCAACAGTAGGTCACATTCTGATCTCTTAAATGTGTTACTTCTCTGAAATGAAAGACTTTTGCTTACTTCTCATCCATCTTGCCTGGACAATGTATAAATTAAAGCTGAGATGAAAATTAAAAATTAAATTAATTAAAATTAAATTAAATTACAAAATGTATATGTTATATTTCAGTAACATCATGTGAACTTTCACCTCTGAAATTTTCTTTCCAAATATTCTCGAGAGCAGAACAAAGCCTATCCTATTTGTTGGCACTATCATTCCCAGGAACTTTAGATCAAGCTGTCTGACAATTCTGCAAACTGCATTCTGAACCCATCTGTAGGGTACCAGAAGGTGATAAAGCTGCTCCAGGAGGTGGCTTCTTTTACAGTCATATGAAGTTGGCAAGTACATCCATGTAGACATTTTGAGTGAGTTAACCTGCCGTGCATGTAAAATGAATTGCCCACCAGAGCTCTTTTTGGCAGATTCCATACAACAGCAGCACTGATGCTATACCAGATGCCTGGGGACCCACGAACCTGGAAAGGTTCTTCCTACTATATAGTTTTTTATCCTAGTTCAGTCTGCACTGAATAGCCCTATTGAAATATTTAATCCAAGACTGACTTCCCAGGATGGCAGTAGCTTTCCATCTTGTGAATGTAAAAATCTCTCTTTTATCAAGAGCAACTTTTCTCTGTTTCAGGGTGATGCTTGTCCAACCCTACTGGGACATCTTAAAAATTAAGCTTGGGACCTTCTTCATGCAAACTATGTATCCTAGGGGCCTCTTTTTAGACAGGACTCTTCCTCCAGCTTATTGCCTAACATTCTTTAGAGATGCTAGGGAATTGAGCTCAGCAATGATTGTATTCTCTCACTGAAGTATTGCATTCTTTCACTCATTGCTAAGAAAAGGATGGCATTTGCTTCCAGGTCTGATTGCTATTTATCCAGATGCTATTTATATTGAATTACCTTTTTCAAGCATGCTGTCATTTGTGAGCTGATCTGGGAGAGTTGGGACACAGATGGCCCTTTGGGTTCTTTGCCAATAGGTGACCTTATGATCCTCAGAAGTCACCGCTAACAGAATAATAAATTCATGCCTAAAGATAGAAGAAGAATGATAAATTGATAAAAAGAAAATTACCCAAAAGGGGGAAAACAACAAAAAAGCATATTCCATCGAAAATATGAATTTACATCTTCTGCCTCTTACTTTATAAGTAGATATACAGTCATTAAGAAATTCCAACATGATTAATATTATTGAAACCTATGAATACTACAGAATGTTTTTGTCTAGAGACTGCCTTGCTCCCATTTAATGACTATGAATTAAGCATTATGTTGTACTACATTTGAGTTATGCCCTTCATTTGGCATCTGCTTCCTACTACACAAAGAATTATATTTAAAGCCAGTTCCCCAAACTTGTATTTGTCTGTCTGTAAAACTCAACTATTAGTTTCATTCTTCCATCTGGCAAAATCTTATTCTAGTTATACAATGTTTAACTATTTGGATGCAAAGCCTGAACATTTTGCCATTCTTTCGCATTTGAGAACACACATCTGAGTTTTCTCCCATGGTTTATTGCAAGACCTAAATAAGAATTGTTGAAATAAATAAATGATATTTAATTATAAATAAATGATATTTAATATATCCCACCCTAGTTTAATGAGCTGGGAATAATGCTGTTCTGATTTTATGGCAGCAGTTGTTCTAGATCATTTTAGAATATAACACTTCCATAATTTGTTGGAATGTAATTATATATGCACCCTTGATAATCATGGTTGTGATAGACTGTGGTCTGAAAACTAGAGGGAAAAAAAAGACTGGAAATATATTTGAAAAAAAGCTGTGATTTTGGGAAACTGGGAAAGGTTGGGAAACTGCCAGCCAGGAGAGGAATCAAGCAAGGGTCTAGCTTGGAGTCCTTGCACAGTCATAGTTGGTAAAAGCTTGACCACTGCCCCACTCCCCAAGATCCATGAAGCCTTATTTCGTCCAAGGAAAGGCAAGCACTCTGGTGAGATTCTTGTAACATAGGTGATACTGACTTTCAGTATTCATGAGTGGTTCTGGTTGTTTTCGTCTGACATAAAATACTTTTAAGAACTTTTCCCAATGCACAGAACTGAAAATCATGCAATAGTACTGCCTTGCATTAAGAGCAACAAAATTTATTACATACTCTACAGATGGAGGTTTACAAGCCTTGCTATTAATGATAAAAGCAGAAGTCTAGTGTTTCTATTAGCTTTATATGATTGCATGTAAATCAATTGCCTTGAACTACAAGAAGTATTACAGATCTGCCACTGAAGTGATTAGCCATAAAGATCCATTTTCTGTTCATGCAATGAGCTTGTCTTTGTTTGTGTACTTTAGGTTGAAAAAACTTATGAAAAATGTTTATTAGATAGTCTTTCTCATTACTAAAATTACAGGTTAGCCTTTTCCTGAAATATCATTACAGCAAAAACTTGTACAGCCAATTATTTGGAAGTACCATAATGGTAAGATTTGACTGAGCTTTAGCACCAAAATTGAATTTCTCAATTTAAAGAAAAGCATTTATAGAGATGTTATTGTAAGATTGGAGTAGGCCAGGAAACTGTTTATGCTTTTACTAAATAAACAAACATGAGTTAGTAGCCTACCATACTTAAACAGCCTGCTGGGAATGGGGAAAATAGAAACAACATTTCTCTTTTGAGCCGTCTGTTGCAGCCTATTTGGTTTGTATGCTGAGCATGGAAAAAGGATAAAATACTTCATATTTCTTCTATAATTCCTTTTGTTTAACTACAAAATAAAATGCACCATGCAGTAGAGTAAACCTTATGATGATCAGCCTAAAGGTTGTTTTATGTTGTAGCCCAACTAAGACTGGATCAAGTTATAAAATGTTAATAAGAGATGGAGTTCTAATCATGCTAATACAATGTATTATTTTATTATGGAAAGCACTGACTTTTAAAGCTATGTTTCTCCCCAGCTACCCTAAAACTAAGACAGGAGTACAATCTCTATGTGTTTTCTTTTCCCACCCAGATCAAATTAGCTTTAATATGATTGCTGTATCATTTCCCATCAGCTGCTGCTCAATCTTTTTGTTAAACTGGTCATATTAAGGGGTTCTCTATTTACAAACCATCTTAATACAGGTAGCCCTTGATATATGACCACAACTGGGATCAGAATTTATGTAACTAAGCAAGGAAGTTGTTAAGTGAGTTGTGCCTTTTGGTGCACACTTATTTAAGTAAATTGCTGCAGTTTTTATGTGAATCATGCAGTTGTTAAGGGAAGCCAGGTTACCCCATTGTCTTTGCATGTCAGAAGCTCACAAATGGAATATCACATGACCCCAGGTCTCTGCAACCATCATAAATAAACAGCCAAATTTTGATCACGTGACCATGGGATTGGGGATGCTGCGATGGTCATAAATATGAAGATCAGTTGTAAATCAATTTTTTCAATGCCATTATAACTTTGAACATCACTGAACAAATGGCTGAAAGCCGAGGACTGCCTAGGCTATAGAGTTTCAATTCTTTCCATTTGGACTATTTCCTGCATTTTAGTAATAATATATAATACTGGTTATAATTCATATGTCATTTCTACACATCACCTAGCAAAATATGCAATCCAAGGAGCCTCTATGGGTCAATTGTAGCACAAATTCATATTGCCTAGACCTGTTTGGACATGCTGTGGAACAATTATGTAAACAGATAAAAAATTCTCAGAGAAGCCAACATGAGTAAGTTCATTTTTGGAGGAGGAGGAGGAGGAGGAGGAGGAGGAGGAGGAGGAGGAGGAGGAGGAGGAGGAGGAATAATTAAAATTATTTTTGTTAAGTCCCTACTTACTGGCCTTACTTATGTGTCCAATTTCTATATTTCTCTTTAACTGATTTTCAAGGTACTTGAGATTTTTTTTTTTTTTTGAGAAAAAAATCTTGGTGCTTTTTGATTTAAAGTGATGATGGAGGATACAATTGTTATTTTCTGTTCCACACAACATTCCATCACTCTGAAAACTACCTGATTGATGTGTAATGAAAGATAGAACATTTTAATACATATTTCTCAGTTGCCTTACAACTAAATCTGTACAAGACCACCACATTCACACCACAAGAATTTCAACAATGTTGACCTTGGAAGGAAATTTGAAACAAAATGCTCCTTCATCGATATATTGATAACACGTAGGAAAGAAAAAAAAATACATCAGATGTATTTTTCTGGATCACATTTGTGTAAACTGCTTCTGAAATTGATGTGCTAGATATTTCTCTGGATAATTGCATATGTATATTAAAGGAAAGATCTTATATTATATCCACTTCAGATCAGCATAGCAGCTGGTCAGCAGAGAACTCAAATTTTCATAGAGAGATTGTCTTTGTCATTTCCCCTAAATGCTTTTTACTTCACCAAATGAATCAGCTTCACGATTTCCCTGCCTATATTTTACCCTCCTACTTGGAATTGCCACATGTTCTCTTCTTCTGATGAATCCCATCTCATCACTGCACTGAACCCACTCTGTTCTTTCTGCAGAAAACGTGTTTGAGAAGCTACATATTCATACTTGTACTGTGGATATTATTAGACATGCAAATAGAGACTAAAATAATGCACTGAGAGTGTAAATCCCGATTCTTCCCAAGCTCTTCCTCTTGCTCCTTTTTGAGCAAAGGTTTTGGCTGGATAAGGGGATGTCACAACACAATCATTCCTCAATATGCCCTCTTTCAAGCTTTGATTGGAGCTGTACTATGAGCTATGAATTAGAACCTGTCAAAAATATATCTGCAGTGAAACTAGAAAACCTCTCGCCATATGCAGACTATCTGAATTCACCAAGGAATAACTGCTAACTACTTACCTATAGTGATGTAGTAGAGGAATTTTACAGGAATTTTACAGGAGGCTGAATGCTAGTGAAGATGTCCTCATTACTAAAAATTACAACACATCTACCACACGTTTTGTTAGATAAGCCTTCCTGATGTTTTAATATGTGCTCCATGGTTCATTGCCATGATCCATATTACCCTTGGGAACTAAAATCCAAAATATCTGAAAGGATCAAGTTGGTCCAAACAACTGATTTCATTCCTTACTGCCATGATATTCCACAGAATGCCATAGCATTCTACCTTATGTTCTACCTATCTTTCTCATATCTAGCTTAATTTGGAGAGAGTTCACATCAAGTTCCATCACTTCAGTAAGTGATTGCTGTTGACTTGGGAAAGTAGCTTTTTCTTTTTCGGTTGGGAAGATTTTGCCAACTCAGAGCCTTCCCAGAAAGAGGTCCAAATTAAAAAATTTCAGTCCCAAGCTAGATGGAGGAAAAGAGAAGATGTTCAGGATAGCTACACCTAGAATCTCTCCAGATATATCTAGACCATTATAGCTTTAGTTTGGCAAGATTGTGTCCATTAAGTGTAAGCTAATAAAGGATTGAACTTGATTGGATCTTGCTATCTTGTCTCTGGGCTTGTGTTTGACAGTCTTCTATCTCTTAATTAGTCTCTATTCCCACCTCTTTAGCCTCAAGTTTCTACGAATCTAAATATCTTAAAAATGCAAGGAGAGTAGAAAAATCCAAATACATTACACTACATACATTAATCAATTTATCATACTGGCCAATCCTTCTTGAACTGCAATGATAGAAATTACTCACTGTTAGAACCAAGAAGTTGTAAGTCCTTGAGCAAGTAATCTTTCATAATCTCTCTTAGCCAGGAAGATATATCTAAATGTTTTGATTGCTGTTAGATCCCCCAGTTGTATCTCAGAAAGCTGAAGGCACTGCAGAACACATAATTTCTAAAAAAAAAAAAAAAGGAAAGAAAAGCTGAAGCATTTCTGGCTTTTCATTTAAAAAATGAAAAAGTGGGCAGAACTGAATTTTTTGAAATCATGCATAGGATGAAGAAATTTATTTATTTTGCTAGTAGCATAAGATCTCCTTCTTGCTACCTAGCTTAGTCAGTAAGTTTGAAACTATATGAAATATGTTTTCAGCAAACATGTAAATCAGATTGTAAGAACCTTTTTGAAGATCTGTCATAATTTCAAATGTTGTCTAAGTAACCATTTGTTAAGCCAGAATGGCTAATGAAATTAGTTCAGTCATGGCTAGTTTATATAAATACCTGTATTACTGAATGCTGAATCGATCCTAGAAAGTGTAGTAGTTGGAGCCAAGCACCAACTTGTCATGTCTACAGCCTTCAGTGCTTATAAAAAGGAGTTAAAATAGATGACTGCAGATGGCACTCATTTATGATGAGCTGGGTCAGTATGCCAACATTCTGCATACCCACACCACTTATTGGGCATTGGGATGATGAATTTGTTTAATGCCATTCGTGGGCTTGCAGATGAAGAGATGCTAGATCATGAGTTTACAGGGAGGAAAACTGTGAACTGAAGGCAGTTTACTAAAAGTGGAGCAGACAATGTGGTGGAATGAAGAGCCAGCAGGTAGACTAACTCTTCATAATTCCTTTCTGGACAAGGAAAGGACTTCAGATCAATCACAAGTGTCCCTGACTGTTCTTCTCACGAGGAGACCATAAGATAGGGGTCCTCAGTTGGTTTAGAGCTCTGGGAAATAAGGGGATAGAAGTCTTTTGGATCAAGCCATGTTCAATGCCCCCAAAAGGACATAGGGTTTGCATACTTCTTTTTCTAATCACTTTTGGAAATTGCTTGTTAACTGCTTTCCAGCTATTAGGAACCTTTGGATCGACAAGTTTTATAGTACCAAGTGAGTTTTCTTTAAATACAAGTTTAACTACTTAATTATTTTCTTTTGCAATAAATAGCAAAAGGGTGATTAGAACTTGATTTTGGAAATCTATAAATGGACTTAGGATCCAGATGGATTTGAAATAAGATTTTGGAATTAATTATAACAATCCTTTTATGGGAAAATCTTTTTAAAATAAGAGAAATGAATTCTCTCTTTTTAAAAAAGATGATAGGATCAGACTTTGCAGGTTAAACAGTAGAATGAATCAGAAGGAACTAAAGATTACAATTACAGAACAGTTAAATTGGACTATTAACACAGAATGAAACAAAACATTTTAATATTGCATATATTGAAAGATAGTTTTGAACAACGAACCTAGAAGTTAATTTTTAAAAGGTCTGCCTCTATATACAGTATATATAGATTATGTTTCAAAGACATTATGAAGGAGATACAAGTTTTACTTGACAGGTGGAACTTACCTGAAAGTGGATTTTAAAATGACAAGACTAGAAGAATCCTATAAGAAATGTTACCCTGAACAATTACAAGGCATAAACAAGTAACTACAACAAAAAGAGAGAGTAATTTGAATAATTTTGCTATATTGGGTTTGCAACAGGTTTGTTAAAGTCTTGAAGAAGTTTGTGAAAAGGTTTAAATATTTTTTTTTAAATCAAGTTCTATAGTATGCCATTATTCCAAGGAACTAAAGAACAATATTGCTAAAATAAAAGAAAGGAATATCGAATTGGTTTATTTGATCAAAGTTAAAACAGGGACATTGTTATCTCTGGTAACCCTTAATGGACTTTGCTGATCAGGACTGAACAATAAGCTTTAAGGATTTGTATATAGGTAAAAGTATAGATATGGGAAGAGATCACTTGCATTTTAAGAAAAAGTGATAAATTACTAAAATTATTGTGATTAAGGGGAAGTTATTTCTTTATGTTTCTTTTCTTTTTCTTTATTCTTGTTTTTTTCTTTTTCTTTTTGTTTCTATTTTCATTGCTCCACTTTCTTTTTTTAGTTTGTATTAATTTTTACCTGTTTGATTGTGCTTTTGAATAAAAAACAAACGCTATGCCACATGGACCATTTTATATTATTAAAACAAGCAGGCAACATGACACATTATTATCCCACATTACTGCTGGACTTCTAGAAGCCTCTGTTCTAATGGTGGTTGCACTGTTGCAATCATGGGCTCTTTGCCAATCTCCAGGCTTCAGCAGAAGCTTTGCCACTCACTAGATGCCAACCCTACGGTGACTCTTTCTCTTCATTAGTTGCATGGTTTTTTTTTCTCAGTACGGTGGCTGTAGCTTCTTCACTCCAATCTTTCTCTCCCTGGTTCCAGTTTGAAAAGGAATGTAGGGAGAAGTCCTATTAGATTTCATCCGGCAGTTTAAGATGGAAGGTTAAAAATGACTGTACTCCAGAGGGGTGTGGTAAGCCTTATGAAAAGCCTCTGTAGAAATGTAATGCTCAAATAAGATTCTTAGAAAGGGGCACTTCCTTATCAGCATCCCTGCCCTTGTTTGTGTCCAAGCCTGGGCAGTGGCTTGGATCATCACATTGGAGAGAGGAAAGAGGAGATTAAAAAAAATAAATAGAGGCTCTCTATTTTCAAATAAAATGCCCCATAGGACATAGAATGGTTAATCTGGTTCCCTAAACATTTATATGGTCTTAGCAACAGCATTGTTTTATTTCCTGGAAAAACCAATGCATAGATCTAGAGTTAAAATCTGCAGGGTCCAGTGCATTTCAAAGCAACAAACAGCAATGCATATAAAAGGACTAGCTATAAAACAATTAGTAGTTTTAAAGCCTCAGCAACAAAGATGAATCATCTAGGCTGTGGAGCAAATTGCCTTTAAAAAAGAAAGATTAAATTGAAAAATCCCAGTATTTATGATTACTATATTTCTAATAGTGACTTCAGTAAAGAAACTAGTCTATTAACAGTGTTTTAAACATTTTAGGATCCTAAAGAACGTGCTTACATGGATCCTATATTTTGTAACTTCCCCCCAAGTCTCTTCTCTTTCTCCAGAGAGACCCAATTCAGATATTTTACTTTTTTTTAAAAAAAAAGGAACTATATAGGAATAATCCTATATATAGGACTATTAAGGAAAAATATGCAGAGAAAGATGTCCTTCATTCCTCACCCACCATCTGGGATGTCCTTGTTGCATATTCATACAACAGAAATCATGTTTTAATTGGGATAAGCAACTGGCTTCCTGGGATCCAATTCAGGGGCCAAGCACCCATTTTCAAGCACCCATTTTCAAGCTAAGGATCTTCTCTCAAACGCATCACATGAATTAAAACAAAGGATCAGAATTCAGCCCTCAGAGATCTTAGCAACTTTCAAATGCAAATGAACTAAGCAGCTGCAATGTTCCACTAAGAATTCAGGTGCATAACTACTTTCCAGAAAAGAAACAAGGCTTGACTGAAAGAGGAAACCCAGTCTTAGCCATCAAACCTGTAATGCAAAATAGTTGCCATAAAATTCTAGTTTCTGATACAAATAATAATACAAGAAGAATAATACAACAGGATACAGAAGAATAATACAACAGGAAAATAATTACAATAATCTGTATCCTATTTAAAATGACATCTAAATTAAATCAAATGTATTTTTTCATTCTGTTGGCTCTGCCTATTTCTTATTTCTTTTCCATGCACTTTTTGGGGTGTAGGTCTTGATACATCACTGAAATGCCAATGATATCCTTGGAATAATGAAAAAAGCTTTCCATTTCCATATTATTCTCATATTGACAATCATTGCTGAATCAACCTATTGCTGATCTTCTTTTCCAATTCAGCTCAAAAAACAGATCCAATAAACTATAAAGGAGCAGGAGATACTGTAAACCAAAACTTTATATTGTTTTTATATTTAATCTAATCCAGATCTGTCACAGTAACTGTGATTGTCACTTTCTCTTAAAGCATACAATTGAAATTGATCATTTTGACACTTGCCTGATGCTCCCAGCAATGGACCATCACAGTCTACCTGAAAAAGACTGTGCATATAAACACTTTCACTTTAGTGCGTTAAGTACTAGCATATTTTCACAGGCGTGACACAAAAGTATGGCTAAAGGGCAAATACTGAGCTTGCAATGGAATAATTCTTATTAAGACCTGTAGATACTGTTTTGTACTCTGGTTGGAAGGAATAACTCCTGGAGAAAATCCTTATGGGATGGGCCATGCCAAAGAAAATTAGACTGAACACCCTGCTTGCTGGGCAGCCTGAAAGAAAGCATCCTGACTAAGTTTGCTTTAGGTAGTGAACAAAACTACCTTCATTATGTTTCAGTGGCTGGCAACCACAACTTTCAAGCCAACCTACCTCCCAGAGCTGTGATGGTAAAAAAATAGGATAAGAAAGTGCTATCTTGTTAGCTCCAGGAGGAAAAGCAGGAGATCATCTATAGAACAAGAACATCATCAACAACCCTTACATGCTGCATCCAAAGTGTGCTGAAAGTCTGCAACAAATATGAAGTTTACACTTATTTCAATCCTTGTCATCTCTAGGGAGAGATGGGGAAATTCCTACTCTGAGCCTTCAGAGCCCCACTGATATTTAGTGTAGATATACTGACCTAGGTCTATGTAGAAGACCACTTCCTCTGATGTTCACTCCTTGGAAGAAAGTCAATGCTCCAAGTGCAATGCAGATAAGGTCCCACTGTGTGTGTGTGTGTGTGTGTGTGTGTGTGTGTGTGTGTGTGTGTGTGTTGTGGCCATGTGGGAGGGTCCTTACTGCCTGCCGTCATGTGAATGAATCTTCTCTAGTGGCTTTGGTTGCCTGGTGAAAAGTCATGTCCCTCTTCCCCTCAAGAGCCCTCCCATCTTCCACCATCACGGTGGACCTGAACATGACAAGAGTGCGCCCTCCACTCAGCTCCTTTCCCTCAGGACGCCTGGTTTCCTCAAATTAGTCTTATTAAGTTAGGCGAGACTTACTCCAAACGAAGTGCAGGTGGGATGGTCCCCCGCAACTAGATTCCAGCAGATGGTCCAAGCTGCGAAGCTCTCTTGGCTTCCTCCGCTTTCTGCCGCCAGCCCAGTTTTTTTACAAGCGTCGGGGAAAAAAGGCTTTCTCCTCCCCCACCCCCCACCCCCGAAAGCCATTTCGCTGCTGCTCTGCAAGAGACTGGGTTAAGAAGCTGACCGGATCCAGCTTTTGCCTCCTTCTTTTGCTCAGTCCCCACCACTGTGGCACGGCAGACCCTCCCACTAATACTAGGGTTGTTGGTTTTTTTTGCCTCAGACAGGGAAGGAAAAAAAAAAAAGGGGGGGGGGATACAGCTGAGCCGGGCGAGCTGAGATGCCCCCTCCTCCCTCAGATTTCGGAAACCTTCAGGCCGAGTTTCCCCTCCCCGAAAGAGAGAAGTGAAGGCAAAGAGCATCCTCAATGCATCCGGCGATTCAACGGTCGGGATCGAGCTATTGGCTTGCCTCTTCCACCGGGGCCGCCGCGGCGGGAGCCACGCGCTCGTCCTTGGAAGCGGGCGGCCAAAGGCAGAAGGCGAGGCGAGGCGCGTCGGGCGAGCTGCGTTTTTTTGCCAAGGCGCCATGACCCGCTTGACTGATTTGCATCCAGCGCTCTCTTCCTCCTCCAGGCGATCGCTCGTGCCCAGCATTTCCTCGCCGCTGCTCCCCGTCTCTCCTCGGGCCAACTTGCAAAGGGGGAGAGGGAGGCGGGAAAAGGAGCTCGCGGGGACGGATTACAAGCAGGAACCGGGCGCGCTTGGCTGGGGGCAGGGGAGGCATATGAAGGCAGCGGCGGCGGCGTGCCAGCAGGGCTGAAGTTGGCCAGGTTGCGTTTTGGCCCAGGATGGAAGTTGCCAAGCAGATTCCTGAAGAAGAGGAGGAAAACGCGACCGTCCTTCCGTCGGCAAAGCCGCGCCACCGGGGACGATCTACCGATATCCAGACAGCCCATCCTGCGCGGATCACCTTAGGTATTCGGTGCCCTTCCTTCTTTGCTCTTTGTCCGTAGATCTGGCGACCGATTGAAGCTCGATTGCAGCATTTTATATATATATAGCCCCGGGCGATTGTTTGTATCTGCATGCCTGGGAAATAGCGCGCGGGTAAAATGGGATACTGGTACATCTTTCTTTTTTTCTTTTTTGCTCTGGTTGCATTGCAAAGAAGGATTTCCCCAGACCTGTTCGTGCAGGAAAAGAGCTGTGGTATGTACTGCCTCCGGCCAATTTTCCTCCATTTCATTTCTAAGGTCCTTCCCACCACCACCGCTCCATCTATCTCCTTTCCCCAAGCTCTCAAGAAATCGCATAAATCCCTGCCTTTTAAACCCGTGATTTCTGTCGATTGCATTTTAAGCAATAAGGGAGCACACTGCTTTTTCCACCACAAGTAAGGAACATTTCCATGGTGCCAGAGGACAAGGTAACAGGGTGGCTGTTGCTGCAACTGCCTATGGAGCTATTTAAAGTGTGAGAGGTGGGACAGACACACATTGGGGGGGGGGTAACCCTTGTGGGGGCCTTCTAAGGGAATAATTCAGGCACAAGAGCCTCTCATTCCTTGCAAGCCTGTCTGATTTTGAACCGATCACTCAACCTACCATTCAAATGGTTGTTAACAATCCCAGGTCTTTTGAGTGTGATAGGGAGAGCAGAAAGAGAGTTTCCCAAGGGATCCAATGACACGGCCACCTGCCGGCCTCACCGCCCCCTCCCTCTACCCCGCTTCAAGGGGGAATGCAGGAAGCAACCATCCAAATCCATTTTGTAGTCTGCAACTGGATTTTGCTGACAAGGCCCCTTCCTCCCTGATTGAAACCGATTTGATAAACAATGATATTTCTCTTTGCTCTAAATGAAGTCGATTTACGAGAGCAATTGGTGAATATAAAGTTTGTGGTTTCCATCTGGGGAGAATTTTAGGCAGGGCAGGAAGGTGGGCAGTTTTGGAAGCCACGCAATGGACTAACACAAGCTCAGCTTTCACAGAACTTGAGGATGGAACTGATCCTGGGTTAAAAAGCAACAACAACTGAGCATCAACTCCATTTGCTGAATTGGTCAGAGGAGATTCTTATACCAGCAAACCTTCTTTTGGATTGTCTTGAGTAACCATCATTTGCCACCTCCCTTGTTTCTTTCCCCCCTATATTCTACACAGGCTGAATGTTCTTTTACTTTCCAGGCTCCTGGTCTTTGTTGTCATCTTCTTGCATTCAGACAGAAAATTTGCTTAGACCTCCCCCCCCCCTTTTTTTTTTTTTTTTTTTCACCATGCAGCCTATTCTCAGGGGTAGATTTCAGGGAAGAATCATAAAAGGGAGAAAGGGGAAAGCAGATACCTTGATAAGAGGAAGGGTAGCAAGCCCTTAAATTTGTCTATTATTTCCATTTGGGCAGAAAGGGAGAAAGAGATCCCTTGTCACTCAACCCTTTGTTCTAGAGGGTTGTGTGTGTTTTTAATAGCCTGTTGGAAGGGAGAGCAAAGACTTTCTAGTGCAATGGAGAGGGAAAGGGGTGGTGGGGAGAGGATGAGAAGAATAAGAAAAAATAAGGGAAGAAAAAAGGTCCTTGTTTAGACACACATATCTAGACACACACAAAGCTCCTCTTGTATTTTCTTCTCCTGGGACAGATTTAGGTTTGATGGAGAACTGCAGAGAATCTAAGAATCGTTCCTGCCTGAATGGAAGATAATTCCATACCTTGCCTTAAGGTCTGCTGCTCTCAAGAATTCGGTGGAATCTGAATGTTTGAGAGCCCAAGGGGCTTCCCTATTCACTCCCCCCCCCTCCGGCCCCAAATAGATTATTTTTCAGGGGAAATGACGGCAGGGACCACCTCCCGCTCAAATCCATTCTGGCATTTCAGTCCCAGCCTCCCCCATCATCTCAGAGTTCCCCCACTTCTGACCTCTTCCTAGCTAGGTATCTAGATGAAGAATAGATATATTTTCTTCATCTCAATCCTCCTCTTTACAGAAGAAGGGAGAAAACCCTGTACAGTCAGGCAGGACTTTCCAGATGCGTGCTCCCGATTGGGTGCCAAGTGCGTCTTCCTGAAGCTCCAGTACATGGTGGGGAAAACCGATCCGGAGGCAATAAGGTCCATAGAGGCATTCAGAGCTCAGGGGAGAAGCTCTGCTTCCCTTCCTTGGTTGGTTTCCCCCCCCCCCCCACCCCAGACCCTTCCTTCTGTTTCTTTTCCCAAAGATGGGCTGGTGATACCCAGCCCAGGCAGCCTAGCAAGAGCAGAAACTGGGAAGCCTGCAGCAGCCCCCTTCTCCTCCCTCCTCCATTGACTGTGCCAAACAGTATCTCTGCATCCTAAAGAAGCTCATTGCATTCCTACCACGTCTCATCTCTGCTTGCTCAGCCCCCCCACACCTTCCCTTTTGCTTCAGCTCCCAAGCTAGAGTATAGAATCAGAGCAGAGAGAAAGAGAAACCAGCAATCCTTTATTTATTTATTTTTGCAACTTTAAAAAAAAAAAGAGAGAGAGAGAGCTGAGGACCTTCTTTTGCATAGATGTCATTTTGAGGGAGGTTTTTTTTTTTTTTTCCTCCCCCTTTATTTTTCTAAAGTAAGATTTTCCAGGCTATATTTTCCCCTCCCTCTTTTTTTTTTTTCTGCTCTCCCAATGTGGTAAAATCTCTCTCCTTCAAGCCTGGTAAGTAGAAGCCTTTTTCCTTTTTTTTTTTTTGGTGGGGGGAAGATCTCCTTCTCTCTCTCTCTCTCTCTCTCTCTTCCTCCTCCTCCCCCATGGATCAAACATCTTTAAAAAAAAACATAGAAGAGAATAAATAATAATAATAATAATAATAATAATAATAATAATAATAATAATAATAATAATAATACGCATATGCCACTTTAATTGCTTGTCTAGGCAAAGAGTGAAATGAAAATGCTGAGCTGAGAAGTCCCTTTCCTTCTCCACTCCCCATCCCTATTCGTATATTCTCTTCCTCCCGGGCTCCCCAATTTCCTTCATTTCCAAATGGATCCTATGCTTTCTTTCCTAATGTGAATCCCACTAACTCCTCCCCTCCCAGTGTTTCTTCCTAAATATGACCTTTTACCGTGAAGGTTTCTCTCCCCCTACCCCCCCCCCTGCTTTATTTATCGGGAGGGAGGAATTGAAGTGTCTTCTCCTGCATGGAGGGAGCGCGAGAGAATCCATCTCTTTTGCTTCCAGGGTATCTAACTAAATACCAGGACTCTTGGCAAACCTTTGAATGGGCAGTAGCTGGAGGGCAGCGAAGCCCCCCCCCCTTCCCAACCACTGTCAGGATGCTTAGTCTTTAACAGTGACCTATTCTTCTGTCTTGGAATGGAAAAGGGGTGGGTGGAAGAAGGAATTCAGGAAACAAAGACAAGCTGAGGAACCTGTGTAGGTCACTGTGTTCTGGTAAGCCTCTTCTAAGTTGATTCTTGTATGTGTGTGTTCGTGATGGAAACTGGCTTTTACTAGAAAGGGATAGTTATTTTGCTTGTGGTTAATGCAAAAGTCTTTGATCTCCTCTCAAGTTTCAGCCTTCCTCCATTCCTCCTTTCCTTTGCTGGATCACCCCTGGGCAGATTTCTGGGCATAAGGCATGCATCATCATTCAAAGTATTCCCACCACCTTTCAAAGTACAGCCAGACAATCTCCCTATCAGCCTTTGCATTGCTTAGCCTTTAACTTGGATCTGTAGATGGTATAGCCGGTTCTTTCCAAAGATTAATAATCTCTAAATGCTTTAATCAGCTGAAATGATTAATATGGAATATGATTTTTTTTTTAAAAAAAAAGTCTTGTACTATATCCCAGTTATGTTAATTTGGTTTTGGGCACTGGGAAGAGCAGAGCCTTAATTTTCTTCTTGTTTTGAGCCTGGCATTGCTGCTGAGTACAGTATTTAGTTTCTAATTCCAGACGCAAGCATTTCTATAGGAAACAGAGGTATTGGAAACTTGTTTGTCCTCGTTTTCTTCAGTATTGTCTGTTGTGGTATTAGATAAAATTGGATATTCCCCTGGTGGGATCCCCTCTCTTGAAAGTTAAGTGCATGTTTACTTATTGCTTATGTACCCTTAATTGACTATCCGTATACAGATTAAAAGGGGGGGGGGAATCTCTTCAGCTGCATCTTTTCATTTCTAATTAATGCAAATATGAGGCTGGCTTGTGCACATCATCTCCTTCCTGAACATTGTCTCGGTTTTTTGGGGGGAAAAAATGTTTCTAGATCATTTATAACACGGGCCTTACAGCCTTCATTTTCTTCCTCATTATGGTGTTAGGTACTAAACAACATTAGATAAAGATGAGTGGACAGGCTAGGAAAGGAAAGAAGGCCACTGCCTGATTAAATCACTTGAGTAAGAAAGTAAGTAAATATGAATTGTGCTGCTAGGTTGTTGTTGTTTCCTCTTTTGTGATGAAGATAGGAATCCCCACAAGCTCATTCCTTCTCTCCCTCACCCCTTCGTCAGATTGCTTGAAAATGTATTTTTAAAAGAAATGCTGATAGATTGTAATCCCTTTGTGTTGTTGATTCTCATTACAGTCTTGTAATCCATCCGAACCATGAAGCCTTCGATGGAAGATCCACCCCGTCACAGAAGGATGCTGTGGATTACCCTTCTAAGCACAATTGCAGTAGCATGGACTACCCCCATTCCTTTGATTGAGGATTCAGATGAAATTGAGGAACCTTGCTTTGATCCTTGTTACTGTGAAGTCAAAGAAAGCCTTTTTCATATACACTGTGACAACAAGGGATTTATAAATATTAGCCAGATAACGGAATCATGGTCAAGACCTTTCAAACTTTACCTGCAGAGAAACTCCATGAGAAGATTATACACAAACAGTTTTCTCCACTTGAACAATGCTGTTTCTATTAACCTTGGCAACAACGCACTGCAAGACATTCAGACGGGGGCCTTTAATGGGCTCAAAATTCTGAAGCGACTGTATCTGCATGAGAATAAACTGGACATTTTCCGAAATGATACTTTCCTGGGATTAGAGAGTCTGGAATATCTGCAGGCAGATTACAATGTTATTAAGCGAATTGAAAGTGGGGCATTTCGAAACCTGAGTAAACTCCGGGTCCTGATCTTAAATGACAATCTAATTCCCATGCTTCCAACCAATTTGTTTAAGTCGGTGTCTCTGACTCACTTGGACTTACGTGGGAATAGGTTGAAAGTGCTTTCCTATCGAGGGATGCTGGACCACATTGGCAGGAGCTTGATGGAGATTCAGTTGGAAGAGAACCCTTGGAACTGCACTTGTGAAATAGTTCAGCTGAAGAGCTGGCTGGAGCGTATTCCGTATACTGCCCTTGTGGGAGACATTACATGTGAGACCCCCTTTCACTTCCATGGCAAGGACTTGAGGGAAATCAAAAGAAGCAAACTCTGCTCCATGTTGTCTGACTCAGAACTTGTCAGCGTTGGTGTCCCTCAGTTACCCTCAAGCAAGGAACATGCTTGGCCTACTAAACCTTCTTCCATGTTGTCCTCCTTCCATTTCACTGCTTCCTCGGTTGAATATAAAACCTCCATTAAGCAGCCCAAGCCAACAAAACAGCCCAGGGCTCCCAAACCACCACCTACACCTCGAGGCCTATACCCTGCACCCAACCAGCCTCCAATCGCTGCATACCAGACGAGGCCACCTATACCCATCATATGTCCTACCGGCTGCTCTTGTAGTTTGCACATCAATGATTTGGGCCTAACTGTCAACTGCAAGGAAAGAGGGTTCCACAATATTTCTGAGCTCCTACCCAGGCCCATAAATGCCAAGAAACTCTATCTGAGCGGGAATTTGATACAAAAAATTTACCGTTCAGATTTCTGGAATTTCTCTTCCTTAGATCTTCTGCATCTTGGGAACAATCGGATCTCGTATGTGCAGGATGGGGCTTTTATTAACTTGCCTAATCTGAAAAGCCTATACTTGAATGGCAATGACATTGAGAGATTGACCCCAGGCATGTTCAGAGGCCTGCAGTGCTTGCATTATCTGTACTTTGAGTACAATCAGATCAGGGAGATCCAACCTGCCGCCTTCAGTCTCATGCCTAACCTGAAGCTACTCTTCCTCAATGACAATCTCCTGAGGACCCTGCCTACTGATGCCTTTGCTGGCACATCCTTGGCCAGACTCAACCTGCGGAACAATAAATTCCTGTACCTGCCTGTGGCTGGTGTGTTGGAACACCTTAATGCCATTGTCCAGATTGACCTGAAGCTCAATCCTTGGGATTGCACATGTGATCTGGTGCCTCTCAAGCAGTGGATCGAGACGATCAGTTCTGTCATTGTGGTGGGGGATGTCCTTTGTGCCAGCCCAGAGAACCTTACTAACAGAGATGTCCGCTCTGTGGAGTTGGAGGTGCTGTGTCCAGAAATGTTACATGTTGCCACTGCTTCGCCAGTCCCACCACCATCAGGTCACCCAAGTCCTACCAGTCCCTCTCCCTATGAGCTACCCCCAGCTGGAGGAGGGCCAGTACCACTCTCTGTGCTCATCCTTAGTCTACTTGTGCTGTTTTTCTCTGCAGTCTTCATTGCTGCAGGCTTGTTTGCCTTTGTCTTACGCCGACGGCGCAAGAAGCTTCCTTTCCGGAACAAACAGCGGCAGGAAGCCCTTGACTTAACGGGCATCCAGATGCAATGTCATCATCTCTTTGAGGAGGGAGGCAGTGGAGGAGGTGGTGGTGGAATGAGTACATCCCCAGAGAAGGCACCCCCTATGGGTCATGTTTATGATTACATCCCACATCCGGTAACCCAGATGTGCAACAATCCCATCTACAAGCCGCGTGAAGAAGATGAAGTTATAGCAGGAGAATCTGGGCAACCTGGGGATGTGCTTCTAGGAGGTGGCAATGGAGGTAGTACCTGTGTTGGGGAACAGTTTGTTGACCCCACTAAGGAGAGTGGGAACAGTAGCTGCTATAGGACCTTGCTGGAGAAGGAGAAGGAATGGAATGTGGCAGTGTCCAGCTCGCAGCTCAATACCATAATGACAACCAATCATCACCCACACCCTCAGCCATCTGGAGGAGGAATTGGTGTGGGGATTCCTCTCTTGGGGGAGCTAGCCCTGGTGCCGCCTGTCTTCCACCATGAGAAGAATGGTGGGGTAGTACTCTTCCCTCCTACTGGTGCCGTTCTAGACAATAGGGAGAGGCCCCCATTGGTCCCTCCATGCTCAGTGGGCTTTGTGGACTGCCTATATGGCACAGTGCCCAAATTAAAGGAACTGCACGTGCACCCCCCTGGCATGCAATATCCAGACCTACAACAGGATGCCAGACTGAAAGAAACTCTTCTCTTCTCAGCTGGTAAGGGCTTCCCAGAACATCATCAACCCCCCCAAAGTGAATACCTCGAGTTAAGGGCCAAACTCCAAACCAAGCCGGATTACCTCGAAGTCCTGGAGAAGACCACTTATAGGTTTTGAGAAAAACATCTAGCTTTTTACAGCCAAATTCCAGCATATCCATTCCCTTCCCAGCCCCAGAGCACCCTCACATCACATCTGCTCCTCTCCCTTTCCTCCCCTCACCACCGCATGCTGATACCAGAAGATACAGCTCTGTGCTTCCCCCCTGCCAGTTGTTGGTTTGGAGGAAGGGCCTAACTCAGATGATCATTAATTGATAAAAGTGCCTTTGCAGACTTTTGCCAGCAGATGCTAATCAATCATTATTTTTTTATATTGAAAAACAAAAACTTGAGACTTTGACTGTGCCATGTTGTCTAAGATATAAGAATATTATTATTAATTAGCATCATGGGGGAACTTTGTCTTGATCCTGACAAAGTAAAATTCTGTGTGTACTATCCTCCCCCTCCTCCTTCTCCTCCTCTCTCTCTCTCTCTCTCTCTCTCTCTCTCTCTCTCCTGCACTCTTTCTTTTAAGAAACAAAATACTATAGAAACACAAACCTTTCCATTCTATTTTTTACATTTGAACAGTGGGAGGTGGACTCAAGAAAACATCTTCAGCTCCCCCGTTTTATCATGGCACAGATTCTGTACATTTATTTAAAAGAATACAAAAGTGGGAAGAATAACAGCAAAATTGCAGTTAGCTGCATGTCTGGAAACTGCTTTTTTGGGAGGGTGGAGTTGTCCTCTATTAATGTTTTTCGTTCTTTTCTTTCCTTTTTCTCCTACATGCACACACAAGTCCCCAATCTCAGTTTTAACTTTCTATTCCCAGCCTTCTTCAATCCGCTTCCTTTGCCATTATACTGCAAGGTGCCCATTCTCCCTCCATTTTTCCACAAAAAAAGTTGTGTAAGGGAGATCAGAGACATTGCTAGCCTAAAAATATTATTTGAAGCCAAGCTTTCCAGCTCTTGGTCTGTTTTGTGGCATTCCTATGGGAAGAAAAGGTCAGTTCCATTATTATTATTATTATTTTAAAAGTTTATTACTGCTCTATTCAATAGCAGCCACACTTCTAATTAAGACTCCAACATAATAAGTGTACAGGTGGGGGAAAAATAATCACAAATACCAATCACAAATATTTCTTAGAAGAAACACTTTTAATGTTCTTTCTTTTTTCTCTTCCCTTGCTCTCAACACACACTCTTTCACACACAGACACAAATACAAATGTGCATATATTTATTCTGTACTTTCAAGTAAATATCAATTGTAAAGGTAATGTTTAATCATTGTACAGTGATGCGTCTGGTATAGCTTTCCTAATAAAACATTTTGAAAAAAATATATATATTAGAAGATACAAAAGCTTGAATTTTAAAAACTTGAGCTATACCCTGTTCATACCCTTGCTTCCCGTTAAGTCCATGTTGTTTTATTAATACCAGTACAATCTATTGTGATGTTAATAGAATATAACAAAATAACAATCTGCATTTTTTTCTATCAAACTGCTCTTTTGGATTTTTAAAATCTGATTTTCAATCTCTTTCTTTCTCTTCCCTTTTCCCTTCTGCTCCTTCTATTTTCCTCCATTTTAATTTGTTATGCTTTTATCGGAATGAGCTTCTTCCTACATAATAATATGCAATAGATTTATTTAACTGTTTGAAATTATCAGTACCATTATTTATGTTCTGCTCCATGGAATGCAAGGAAAAGTCATTTTATTTTATATCAAACCCACCCCCCACCCACCCTAAGTTTAGATTTTAAAAATATATTGAATATATTATATATTATTTTTAGGCCAGGAGGCATTTTTATAAAGTGTGTGGGCATGTTTTTTTTTTTTTTTTCTATAACAGTTGAGAAAATAAGGCCTAGTAACTCTTTTTAACCTACAAACTCCCATCTGTTTTACCGAAATCATACTTTGGGCTGAGATAATGAAGTGGTTTTGTTGTGTTTGCTATGGATTTTTATTATATATCTATCTCTTCTCTTTTACTTTATAATTGCTATATTGCCAAATTAACTTCATTAGAGCCCCATACCATTTTGACTAGTATGAAAAGAAGCTACAGAAAAGAAAAGAAAAAGTTTGCTTGTTTCATTTATTTCCTTTCCAAGGTATCTAGCTGGTATCTTGTTTCTTGTAGAACTGAGTTGACACTGAAAAAAAATCCGAAGGAAAAGATTTCCTTGGTGGAGAAAAAAAATATCCATCCCGTATGGCCAGTAGATGGCACCCGAGTTCCAGAAATGCCACCCGGAGACCAGAGGCTACTTTTGAATGGTGCACACAACCTATCCATTTGGAGTCCTGAATCTGCCCTTAATAGAAAATCATCACGTTGAATGTAATTCACCAGATGTCACTAATGCCTTACATGAAGATTAAAAAATAAAACTAAAGGGAAACTGTGGGAAGTACCTCCTTTTAGTATGTACCAATATGGTGGTGGTACCCTGTTTCTGATGATTTCAAGCAATGGTTTTTATATTTATATAACACAGACACACAGACATACACTCATGAAGAGAGGGGAAATGTATTTAAAAAATAAAATAAGTCATAAAAGCAATTTATTTGTCTTACTAAAATGTTATCCAGGGAATTTAAAAGTCTTTACTGTAAAATGGGGTGGGGTGAGTGGGGAATTTATCTGCCTCTCACACTTTTGATCCATGATTTATTTGTTCTAATTTAGTTAGTGCATAAATTGCAACTTGGGCGTAAAATATATGTTCCTTCAAATGGTTGCTAATCACTCGGGGTATGTTCCTTTAAAAAGAACATTAAAATAAACTGGAATAGGAAACTCACTTTATTCCCCTGTTCTAAAGCCAGGTCATAATCAAAGCTCTCGAAATTAAGTCAGTTGAACTATCTTGAAGATTTTACTCTTGAATTTTGTCTGTGTATTCACCTACCCAGGAATAATATGAAATATATCCCACTTAAGAATAATAGAAATTAAATTTAAATTCCTCCATCCAGGCAGTGAGATTGAGAACAGTACAACACTGTATTACTGAATCTTATTTGCAATAATTGATCCATGATCTACAATTAGCAAGGAAGTAACAAAAACCTAGTTTTTGCTTTGTGATATCTTTGTGCTATTAATCATGGGCATATTGAATCAAAGTAAACTTGTGTATAAAGCTCAAGTCATCAAATGTGTAATTTAGTTGACTGTGGTTTTGGTTAAGTATGCTTCAGGTCCAGGAACATTTATGCCACTGGTTTATCTAGTCTGAATTTCAGCAGCTTTCTAGAATTTACTCAGGCCTACGGTCATTGGCTTCTCCCCATATGTCTTATTTTTACTACTGGGAGTTTTCATGTGCAAAGTGGATACAATCGTCCCTAGACTACATCATCGTGATGATTACTTTATTCCATAATAATAACAGCTCTGTCTCACATAGGAAGAAAGAATCTAGGGAATTTGGCTACATTAGAATACTGTTCAAAATCCAGTAACCAGAAGTTAGATTAAAAGGGGTGGCATTCACGGGTAAAATAGTTTCATGCTGGATAGAACTAACTTTGGATATGATTGTAGTGCAATAATATATCAAGATTCAGCATGATAATTGTTATAATAGATGGTAAGATGGTAAGTTTGAGATGTACAAAAAGGGTTTTAATTTAAGGATCCCTGGCTGTGAATCCAATACATTTGAGTACCCAAAACATTTGCAGCTCATCATTTCTAATGTAGACTTTCTGAAATTAGAAAAGTGCATTTTTTTTTTAACATAGAGATGTCATTGCAGCATTATCACTTCATAAAGCTCATTTGTTTCTCCTATTTGGCTGGGTGGTCAGCAAGCCTTTTTTTAATTATCAGAAAGCATATATATGCATTTATTTTATAATTAAAATAATTCAAATTTTATTCACATTTTTATAGCCACTCATCACAGCCAACATACTTTCTAAAGGCAGCTATGACCCCTTTGCTTTTTTTGCTGCATGCATGGATAAGGTTTGATTTTATAAAATCTTCAAAACATGATGAATTGTTCATTATGTCTTGAAATATAACATCACACGAGCATCTAGTAGAGATAAATGGTTATAAATAATATTTTTATTCTGTCTATATTGTCAAACACAAAGGCATCTAAGCTTAAATATAGAAAATGGTTTTGAACTGAAACATTGAAATAATATTAAGTGAAAACAAATGTATAAGACTAATTTTTCTTTTCAAAGGTATGCTTTTGAAAGACAAAAACATGAAGTCTGAATTTTGTTTGTTTCCTTGCATAAATAATTATCTTGCTTATTAAATATCCAATAAAGTCTGTCATATTCAAAGGGTCTGAAGACATAGGTATGATGCTGCTCGATATAATATAACTGTTAATTCAGGTAATATTACAGGATTGAGTGGCTAATGGGCAGAACTATAGCTGTTCATTTCTCTAAAGTGGGTCATCCCATCAGTGACTGTTTTCATTCATTAATCTGAGTGATGGGTAATTAGTGGAGATGGTTTATCACCATTAGCAATTTTGTTAGATAGCAGTAGCAATAATATTAATTGAAATAATTGTGAAAAATAAATTACATTATATTCATAGGAGGGAAGTGTTATGAAAATATGCTTCAATGAAGGATTTTGTATAGAATTCTTGTATTTTTAAGCAACCATTTTCTAGCAAATGATTGCCATTGTCAATGCTTATACTACATACTATATTTTAGTTTCCTGAAAGACATTTTCCATTCTGACCTCTTAGAGATATTTGATAATCTTCACCAATGAGCAGAAGGAGGAGGTGGTGTCTGTAGAATACATGGGGGGTGGTAGAGAAATGTCAGCTGCCTAGCAACCCTGGCATATGTACATCCTTGGCAGTCGTACAGCTATTAAAATCACAAAAGGCAAGAGACAACCTAGACCATATCCTTTAAGAATGGAACATTTGAATGGCGAAGATGGGGAAAAAACTGCCAAGAAGTGTATAATGGTAGTACCTGCAAAGATAAAGGCCTACTTTCTCTTGGATATGAGGTTTTTTCTGGGTTTTTTGAGTCACCAATATGAATTAGTGCCTATACCTGATATTTTACCTAATTCTTGTATTAGGTGGTATTTCAGCTAGATTTCAGTTCCTCTGAAGTGCAGGGAAGCTGATGGACAAATTTAATTTCTGGGACAAAAAAAAAGTATCATGCATGAATTTTCATATATGAAATTAAATATTTTATTATGAAATATATAAATGCTTATATACATAAGAGCTGTGGTAGTGCAATGGTTAAAATGCAGTACTGCAAGCTACTTCTGCTGCCTACTGGCTGCCTGAAATTTGGTAGTTTGAATCTAACCAGGCTCAAGGTTGACTCAGCCTTCCATCCTTCCGAGGTGGGTAAAATGAGGACCCAGATTTCTGGGAGCAGTATGCTAACTCTGTAAACCACTTAGAGAGGACTGTAAAAACACTGTGAATTGGTATATAAATCTAAGTGTTATTGCAATAGGGGCTGAAGATTTGTTATTAACTGATTAAGCATGTATATATACCCACAATAAAATAGGAATTTTCAATAGGAATTTAAAGTATTGATCAAATCCTGAGATTTTCAATGAGTTGACAACTGAAAGAGATGACACAGGGTTTTTTTCTCCCAATTATGGAAGAGTTTCTCATAGATCTGCTCAGTGTTGAAAAGTCAGAACTTAGTTTAGTAGTTAATCTGCTAAATAAATGGTATTTTTCAGTAGGTGTGGATTCTCTGCATGTGAGCAATTGAAGTTGAAAAAAATCTTTTCCCCCTAAGTATTAACATGTCTGCTCTGAAGCTGTAAAACAGGTATTATCAATTAATATTTCACTGTTCAGTATCATTTTTGTAGTGGAATATTATGGCTTGTGACAGCTGGTTGGATGTCAAATGAAAACGGCTGAATGATTTTCCTATGAATTGCAGTGCAATTTGAAGTCAAACTAAATATTAAACAACACCCCTATGGATTTACTAGAAAAGTATGTTACCTACAGAAATATAGCCAAGCATAATAAGTGCTAGCTTTTGTTGGGAGTTTTGGCACCACAGAACATCAAAGCTAAGCAAGGATGGTCGAAGGGGATGGAAAACGCTTTTTCCAGGGTTTTTAGGTTGTTCAGAAAAATCAGCCCAGCACAGAGGATTTGACTGAAAGGTTATCAATGCTATAAATGATTGAGTGACTTACTTAAACTCCACTTTAAACAAAGTGAAGTAGCAGAAGGAGATGCTGCTAAGAGGTGCTAAAGTATGTAGTCTGGAATTTGCCTCTAAAAGCAGCATACTGTTTTTACCTTGGTGGCGCAATGGTTGGAGAGCAAAAGACAGGTTACTTCTGCTGACTGCCAGCTGACTGCAATTTGGCAGTTCAAATCTCACAAGGCTCAAGGTTAACTCAGCCTTCCATTCTTCTGAGGTCAGTAAAATGAGGACATAAATTGTTGGGGGAAAATACGCTGACACTGTAAACCACTTAGAGAGGGCTGTAAAGCACTATGAAGTGATATATAAGTCTGTCTAAGTGCTACAAATGATGAGAATGTAGCCCCACTGGACTTCCCCAGTGTGGAAGGAAAATTCAGTTGCCTGTCTAGGAAAAACATGGTATATGGAATGAAGGGACAGGTGAAATATCCTGTTCTACCTTCATTTTCATCAACATCATCCTTAGGGGATTTGTGTATTCTAGGTGCAAGCTTGTCCATACTGTTACATTCCAGTGGTGTTTTTATTCCAGCTTCTACAATTTGCTAATTGAATGGCTATTTATTGTCTAGGCTGCATAGGTATTAAACTCGATAAATTTTGCAGCAGAAGATCATGATTGCATTTTTTTATTGACAAAAAACAATATATTTATGCATATACAAAGAAGTAAGTTATATTTTGAATATGGGATGAAAGTCATATCTTGGCCAATACAGTACAGACAGATAAGATAATTATGAGAATAAAGACTTGATAGTTTGACATTACTATGTTGATGTAGGAAAGTGTATATCTCTGTGTGTCTATGCGTTTTCCCCCTGAATTAATGTATAGGAGAAGGACATGTAGCTTTCTGATACTTCACTTGATATTTTTTTTCAATACTATTTAGGGGATATGATTCAAGTTAGCAAGATCTTTTTCAGTCAGTTTAGAATATTCCAAGACACTGTGTGAATATTAGAAATAAGATTTATCATCGCAAATGAGCTGGAGTTGTGAGTTTTATCAAAAGTCACAAAGTATGTAATAATATTCATAATCATTCTGCTTCTCCTTTCTGTTCCAGACTGTAATGTTCCCTATGAGAATGATTAGTTGCACATTGTGATAATTCAGTGATTTTGCTATAATGCTATACAAACTGCAAATGAACAAGGACCATTTGCTATAGCAGGGAAATAATCAGGTGTACAAGATTAAGTTCATATTGTAGTCAATTCTCCAACTGATGTGTAAAAATTGAATTGTTATAACCTTGGATAATCCTTAAAGCACCAGAATTATTTTGATGTTCAACTTTCTTATGTGGTGAGCAAAATGTTTTTGTTGTTGTTCTCGAAAACTGACAAATTACTGTTTGAATAATTTTCTCTGATTTTATGTTATATGTTTTATTAGGAAAGATAACTTTTTTTCATTCCCATAAATAGGAAATTTAACTTGATTTCCTCTCACCTCAGGGGCATAAATTACTTTATTTAAAAAATATTAACTTCTTACATTAAAAGATTAGGCTAACTATCTTTTCAAACTGAATGTGAAATATTTTTACCTTTGCAAAAACTTGCTCTGTTATCCTTGGGATTTGCTTCCAATACTTGTTCAGACTTCAGTGTTAAACTTCAGTCAACAATGATTCAAGGAAACCTATCATAAAGAGCAGAATTTCTTTGTAAACTCATATAGGAATGTGAGGTTCCCAAATTTGGGGATAATGTCTATTCAATTGAAATTATACCTTGCAAAAATAAGTAGGAGCCATGGTGGTTCAGTGGTTAGAATGTAGCACTGCAGGCTACTTCTGCTGACTCCCTGCTGCCAGCAGTTTGGCAGTCTCACTGGCTGAAGGTTGACTCAGCCTGGCTGAAGGTTGACATCCTTCCCAGGTCGGTAAAATGAGGACCCAGATTGTTGGGGGCAAATTGCTTAGAGAGGGCTGTAAAATATTGTGAAGCAGTATATGAAGTCTAAGTGCTATTGCTATTGCTAATGGTACCTATACAAATATTTTACATGAGTGAAAATTAACTATTAATCTTCCTAAATATATTCTTTCCATTTCTATTTGAAAAATGGCAAATGAGATTCATTGACTCAGGGACAGGTCATTTAATTTAGGTTCACTTGAATCAAACAAAATTTGAAAGAAAATTCTTAGCACAGGTAGGTGGAACAAAATTTAATCCAATTTCCCTCAGTATTAGCAGAAGAAGTCCTATCTTTGTAGGATGTTACCTTGAAAACAAACATTTACAAGTCATCTTCTACTGGCAGAATAAATGAAGGCTAAAATTATTTTCTCATCATGTTGTTTTATCCTTCACAGTTACTTTTTTTCCTGGTATTTTAACAGATGCTACTGAAACACATTGGGAGATGCTAAGTTAGTGAAAAGCAGCTAAGGCACACAACTAATGTATTCTGATCATGTATTTTATTTACGTGCATATTTTTTAAGCACAATTACTGACTTTGAATTTAGAGGGTTGTTTTTTGCAGCTTATAGGACAAGTTTCATTAGATGAATTTCTTTATCAGAACTTTGCAAATTATTCAGAAGTGCTTTGGGCCTGGTACAAGCACAGCATTGATCTGCTGTTCATTAAAATGCTCTGTTTTGTTTTTTCAGGCTTTTGCGTAGGCTCAAAATTAGATGGTATATGTCTTTTAAAGTAGAAGCATTCTTTATTTTATTTTATTACTTTTTCCAGATTCTCATGGGAGCCTGAAAAAAGTTCGGCTTCTTTAATGAAAAAAAAAAAGAAGAAGAAGTATTGTAGACATACTACACACATAGATATGCAAAGCACTTCTTTGCATATCTATGACATATACTAAGCAAAAGCTATTTATTAAACATGTACCTCCTCATTTTCAGTGCATTTAAGTTTGTTGTGAGAACAAAACATTATTGTTTTTCTTAAAAAACAAACAAACAAACAAACCTAAAAATGGTGAGGTGGATTGCTGCAGCTACACATTCAGCCTAAATGTTACCAAGTCATTGATTGCTCTCCCATGACATACATTCATTTTCAGGATTGGCACAATATATTGAAAATTAAAACGAGCCTTCAGAAAAGCAGAATAAGGTTAACATTGAAGCTTATTATGTTGTGTTAATAGGTCTATTAGGTTTTACTTGATTTAACTAAGTATGTATATGGCTAGAAGAAATAAAAGAAAAGGGGAAAGGAAAGAGAGGATTTAAAATACACACTCTTTTTTCCTTAAGGCAAGAGCTCATCTTACAATAAGATAGACTAACACTTATGAGAATTGCAACTGGGATATTTATACAGAATCTTCATTGGCAATTCCAAGCATCTATCTATTGTGGCAAAAAAATGTTCATCCTTGGCATGTCAAGGCAAGAAAGGCAAATCAAGAGAGGCACCACCCCCCCAAAAAAAAAAATCCAAAAAGTTTTTGGATTAAACTAAAATAACCTATTGTTGAGATTATTTAAAATATGAATTCTATGGGCAGAAAAAATCAGAAAAATACAGTTTGGTGAATACACACACAAACACACATATGCATGCATGCACATACACACACACATATACACACACACACAGAGGGGGGGCTATATATAATTACGAGGTCCCAGTCAGTGCACCTTTGTTTTAGATAAACTTGCTATAATTAAGAATGGTTAGGAATGTTCTTGTAGAAGGTACTGGAAGCAAGAGTGAGTTTGTGTCAACTTGTAGATTATATAAGTTATTTAAAATGTAAAGGTAGTATTTTTTTTCAGTCTGACAACATTCAAGCTTCAAATTCCTGCTTAATTGTAAAACTGATGCAAGACAACTGATGTGCTACATCATAGGATTACTATGAGGGCAAAGTATGGGAGAACAGCTTTATTTTTGTCAGAGACCATACATTGAAGCTTCAAATAAAAAGGTAGTGATAATAGGATATTTTATAGTCTTTTAATAAGCTATTATTCAGTAAGATTATGTTAAAGTTCCAAACTATTGTTTTCTAAGTGTACAAAATGAGATAATTGGGAAATGAAAATTAATGCAGCCAGTCTTTATAGTAATTTTATATGAATATACATATTTTATTTAATATTTTCTAACTCTTGGATTTGCCTATAGTTTCATATTTAAAGAAAAGTATAAATAACTGACTAATGTAGTCACAGTTGTGGATTTTCTATATTCCACATTCTTAATCTCTGAATTTAGATGGGACTTATTTTTTTCCTTATCCAGATATTTTTCCTTATGTTTTCTTAAGCTCCTTTGGTATAGCTATGTGTAGGAATATAACCATGAGCATATGTGGTAAAAGAAACCTTTATGAATTGATGCTTGGATTATAAAATATTATTATTGTTATTAATTATTATTATTGCAGTGAGGAAGGACACAGTAGTCACTTTAGTAGTTCTTATTATAAACAATTATGCCTATTGTACATTAATACTGTATGTCCATTTTGCAGATGGGAATTAATTGTAATTTGTGTCTGTTATTCACAAGGGTCAGTACTACAGTCAGACAAAAATTAGATGTGTAAAGAATTGTTCATTTTCACATAATGTTTAATTTTTCTGTTTAATTTTTTTTTTCTTTCAACATAGAACTGGAGACAGGTATCTCCACTTTCAAACTTTAGACACAACTTCCCAAAATTTGGACACCGTGAACCATCAAAATACTTTTTTTCAGCAATCTCATCCAGATTTTAAATAATACAGGGGATGTATTGAGTCCTGGAGCACCCTACATTTGAGTTTCCAGCAGCTCAAACACTGATTACATATTACTACAGTCTGAAATAGTCCAAATGTCATAAAGCATGCTCCAATTCCCAAACACGACAGACAGTTTAGAAAGTCACTGTGGTCAATGATAGTACATGCTGCTGGCAAGTCTATCAAAAGTAATACATGTTCATCAAGGTTTTGATACAAGTCATCAACTAGATTGATCAATGCCGTTTCTAACCCACTTTTGAATTGTAACTGAAAGGTGTCCAGATAATTCATTTTATCTAGAATCCTCTAAAACTGGTTCATAACTACCTTCTTAATCATTTGCAAAGAAAGAAAGTTTGGAAATTGGAGGAAAATTATAAGAAACAGCTAGTTCCAGGGAGAGCTTCTTCAGAAAAGACTGTAACACCATGCCTTTTAAAGTAAGGGACATTACTCTTACCCCCACAAAACATTCATATTTCCCAAGATGTTTTAGTTTTAAGAAGAGAAGATTGATATTTAGGAAAATGCAATATCAGTTTTCAAGTAGCAGAAAAGGTGTCATATACAGCAATAAAAGTATTTCTAATCTTCCCGGGTTTAAAACAGAGAACATTATTTTAAGTTACAGAAAAGCAGATTGAGGTTAAATAATCTTTCCAAAGATGGTGGAATATTTAAGCAGGACTCATGTAAAGACTGGAGAGCCACTGTTATGATGTAGATTCCTGGCACTGATCAGGAGGCTAACTTCAATGGAGTCAATACCGCTTCAACTCTATGATTCTAAGAATTTTTTCCTCTTTTCTAAGGGTGTTGTCAGCCATCCAGGTCATGGTTCTCCCATAGGGGCTTTTTCAAAAGGCAACTGGACTTTGTTTTTCCTTGAAGCTGTTTAAGTTTTCATTCAAGCAGCTTCTTCAGTTCTGAATAAACTCCTTGGACGAGAAGCAAAACATCTTCAAGGAAAAACAAAGTCTAGTTGCCTTTTGAAAAATACCTTTGGGATCACCTCAGTAATACTGAAATAATGATTATGAAGAAAACCACCTGAAGTTAGAAATCCAAGCAGAAAAGCAATAAGCCTTATTGCAATAAATAAGCTTCCTCAGTCTGGGAGACTCCAGATTAATTTGACTTCAGTACCTTGGGAATGTTTAGAGACATATTGTAATTAAATAGCTGTCAGAATGTAGGTGGATGATATCTTATAGCCTGGCCCTAGCTGTCCCACAGCACCAATCCTTCAATGATATCTTGATTTGCCATATTCCTCATTTGGAAGCCTATCAGGTTTCAATTCTGTACATGAGTTTCAATAATTCCATTGGTATTTCTAGTTCTACTGCTGTAGTTTTTGACTTGTGAGATTGAGAAAATAGTTTCACAAATAACATAGAAAATGTTTCTGATTTGCTGAAAAGGGACAGACAGTAATGACTTACTACTATGTCTCCTGCTGTGGAAATCCAAAAGTGAAGTGCGATATATAGCTATGCCACCAGTGAATATGATATCAGTGGTATAGAGTTAAGGTATCTGCAATCAACTAAAGCTAGGACAAATTCAAATAAGCTTTCGAGTATTGAGAAGGAACATTTTATTAAAATCAAATGCATAATATATGATATAATATTGTATATGAGAAAATTTGACATAATTTGGACTATAACTGTACACTGATATCTTGGTATCCAACTGCTTTGAAATTCATCAAATTTGGTACTCAATCCATTTTGACATGAATATTTTGTCCTGGTACTTGCTGTTTGGTACTCAACAGCCAAACTAAAGCTTGTCAGTATCAGCTGCCTTGTGACTCACTACATTATTCATTATAGAAAAAAAAATGTTTGGTATTCATTGTTTTTGGTAATCATTGCACCTCCCAGAACCAATTATTGAGGAGTACCAAGGTACCACTTAATATTATTAGGTAGTTCTTTTGCTTCATTTCAAGTAGGTTGACAGATCAAAGTAATACTTTCATACTCCCTAGCAGTAGTCACAGAAAGGAAAGATCGAGTTGTAACAGTGTAAATGCATGGGTTCAAAAGTGGTTAAGAATCTAGGTACCATCCATCCATCTGCTTAACTAAGATATTTTTATGAGCATGTGAACCCACCTTTATTTCTGTAAACATATGTGTGTTTGACTCTAGCTCTGTTCATCAAAGCATAGCTTGGTGGCAAGGATCCAGAATGTCTGTTTCTGGCATTGGTTAGTCAATGGTTAGTCTAAGAATGTATGGAGGTTGTAGTCTTTTCCTGTGGCTTATCTGAAGCTTCAGATACATACAAGAATGAAAGTTCTCTCATGGCACCACCATAAGTACAAATTGAAATTGCATCACTACAGCTACAAATGTGGATGTGATTTGTTTAAAACACTTTCATTAAAAGCTCTCTAAAAGTGTAACATTGGAAAATGGTATATTAACTTAAGCTATTCAAGAATAACTTCAAATGATAATGGCTATTCTTAATAATAACATTTAATGCATAAATTATATGGAACTAAAGACAGGCAACTGTTATAGTGCTTGGGAATATAGTTACTCCTGTCAGCATATTTTCAACACAATATGTAGCAATGCAATGTTAGTTAATTACCATGGTATATATTTAAATAGATTTGTTTCTACTTGATAGGAAGTAGGGGAAGCAGCTATCAGTTTCCTATCGTGTTTTTCCTGACATTTCACATTTTCTTAATTTTGTGAAATGAATTAAAAATGTTGAAACAACAAATCCCATTTTACTGGAAAGAAAAAAGCACTTTGCAAGAAAACAGCTTTAATGTGATCATATACCCATCACCAAAAATGTTTTGTCCTGTGCTTTCCTCTTCATAATATGTCATAAAAAAGACCAATAATCTGTACATTTACATACAACTCTTGAACGAGACATTTGAAACGTTTGATCTTTGTAAACTGTGATGTAAATGTCCACACTTTCCTTGATACATGAATTGTCCTTTATCACCCTTATCCAAATTTTGTAATAAAGAACTCAACAGCAACAACAAGAAGCATTAGGATAAAAGTCTGTTTAAAATTGCATGCTTTCTAAGAAAGAAGCAAAATTAGGAAAGGACGTAGTATATTTAAAGCTGGCATACTGTATATCAGCAATATTTTGATTCATCCATCTCTGATTATTTAATGATGTGATTGTGGATGTGGGAAGAAGGTTAAAACCATTTAAACATTGAAGAAAAAATATTAAAATTCTTGGGCATTATGGAATCTAAAAAGACTTCTCTGTTGAGAAGAGAAATTTAGTTGCTAAATCTGGAATACACAACTCCCCCCCCCCCCCTTTCTATGGTTGCTTATTTTTTTATTTTTCAATAGGAGTTGAGCTTAAAGGCTCATGATGGTCTAACCAGATCTTTGGAGCCAAACCCTTTTGCATAATATTGTTCCAAAAGTTAAAGAATCCAAGATAAACCATCAAATATACTGTACATCTGACAATGACCACTTTATTTCCAAATTTTAACAATGTGCTCTCCCGACTCTGGAACATAGTTTGTCCTTGGATAGATAGGCAAATCTGATTCAACGTAAAGTTACTTATGATTTTCCTATGTACTTTGCAAATATAGGAAGATTTTAATAGAAGGGGAAATAATGAAATATCTTTAGTTTGAACTTAGAGCTTTTATTTTTCATTTGATATAAGTAAGAGTTAATACTAGTGCAATAAATAACAAGACTTTGGAAAGTACTTAGAGTCAAGACATCTCAGTTAATTTCTAAAAATGAATTAATAAAGGTTACGCATTGCAATGAGCTTTATGGAACAGTTTAGAAGGAAGGAGTCTTTCTCTCTTTTTGGAATACCCAAGAAGTGAAAGAAAGAAAACCCTCTTCATGTTCATGTCTTTTGTAAGAGCTTTCTAAAATGCCCTCTTGAACTGATTATTAATGTGCAGAATTTTCATGTCAATTAAAAGAGGCCTTTACCCCATGTGGATTAGTGATTCAGACTGTGCCCTGAATTAAATATCTGTTGCCACAATCTTATCATGTCAGGATAGGCATTTCTGCTTTTTAGTAAAATTTTGTTTTGTGCCTAAATATTATGGAAATGCCATGTTTTTATATCTATTTTCCTATGCATTTCCCTTCCTTTGCAAAAGAAAATACCCAACCTTTCCCCCCTCAAACATATATTTAGAAAATATCCTCTATTTGTTGAAGAAAAATACTCTTCTCTGTTGAGAAGAGAAATTGTGATCATAAATCCTTCCCCAAGTCAAGCTAGATTCCTAATGACTTTATTGGTATTTGCATGTCATTTCCATGCAGCAATCAACAATACATAAATCTCCCAGGTCTTTTTCTGCTTCAAATTCCTAATCTATCATATACTCCTATTATTTCCCCTTGCAACCCTATCCAAGCATTAACCATATCTGAATAAGCTTGTTTTTCTTTTCTTTTAAGATCAGACAATCTCCTTGGTGCTGCCACTTGTTATGACAAAGGAAGGAAAAGATTGTTTTTCTTACACTTTGTAAGTAGGAAAGAAATCATTTTGACTATATCATTGGGATGGAATTTTTAACAGGACTAAAAGACATGCTGTTAAACTAAGCACTTTTCCTTCCTAATTTTCTTTTTCTATGCAAGCAACAATTTCAACCTGGACCTATCAAGCATCTAGATGAATGCTTATTTCAAGATCCATAAATACATTTGGGTGGCAATCTTCTGTAGAAAGACTCTAAAACAATCAACTAAAAACATCTACTTTTATTCTTCATTCCAACCTGTGATCAATTCCATTTCATTTTTTTTTTAAACTGTGCTTTTGAAGTTAGGCTATGGAGCTGCCTTGTAGAAACTGAACTGAAGAGCAGGTGCTAAAGCCTCTTTGGTGCTCAAACAAATGTATAGCCTTCCTAATCTATGGCTAAAAATAATGGAGAATGATGAAGTCAGTGTTTAGTCATGCCCAGCTTAAGTATGGATGCCAGAAGGATGTCATTTAGCACGAGCCCATCTGGAGGCGGAAAATTTCATCAAAGACCCATCCTTGTACTTCAAAGTGAAGGAGGTGGTGAATAAGAAAAGAATCATTTTAGTCAAAGCAACCTATCAGCAAATTCTTCTATTGCGATGCTTTGGTGTCCTTTCAAGCATTAATCCTTTATATTCTCCCAGAATTTTCATAAATCTGATTTCATTGATGCTATTTTTTTGACTTGAATTATGAATGGTATTATTTTTGGGGTTTATTAATGGATATTATGGTGAATTTCCTGATTCTTTGAAAGTTATGTTCTTTGGGAAATGCTCATATTTTCCAATGCAAGGTATAGTGAAATTGTTTATGGTTTGCTTTGATCTGGCTAAATCACACTACCCAAACTGCATCTCCAGTTTTTGTTGGAGGGATACACTGGACCATTGTTAACAAAGTAGTAAAACAATATGGTGTTCTTTGGCTCTTTCCACAGCATATGAATGTCATTTTCATTGCTATTTGCTATACAAACGTAAGCAAAAACAAGTCTCTGATAATCCACAAGGTCAAATTTTGAGGTATATTGTACTTCAACCATGGTTTGTGAAATTAATGGCAAGTTTAAAGCCAGAATGAAAACTTGAAGAAGGCTAAAGATTCACTAAGCAAAAATGATCTGAAAAGGATTGGTAAGTTCTCTTCTGCCAAAAATGATTTTTCTACTTGCAAACATAGCTGTCTTCACTTTCTTGCATTAATGTGAACTTTTGCAGACATGTTCAAGAAAAATAAAGGTCATTTCACTGTAGATGTTATTCTTTTTAGAGGTTGAAAATATGCTGAAAATAGGTAATATGTTCAAAGCCAAACAAATATTTTTCGATGCTTTGAGACTGAAACTTCAAGAACATGAAAAATTTCCATTTATTAACAACATATGCAATAGATTGTTAAATGTCAATAAACAAACATGCCATTTGCATGGGCACCCATGCTCTGGTCACTTCCCATTTGCACTATTGTAATGCCTCTGAATGTTTTCTACAGCCATTATTATTTCATCAAACTTTTTTTTAAAAAAGCTTTCAATTAAGGATTGTAAGTTACCAATCAAATCAAATCAACCTTTATTGTCAGAGTACAATATGTGTACAATGAGAGTGGCTGAGCCAAAGATGTCAGATATCAGCCACATTTTCTTGTCTGTAATCTGATACATTGTTGCTCTATGTAATAGATAAGAGAATTCTTCAGAGCAGAATAAGAAACTAGACAGAGGAGCAGGGAAGATATTTTCTGAATATTTTGATCCAACATTAATTCCAGTCCTGAATGAACCTATGGACTGACCTTGTTCCACAAATGTGAGAAATGAACCAGGTTTTAAATATTTATCTTCAACACATATACATATTTTGATTTTGTTTTCTATGTAGTAATTATTTAAGCTTTAATCACTGCCTTCAACTAAAACTATACATCCTTCACATTCCTTTCTATAGAGTTGTTTCCATGTTCATATTCCTGAAATTCCTGCTTTATTCAGCCATCAAAACTGTGTTACTTCTATAAAAATCTATGATCCTCTAAAGAAGACACTGATGGTTTCCATATTTAGAGTTTCATGATGCATCAAGAATTCCCTAGTTCTAGGAAATAAATAGCCTGAATGCAAATGATCTTATGTATATCCTATGTAAGCAATAATGTAAAAAATGAGCAAAGAGAAAAGCAATGGGAATGGTCCATTTTACCTTGTGATTCTTGGATGTTGCAAATTGCATACATAGGTAACAGTCTAGAAATTTTACCATGCTTCCTTCAAACTGACTTCAATTGGAAATAGTAAACCACAACATTACATATTATTAAAGCAAGAAACAAAACACACACCTCTCCTAACTAGTAAATGCTTTCCTTAAAGGCACTCTCATAATTCTACAAATCGGCATTTTATTCTTCTGTAATGTGGTCTTCAAATCAGTCAGGTCAACTGAGGTCCATAAGTTTGATTGATCGATCTAACTATTGATGCAACTTATTTTAAAAGACTTGCCTAAAATGCAATATTGATCATCCTGCTGCCTGTTTAATTAGTGAAGCTTATTTTTTTACAAGCCAACATTAGGGAAGAGGAACTTTATTCTATCTCTTAAAAATTGAGAATATTCAATGTTACTACAAGAAAGTGAAATTAAAAACTACTTCTCAGTCAATGCAAAGGCACTTGACCAATATGTTTTTAACCTGACATCAGAAACAGATTTTATCCTGTAGCTGATCTGCAATTTCAGTAAGGGAATTTTAGCCATGACAGAGCTCAAAGTAAAAAATTGATGGGGAATTGATGCAGGTCCCACCCTCTCTATTTTTGAAAAAGTTGGATAAGTGGCTATAGTAACTGACTGCTGGGTGGGGCAGGCAAACACAACATATAGAAGATAAATAAAACATTAGGTTTATTTTTTTACAAAGGCAAACCAACTAAGTTAAAACATGCATAGAACCCAAGGAGTCAAGTAAGCCAATTCTTCTAATCAACTTGCTTCTCACTTGCTTTTCTGCTTTTCTTCTCAAAATTGATTTCTTAAAATTGGGAGATTATCCCAAACCACTCTTCCAAACTAACACAAAGCTCTCACAACCCTCCATTACTAGCCCTCATAGAAATCCAGATAGATCCCAAATCTTACCCACTCCCCTTTAAAAATACCTCTACTCCAGAACATTCCAAAACATATTTTTAATAAATTTGTACTACTGATCTTCTACAATTTATTAATCTGACTTCTTAATGTTGGTAGCTGTCGTGTCCGCGAAATGACGCCAGGAGTCGGTGACTTAGTGCAAAGCTCTTTATTTGAATTACTGGAACCGAACCGCCGAAAGGAAAAAAGCCCGCGGCTTTTATTCCTTTCGCTGCGGCGGCCGCGGCCAATGGCAGCGCTTCGAATCTCCCGCGCTCTGAACGAACCAATCGCGGGAGATTCTTAACGAGCCAATCGGCGCGGCTCGCCTGACCAATCGGAAAGCCCCGCGCTTTGGCCAATCAAAGCGCGGGGATTTCAAGTATGTTAATGAGGACAGAACACCCCTCCCCTCTTGGTTCAGTCCTTACGTTGCATAGTCACGTAGGTAGGCGGGGCTCCGTCTGGTCCTACTTGACCTGCGCAACTCAGTTGTAGGCTGGATCTCGGCCGGTTCGGTCGGGATCTTCGTTGCTCCTGCTGCTGTGGGAACCGGCTAGTCGATCGGGCCGGTTCTTTCTCCGTAGCTCCCTCCTGGGCCTTCCGGGTTGGTTGAGCTACGGGTTTCGCCGCTCCCGCTCGGTCTTTCCGGGTCGGTCGAGCTGGCTTGGCTGTTCTTTTCTGGCGAGGGGTCGTGATGGCTGCGTTTCGGTGAGTACTGCTGGTTTATTTTTCCTTGTATTCGGTCTCCTGGGTATTCCCTCCCCCCTTGGCTTGCGTTACGGGGGTTGGGTTCACTTGCGGTCCTCGACCTAAGTTGGTCGATGTGGCGTTTCCACGCTCGTCCGTCTTCTGTTTGTAGCCAGTACGAGTGTGGGCCTGTTGCTTGGGTGATGACGGCTGGGATCCATAGAGGGTCTCCCGTCAGGTTTTTTGCATATACGGGGTCCCCAGGCGCGAACGTTCGGTTTTTTGTGCTTGAGTCTGGGGGCCGCTCCGGGTTATATGTAGGGTGTAACCTGTCGAATGGGGACCTTAGCTTTCTACCCATTAGTAGTTCGACTGGGCTTTTGTTGGTAGTGGTATTCGGGGTTATGTGTTGGGTAAAGAGTAGTCTGTTGATTTTCTCTTGGATCTCCCCGTGGTCTATTTTCCGGATGGTCTTTTTGGTGAATTGAACCATCCGTTCAGCCCTACCGTTCGCCGCCGGGTGCGCCGGTGCTGTTAGTGCGTGGCGGATGCCCCTTTCCGCCAGGAATTTCTCGAATTCCAGCGAGGTAAACTGGGGCCCGTTGTCGGAGACGACGACGTCTGGGAGGCCGTGTGTTGCAAAGAGTTTGCAGAGTTCTTTGGTCACGGCCTCCGTGGTTGTTGTCTTCATGTTGCTTACCTCCAGCCAGTTGGAGTAAGCGTCAACTGTTATGAGGAAGGTGTGTCCATTTGTGGGCCCGGCGAAGTCTATATGGATTCTGGACCAAGGTCCCCTTGGGGTTTCCCACTCTAGAACGGGTGCTGTGGGTGGGCTGGGCCTGGTTTCCTGGCATCGTTGGCACCTAGCTACCCAGGCCTCTATTTGTTTGTCCATCCCTGGCCACCAAGCGTAACTTCTGGCCAGGGCTTTAGTCCTTACGATGCCAGGGTGCCCCTCGTGCAGCATTTCCAAAACCTTCCCCTGTAGCTTGTCCGGAATGACCACCCTGTCTCCCCATAGAATGCACCCTTTAACAACGAGAGTTCCGTTTGGCGGTTTCGAAACGTCTTGACGGACTCGTCGTTGTCCCTTTCCGGCCACCCTTTCTCTACCCAATGTAACACCCGCGCCAGACGCCTGTCTTTATTAGTTTCCCGGGCAATGTCTGACGCGGTTATGGGCAGGTTGGGTAGAGTCTCGATGCTGAGGGTGGTCGTCGTGGGTGCTGGGTCGGAGTCGGGTTCCGGTAGTGGCGAGCGGCTTAAGGCGTCTGCATGGGAGATCGTCTTACCCGGTCTGTGTATGAGTTCGTAGTTGTAGGCCACCAGGAACTCGGACCACCTTGTCATTCGGGGAGACAGAATGTTCGGGGTGGCCTGGTTCCCTGCAAGAATTCCCAGCAACGGCTTGTGGTCTGTTATAATGGTGAAGGTCCGGCCGTAGAGGTATTCGTGGAATCGTTTTATGGCGGCAACTATAGCCAGAGCCTCTTTGTCCAGTTGGCTATAGTTCCGCTCCGGTTTGGTGAGGGTCCTTGAAAAGAACGCGATGGGTGCTTCTTTTCTGTCGGGAAGGGTATGGCTGAGGACAGCGCCGACGCCGAAGGGTGATGCGTCGCAAGTGACGGCCAGAGGCAGGGTCTCGTTGAATTGTATGAGGATGGCGTCGGAGGTGAGGAGGTCCTTTGTTTTTTGGAAGACGGCTTGCTCCCGTTTCCCCCAAGTCCAGGTCGCCGCCTTGTCCAGGAGCCTATGCAAGGGCTGCGCCGCCGTCGCCTTTTGGGGTAGGAAAACATTGTAAAAGTTCAGTAACCCCAAAAATGCTTGTAGTTCAGTCTTTGATTTAGGGGTGGGGGCCTCTTTGATGGCCTTGATTTTTTTGCTTGTGGGGTGAATGCCGTGCCGGTCTAGGAGGTAGCCCAAGAATTCCACTCGTTCCGTGCAAAGTTGGCATTTTTCCCTCTTTACTTTTAGTCCCGTCTCTTTAAATTTAGTTAGGACCTCTCTTAGTCGACTTTCTAGTTCGGCTTGGTTGGGTGCCGACACTAGGACGTCGTCGAAATAAGGTACCACCCCCTTGATATCTTGCAATAGCCTCTCCATTAGGCTCTGAAATATGCCCGGTGCCACGCTGACTCCGAATTGGAGTCGGTTGCATTTGAATGCTCCCCGATGGGTGACAATGGTCTGTGCTTCTGCCGTTTGCTTGTCGACCAGCAACTGTTGGTATGCCTGGGCGAGATCGAGCTTGGCGAAAACCTTGCCCCCTCCCAGGGAGTGCAGTAGGTGTTGCACTATTGGGATGGGGTAGGCACTTTGTTGCAGCGCGCCATTTAGGGTGGCCTTATAGTCCCCACAGATTCTCACCGACCCGTCGGGCTTGATCGGGGTGACTATGGGGGTCTCCCACCGGGCGTGGTCTATGGGCTGCAGTACCCCATGTTTGACGAGCTTATCAATTTGCTCGTCTATTTTGGGTTTCAGTGCGAATGGCACCCGCCTTGGTTTCAGGCGTTTGGGGGGGACGTTAGGGTCTAGGTCGAACGAGATAAGGGGCCCTCGGTATTTGCCCAGGTTTCCGTCGAAGACCTCTTGGAACTCCTGGGCTAGCCGCTGTTCCCAGCCGTCGTCGGTGACGTGGTTGACTCCCGTGAGGGCGATGTCGAGCGGGGCGAACCATTGCAGACCCAGTAGGCTTGGGCGGTTGCGGTCGACGATCGTTAGGGGGAGTCGTTCGGTGCGCCCCTTATACGTTATTTCAAAACTTTTGGTGCCGACTACCGGGATGCGGTTTCCCTGGTAGTCCTTTACAATGAGTCTCTGGCTGTCTACGTTCCTCTTTTGGAGGGTAGGCACCAACCGCTTTATCTCGTGCCAAGCAATCATGGAGAGGTAGGACCCGGAGTCCACCTCCATTTTGCACGGCTGGCCCTCGATGCGTACCTCGACGTGGATTTTCCGGGCGTCGTTGGTGATGGCGTAGCCGATGGTGACCGTCTGGTGGGTCTCCTCTCTCTGCCGGTTGTCGCCGCCTCGCGAGGATCGTCCGCTCCGGTCCCATTGGCTGTCCGAGTGGCGATCTCTGGTCCGGGGTGGTGTGCTCTTTCTCCTGCGGTCGCTCTGGTCCCATCGAGCCGGACTGCGGTTTTTCTTCAGGCGGCAAACCCGGGCGATGTGCCCCTTTTTATCACAATGCCGGCAGATGGAATCGAAAAACCGGCATTCCGACCTGGGGTGGTCGCCGCCGCAACCGGCACAGTTGGTCCTTGACTTACGACCTTTCCGGTTCCGTTGGTCGCGCCCTGTCTGGAGTCGATGGATGTCCTCCTCGTCTTCGGACGTGCTGGATGCCGAGTGGAAGTCGCCCTGGTGTGTTGTCGTCTCGGTTTTTGGTTCGGTCGACCTTGCCGGGTTGTTGTTTCCGCCGCGGTCCCTCGTGTCTGGTCTGCGCATGCTATCGGCGGAAGTTCGGGTGGCTTCTGCGGCTGCGGCTGCGGTGAGGGCGTCTGCTAAGCTGATGTCGCCCTTAGCCATCAGCCGGCTCTGGAGGGCGGGGTCCCACAGACCGAGCACGATTCGGTCTCTCAGGGCATTGTTTAGGTTATCAAATTCGCAGAGCCCCCCTAGGCGCCGCAGCTCGGCGACAAAGTCGCTCAATTTCTCACCCGCTCTCTGGTCCCGCCGGTAGAACTCGTTACGTCAGATCAGGATGGGACCTCTGGAGCGTAGTGTCGCCGAAGGATGGGTTCAAGGACGTCCCAGTCCATGGCGGTTGCATCGGCGGGCTTGGCCAACGCTTTGGCCATCTGGAAGACTTCGGTCCCGCAGTGGGTGAGGAAGACAGCACGTTTTAGCGGGCCCGAGGCGTCCTTCATGCCGATGCACTCGAGGTACATGCGGAATCGGTCGGAGAACGATTCCCAGTCTTCGGTGGCGGGGTTGAAGGGGGCGGGCGGTGCGATTTTCGCCATCTCGGTGCTTTGTCTGGCTTCCGTCGGACACGGGGTTCGGTTCAGGGTCTGGATCCCATCCTCGTCGCCAGTGTCGTGTCCGCGAAATGACGCCAGGAGTCGGTGACTTAGTGCAAAGCTCTTTATTTGAATTACTGGAACCGAACCGCCAAAAGGAAAAAAGCCCGCGGCTTTTATTTCTTTCGCTGCGGCGGCCGCGGCCAATGGCAGCGCTTCGAATCTCCCACGCTCTGAACGAACCAATCATGGGAGATTCTTAACGAGCCAATCGGCGCGGCTCGCCTGACCAATCGGAAAGCCCCGCGCTTTGGCCAATCAAAGCGCGGGGATTTCAAGTATGTTAATGAGGACAGAACAGTAGCCAATGGTCTATTTTTCTAACATTCTGATGGAAAGAAAGCTAGTTTGGTCTGGTGATTAAGGTATCAGGCTAGAAACCAGGAAACTGTTCCAACTTAAACATGAAAGCCAAATAGATAACCTTGGCCAATCACTCTTTCACTTCACAGGTTTGTTATTGTGGGGAAAATAGAGGTAGAAAGGGACATTAGATATGTTTGTAATATAAAAAATAATAAAGGTGGGATGAAAATAAAAAAAAATATTCTCACCAGTTTTCCCCAACACAGTTTTGCTTTGGATTTCAAATCCCATTCTCTGTTAAGCAACTTGTTAACTTATCTAGAAATCACCAGCTTGAAAAAATTGCATCTTAGCATTTTAAAGCATACATGTCCACATACTGTAGCATCTCACAATTCATTTAGGCAAAGGGAAAGACTAAACAGTATACAAATTGACTGCATTAAGCACTATTTGGATGTTTTCCTGTGAATCATTCAACACAAATAAGACAAAAATAGTTCTAAATAATTAGTTGAAAAAGGGACTAGACTGATATCTCCAGCAAATAGCTAAAACATATCCTGAAGTAAGACGATATTTCTTTCTATTTTTTTTCCTGTAAGATTTGTGGCTTAAATGGCAACATAATTATAGTAAAAATGCACAACTTACTTAAATTAACAAAGTAATTAAAGTAGACTAAAGCACTACTATTACATTTGTGCAAGATAAGCATTTTCCCCCTCCATGATTCTTTGTTTTCTGCCTTATTTTAAAATGTGTTTTTATATACAGGTTCCAAATATGCAATGTATTTCAGCTCCCACACAAATACAGATCTCGACAAAGAAACATATTTTCATAGAGACTCTTTCCTGAAACATGCATGGTATTAAAAGTAAAGGTTCTCCCACACATGCATGCTAGTCACTTCCAGCTTTAGGGGGTGGTGTTTATCTCAGTTTCTTACTCAAAGACCTAGTGCTGTCTGAAGACATCACCATGGTCATGTGGCCAGCATGACTAAATACCAAAGGAGCACAGAGTGCTGTTACCTTCCCACCAAAGTGGTCCCTATTTTTCTACTTGCATTTTTACATGTTTTTAACTGCTAGTTTGGCAGAAGCTGGGACAGGTAATTGGAGCTCACTCCATTACCCTAGGTATTGGGAGCTCACTCCATTACCCTAGGCGCTAGGTATTCGAACCTCTGAACTGCCAACCTTCTGATCGAGAAGCTTAGCATCTTAGCTCTTGAGCCACTGCATCCCCATATGCATAGTATTATCATACTACAAATCTTTTTATTCAAAAGCCAGGAATCTTCATTCATGCATTCTTTCATCCCACCCACCCAAAGTTTCTTCTTCAAAAGGCAACTGGACTTTGTTTTTCTTGAAGATTTCACTTCTCAGCTTCTTCAGTTCTGACCAGCCAACCAACCATTATCCATCTTAGCATATCATCACCTTTTGTCACTTCTTGTCACTTCTTTCTGCCTTTGTCCCCACCTATGCATGCACAGATTATATGCTCTCTAGCTGTCTTCTTGGACAGATGTAGACATACCGTAGAACCAATAATCAATTAGATGATAGCAATATAGGCTCAGTGATCAAATAAATATGTAGAATATCCAAAAAGAGAAAATTGTGAGTCATATGACCAGGTGAAAGAATAATTTGAAGTATATCGTTTTCAGAAATGTACTCAGGAACAGATCGGCCAATAGAGATAGAGAAACAAAACTCTATCTCTGGTCATTCAAAATACTCCAAAAGGCCCAAGAGAGGAGTTGTATCATGATGAAGTCTGTTTTACATTGCCAAGAAAAAGCAAATAAAAGAAATCCATACTTAAAAAGATATGGAAAGGATGGTATATATTGAAGGAGACAAACAGGAAAAGGACAAAAAGGATATTCAAACATTCCATTAAAATGACACTTAGAAACCTATCAAACTATCAGGAAATAAAACTGTGCTAGTTGTTAGGGATAACATTGGTTACCTAACTTAGTTTGGGTAAAATAATATATATAAACTATGTTAGTGAGTTTAAGTGTGTGTATCACTTTAACTGCAAAACATGTATTTTGGGTGCGGTTGTAAAATCACCATAAGAGGGAGCAAGAGAGCTCACTGTTTGCTGGCTTTTACTGGAGAGCTGACAATGATGGATTGATGATGATAACTGTGTGTTTCCCTGCTGTTGCTGAAACGAAGAAAAGGGGTTTGATTTTCTTCATATCTCTGACTGCAAAAGAGATGTATTGCTGGACTGATTATTTGTAAGTTTACTGACCTCTATTTTCGACACTGGACTTTGCAACTGATTAATCCCCGGATGGACTGAACTAGTGTATGACATATGGACTGTATGCTATAACTCTTGCTGGAATAAAAAAAATATTTAACTGGCACAGTGTATCTGTCTTACTGAGTGTAAACTACAACAATGTTTATCTCACATCATTTGTCTGCCTGCTAGACTGCCGTTGCACATTCTGCTAGGGTGTGTATCCCTAACACTGGTTATGGGCCCAGGTGCACAGTCAGACTAACCAGGATATATCAGGCTTAGATTAAAGTGAGAGTTTGTGTAGTTACACAATACTGTAAACAAACAGCTGTGTTTTATTAATTATAGTTTAATATCCAGATAAAGATGGCACAAGTCAATTTACCAAGTTTGTCTCTTATATCCAAACTGGATGGAACAAACAATGTTTCATGATCTATGAAATGCAGCCTACTACTACGAAGAGAAGGTTTGTGGAGTATAATTCAAAACCCACCAGAAGTAGATACATGGGATCAGGAGGATGAGAATGATGCCCAGAAAATACAAGAATATCAACTGAAGAATGAGCAAGCTCTCTGTATAATAGGACTGACACTCTCTGATGAGCAGCTTGTACATATACATGGAGAAGAAACAGCTGCGAAATGTTGGGAGAATTTAAAGAAGATTTATGTTCGAGACAGTGTAGGAGCACATATAAATATTACACGGAAACTGTTCAGAACACATCTTCAAAAGAATGGAGACATGCTGAGTCATATAAACACAAGAGAATTTTTCAGGAACTGCATGAAAAAGAACTTATCTTCACAGAACTACACCAAGTTTATATAATTTTGTCTTCTTTAGATGAAAGCTACGATGACTACGTAAATTCACTTGAGGTTCTGCCAAAAGATAACCTCACATTAACTGATATTACTGGCAGATTAAGTGAAGAAGCCAGGAGAAGACTTGAAAGGGATCAACTCAGAAGGGAACAACCACAATGTGAAGAAGAAAAAATATCTTCGTCAGTGTATACAATTAGAAAATTAATTGTGGAGGAAAAGGACATTTGGCTAGATTCTGCAAGAAAGGAAAAAGCCAAAATGCCAGCCAGAAAGATAAAAGGCATCAAAAAGATAAAAAATGCTTAGAGTTAGCCATGTATAGCAACAAAACTGTGAATAGTAATTTATGGGTTGTAGATAGTGGAGCATCGCACTGCATAAGGAAAGATAAGAAAAGATTTATTAAGATGTCCATGAGTTCACGGCAGATATCGTTAGCTAATGGATGGAAACTGAAAGCTAAAGGTGAAGATATAGCATATTGTTCTTGCATCAAAGAAAATGTAAAAATGTTATATGTACCACAACTTAAGTTTAATTTGCTTTTGGTTAGAGTTTTGGTTAAACTAGGTTATATAATTACCTTTAGGGGAGACAATTTCATAATTGAAAAAGAAGGTAAAAAAGTGACTGCAACTTTAAAAGGTGAATTGTATGTCTTAAATGATAATCATTCAGAGGTATCTAACACAGTTTATAATAATGTTAAACCTCATAATGAGTGCATACATTTGTTACACAGATGTTTGGGGCATATAAATTTTAAAATGCTTAAACAAATGGTAGAACTATCTAAGGGTATAAAACTGAAACCTTGCAGTAAGTATTTGCACTGCAATACTTGTAGTAAAGAAAAAAGCAAGCAAATACCAGCAAATAGAATTAATGGATTTAAAACTAAGGTGCCTCTAGAGGTCGTATTTGCTGATATTATAGGTCCTAAAAAACCAAGTGTGGGAGGTGCTCATTATATACTAAGTATAATGGACCATTATTCCAGATATGGTTTCTGTTATCTAATGAAGAGCAAAACGGAAACGTATCAAAATTTCTTTAATTGGCTTAAATTCACAGAAAGAAAAAGTAAAAGGAAATTAGTAACTCTTATCAATGATAATGGTGCAGAATTTATAAACAATAAATTCCAAAATAAACTGAAGATGGTAGATGTTGAACATAAAAGGTCTGCACCATATAAGCCACAACATAATGCCTTTATAGAAAGATGAGGCCAAACAATTCAAGCATTGGCTCATACTATGCTGTCGGATTCAGGATTACCTGAAAATTTGTGGGGAGAAGCAATAATGTGTGGTAATCGTATATTGAATAATGTTGTTAACTCAACAACAGGTGAATTACCATTCACACGGTGGCATGGTAGAAAACCTGATCTAAGCTACATGCACACATTTGGAGCATCAGCATGGGTGCATATTCCGACACAACTGAGACATAAGGGGCAGCATAGGGCTAAAAAGTTATTCTTTGTAGGTTATGAATCTAATCACAAATCATACAGATTCTGGGGGAAAAGTACATCTAGAGTTTACTGTAGTGTTAGTGCCCAATTCCTAGAACATGTAGGATGGGAAAAACTGGAACAAGATTCAAGTAAGGAAGTAATTATAGAAACCTACAAAAGGCCAAAAGAAAAAATCAGTAAAAAGAAGAGTACAATTAAAGAGGAAGTACAGGAAGAGCATATAGGACCAGAACAGGAAGAAATACCAGAACAAGAAGAAATAGATAATCAGGAACAGGTAGAACATGAAAGTCCACCTGTAAGCCCTGTAATACCTAGACGTTCTACACGTGTAACCAGACCACCTGACAGGTAACAAGCAAGTGTAGTTTACCAAGTTAGTAAAGTTCCAACTAGTGTTGAAGAACTTAGAATGTATCCTGCAAAGGAACAAGAAAATTGGCATAGAGCAATGGAGAAAGAATTAAATTCATTAAAAGAAATGAAAGTTTATGAAAATGCCAAATTATCTCCAGGTGAAAAGTCCATTGGCTGCAAATGGATATTTAAGTTAAAAAGTGGTAAAAATGGGACTGTTACCCATAAGGCTAGGTTGGTAACTCAAGGATTTAATCAAACTGCATATGATTATGATGAAGTATTTGCACCAAATTTAAAGGCAACAACTTTGAGAGCGGCTTTAGTGTGGGCAGCTAAAAAGAACTATATTATAAATCATTTAGATGTAGAAACTGCCAACCTGCATGCACCATTGCAGCACACTATATATTTAAGAAAACCAGTAGGTATAAAGGATGATAAAAATAATAATGACTGTTGGAAACTGAATAAAAGTCTCTATGGATTGAAACAATCTGGGTATGAATGGAACCAATATATTGTAAAAGAGTTAAACAATATAGGATTTAAAGAAGGTTTAGCTGATCCATGTTTATTTTAAAAAGAGACAAATGGTACGGTGTCATTATTATTGTTGTTTACAGATGATATTGCTTTAATTACTAAGACTAATAATGAAGCTACTGAGATAATATCATTATTAAGTAAAAGGATAAAATTAAAGCAATTAGGAGAAATAAGACAATATCTAGGATTGACAATAAACAAAACCAATAGTGGCTATAAGATATCGCAAGAAGATAAAATTTACCAATTGCTAAAAATGTATAAAATGGAACTTTGTAAGCCGGCAAAAACTCCAATGAGTCAGGAATTTTGTCATACTGATGCTCAAAGTTCAAAATTTGATAAGACTATTTATCAATCATTAATACGTAGTTTATCATATATAAGTAATTGGTCAAGGCCAGACATTGCCTATAGCATTAATCAATTGGCAAGATTCAATGCTGAACCCAATGAAAGACACTGGCAAGTGCTAAAGCGTATATTAAGGTATCTTAAAAGACAATGCACTATGCATTGTATTTGGAGCCAAAAGATGATTTGATTTTAAGTGCATATGCTGATGCAAGTTTTGCAACAGATATAAAAACTAGAAAATCAACTTTGGGTATGGCTATACTATTAGATAAAACACTGATTGGTTGGAGGTCAATTAGACAGCAACACATAAGTATGTCCACAATGGAAGCAGAATTTTCATGTCTATCTTTATTATGTACTGACTTAATTCTGTATAAACAGTTATTGTTAGATATGGGAGAAACTGTTAAAGATGCCATTGTAGTTTATGAGGACAATCAAGCAGCCATACAGTTGGCTACAAATATTGCTGTAAAAACTAGATCTAAACATACTGACCTGAGATATTTGAATGTAAGACAATCTGTAAAAAATGGTTTAATGAGATTGGAATATCGCATGACTGATGAAAACATTGCTGATGGATTTACAAAAGCCCAAGGTGCAGTCAAGCACAAAGAAAATTGTGAAAACTATGGGTTGAAATTGTAAATAGATATATATATTATTATATTACCCAAAAGGGGAGAATGTTGGGGATAACATTGGTTACCTAACTTAGTTTGGGTAAAATAATATATGTAAAATATGTTAGTGAGTTTAAGTGTGTGTATCACTTTAACTGCAAAACATGTATTTTGGGTGCGGTTGTGAAATCACCATAAGAAGGAGCAAGAGAGCTCACTGTTTGCTGGCTTTTACTGGAGAGCTGACAATGATGGATTGATGATGATAACTGTGTGTTTCCCTGCTGTTGCTGAAACGAAGAAAAGGGGTTTGATTTTCTTCATATCTCTGACTGCAAAAGAGATGTATTGCTGGACTGATTATTTGTAAGTTTACTGACCTCTATTTTCGACACTGGACTTTGCAACTGATTAATCCCCGGATGGACTGAACTAGTGTATGACATATGGACTGTATGCTATAACTCTTGCTGGAATAAAAAAATTATTTAACTGGCACAGTGTATCTGTCTTACTGAGTGTAAACTACAACAATGTTTATCTCACATCATTTGCCTGCCTGCTAGACTGCACGTTCTGCTAGGGTGTGTATCCCTAACACTAGTTGAGAACAGTGTTCTCAAGATGACATATAATGTAGAAGGCTGTCCAGAATCAAGTCAGAGACCGAACTCATTGAAAGCCTCACTTTGCAATCAACAAGGAGATACATTTGATTTCACATGTACTAAGATTGTTGGCCAGGCAGGTAAAAAGACAGGCAGGGAAATGTTGAAGTCTGTGAAACAGACCCCTTGTCAGTCAATAGGAGTGCTGATTTACTACCAGTTTATCAGGTACTTAGGACCTGAAGACTTGGCAGCACAAGAAAACAACAGCCAATGATTGTTGTCAGATTGCTTCTGTTAGGAATACTCATATGTACTCAAAGAAACCATATGTGTGTTTTGTGTGTGTGTATGCACACACACAAACACACACACACACACATATGTACTGTATATAGAGAAACAGTTTGGTGTGGTGGTGAAGTAGGCTAGAACCAAAACATTGTGTATTCTAGATCTGCTTTATTTTTACAAAGTTAGATAGGATACCAAGAAGATATAGGGGTCATGGAATGGGCTTTCACTAGATGATATGGAGATCTTGCACACCTCATAGCTTTGCTCATCTGAGGTGGGATCTGCCATAGTATTGCTATGGCCTACTTCATGATAGCACAGCCATATTATTCAAAATTAAATGATATGTTGTGCTTCACAGATAATTTCCAGATTCAGTTGAAGATGCCATCAATGTTATATGAAATATTCTTGTTCTTTTGGGGACTTATTTGGATGCTGAGATCTGCAGAATTTTCTGAATAATTTTCTTAAGATGTTCTAGCTGTTCTACTCTGTGTATTATTTTAAGTATGCTTTTGCTCATTTAATCTTCTATTGTGCTTGCACATATTCTTTGGCTAAGCACACATCAAGCGTAAATTTTGAGTGCAGGACAGAAATCAAATAAATAACTAAATAAATATTGATCTTGCCTTGAGAAACTCAACTTGGATGTGTTATGAAATGAAAGTTGGTATTTTTGAAAAATGAACTTATCACTGATATATTCCATATTAAAAATAATGAAAACTTTGAGGGGGGAACCCTATGCAGACAGCTGATTCTAGTGTAGATCTTTAATAATATTGAACTACAGAGGATAATATAGAAAAATATTCGACTATTTCACCTTTCTTTTTTTCTCATTTACATTCCAGGGTAGCAAAATCCCATTAAAAATGTATCTGCAAATATGAATTTTTAGGACTAATATAATGGTTAATGTGTCTGAACGGAGTTCCTTAAAAGTGTGTTCAGTATTTTAGCCATTATCAGCCTTTTTCTAAATTATGGTTAGAAACAGAACTTACTCTTTCAACTATTAAAAGTCTGTTCTGAAATTGTAATGTAGATCTTTAGTCACTTTTGGGGACAGATGTTAATACTTGAAAAGTCACTAATTAGAAACAACAGAAATATTTTACCTACTCTCAACATCATAGAAAATATTGCCCACTGTGCTAAATAAGATGATTGTGCACACTTCAACAATGAGTTGGAAAGAGTGGTTCATATAAGGCATCAGTCCTAGTGGTGGGATTCAAATTTTTTTACTATCGATTCTGTGGGTGTGGCTTGGTGGGAATAGCAGGGGAAGGATACTGTAAAATTTCCAGTCAGAGGTGGTATTTGACAGTTCTCCGAACTACTCAAAATTTCTGCTACCGGTTCTTCAGAATTGGTCAGAATCTGCTGAATACCTCTGATCAGTCCAGAACATTTATTTATTACAGTACCATTTTAGGTAGTTGTTGCTGCTTTAAGGAGTCAGTTTATTAACTTTAATGCAACTTTGATGCAAGCAAAGCTTTACCAAATAACTGGCTATTGGCAATATTCAAATTATACTTCTTTGAAAATTGACAACTGCTGACATGATCAGCAGTTCTGTCAGTGCTTTGACTGACAGTAAAATCCTGAAATTATGTAAATATAAAAGTTACCTGCTTTTGGCCTTTTAATATTTATTGCAATTTGATAATGCAAAGCTTGCCAAGGGCTTTGAGGTTATTGCAATTTAAGTGTGTGTGAAAATGCTGTTCTGTTTTCTCACTGTATTGGAAAAGAAACAGCCTAAATATGTTATCATGGAATTAGATTTGATCTAAAATAAGATATAACTCAATAACTATTTTGAAATAAATTTGATTTAGAGCTGAAAAAAGAAATGGCTAAGTGAAGTCTTTGCTTAATTCCTTTATACAAAATGCATCCTTTCCTTAGTTCTATGCAAAAGATTTTGAGCTCCCAAGAGCTGATTGGACCTTCCCAAAGGTATTCTGACATTGTTCCAGCTATTAAGAATTCTATTGTGAGCTTTAAGCCCCCTGTTTGAGTTTCTCAAAGGGTCATTGTGGTTCTGGAACATTTTCAAAAAGCAATAAAACATTTCTGCCAAGGTCCAAAACAATTTTCAAATTCATAATATTTTGCATATGTTTACTTGGTTTAAGTAATAATTCATCAATCTAAGTCTGTTGTTTCTATTCTACTTCCAAGCTTACACACAGGCATACACAAATAAGCATTCAAAACCCACCAATATACTGTTTATTGCTGCTACCCCTTTATTATAAGATCAAAAGTCTTTATAAACTAGCAGAAGATAAATATAAAGCTATAAACATGTATTGGCCACCCATCTTACCATAGGGTAACTTGGACAACTTACAGTTACATGGCCACTCTGAAGCTGGCCTGACTGAGCCCATCTTGGAGGCTTCAGTGTTCCACAATGGAGCTGAGGGATAGGGAGGAGGGAATAGAGATAGCTGGGGGCTTTGTAGCCAAAACAAAATGGTATCCCATGAGAACCAAGGACATTCCCACAGGTGGCTGAAAGAGGAGGAGTGAAGTTTCCAAGTAACTGGAAAGCACCTTGATTGGACCATGTGACCAATTATCCAATTGAAAAGAGGGAATAACTTTTACTTTTAATTAGTTGAAAGCCATGGGAACCTTTAGAATTGGTTTTCACCAGTCTGTACCAATATAATATGTCCAATAAACCTGTTCTTTGGGGAATCTGTTTGCCTCAGAGTTCGGCTTGTTATGGAACCCTGACATTACATTTACAATTAAAATGTAAAAAGTTAAATTCATACATTAAAACCAAGGATATATGAGAAGAGCAAGGACAGAGTTGTGGGGAGAGAGGTGGGATCTGTTATATTAATCAACCACCTCCATTGCATTCTTCCCCATCTGGGGCCCCAAGCCAACTAATGAAGTCAGGTCTTTAAGGCCTTATGAAAAGATACCGTGTTTCTCATATAATAAGGCTGGGTCTTTTTTTTTTTTTTTTTTTGTGCCCCGAAAAAATGGCTAGGCCATCTTTTCATGGATCACTTAATCCCACCCCCTTTGCATCTTTGGGCAGGTGGTGACAGCTTGGATGTTGACCTCGGCATTGGTGGTACACTTCGTATCAGGGTCAACGCAGGGAGCACCATATCCGGGTGTGCAACAAAAGTACTTCCTAACGGCAAGTCCCCCCACCATTCCCCCCATTTTGCATGTTTTAATATAGGCCTAAATTTGGGGGCAGGGGCTTAATTTCATTTCATGCCTATAAAACATGCTGGGACTTCCTATTGGAGGAGGCCATATTGTTGGAGAAACAGGGTGTTCTGTCCTTAATTAGCATTCTTAAGATCCCCGCGCTTTGATTGGCCAAAGCGCGGGGCTCTCTGATTGGTCAGGCGAGCCGCGTCGATTGGCTCGCTGAGAATCTCCCGCGATTGGTCCATTCGGATCGCGGGAGATTCAAAGCGGTGCCATTGGCCGCGGCTGCCGCGGCTAAAGGAATAAAAGCCGCGGGCTTTTTCCTTTACGCCAGTTCGGTTCCAACTTTAAATAAAAGAGCATGATTTGAAGTCACCGACTCCTGGCATCATTTCGCGGACACAACACTGGCGGCGAACGGTAGGGCGGAACGGATGGTCCAATTCACTAAGAAGACCTTCCGGAAAATAGACCACGGGGAGATCCAGGAGAAAATAAACAAACTACTCTTCACCCAACACATAACCCCAAATACCACAACGAATAAGAGCCCAGCCGAACTATTAATGGGCAGGAAACTAAAGTCCCCACTCGACAGGTTACACCCCACGTATAACCCGGAGAAGCCCCCAGACTCAAACAGCAAACACCGAACCTTCACACCCGGCGACCCCGTATAGGCAAGAAACCTGACGGGAGACCCACTATGGATACTGGCCGTCATCACACAAATAACAGGCCCACACTCGTACCGGCTACAAACAGCAGACGGACGAGCGTGGAAACGTGACATCGACCAACTAAGGTCGAGGACTACCAACCAAGAGACCACCGACGCACAAACAGGCGAAACCAACCCCCACAACACAAACCAAGGGGGGAGGGAATACCCCGGGGACCAAAACCAAAGAAGAATAAACCAGCCGTACTTACCGGAAAGCAGCCATCACGACCCCTCGCCAGGAAGAGACAGCCAGGCCAGTCGACCAACCCGGAAAGACCGAGCGGGAGCAGCGAAACCCGCAGCTCAACCAACCCGGGAGGCCCAGGAGGGAGCTACGGAGAGCGGCCCGGTCCGACCGACCAGCCGGTTCCCACGACGGCATCAGGAGCAGCAGAGATCCCGACTGAACCGGCCGGGATCCAACCTTCGACTGAGCTGCGCAGGTCCAGTAGGCTCAGACGGAGCCCCGCTTACCTACGTGACTACACGACGTAAGGACTGAACCAAGAGGGGAGGGGTGTTCTGTCCCTAATTAGCATTCTTGAGATCCCCGCGCTTTGATTGGCCAAAGCGCGGGGCTCTCTGATTGGTCAGGCGAGCCGCGCCGATTGGCTCGCTGAGAATCTCCCACGATTGGTCCATTCGGATCGCAGGAGATTCAAAGTGGTGTCATTGGCTGCGGCCGCCGCGGCTAAAGGAATAAAAGCCGCGGGCTTTTTCCTTTACGCCAGTTCGGTTCCAACTTTAAATAAAAGAGCATGATTTGAAGTCACCGACTCCTGGCATCATTTCGCGGACACAACACAGGGTAGAAGGGTTGGGACCAACCACACACTGGAGGGGGTGGGGTAAGATGTTCCAGAGGGGAGAAGCAACAGCAGAGAAGGCCATTCTCCTATACTCCAGCCAGAATAATTGGGCTAACTGGACTGACAACATGCCTCCTCTGTGGCCATGAGTGGTACAGGCCAATTCCAGTGGGGTGAGATGTTCCCTCAAGTAATCTGGATCCATTTCATGAAGGCCTTTAAAGGCAATCACCAACATCTAGAATTGCACCCGGAAGCAGACTAGTAATTTATGCAGCTCGCTGTGCAGTAGCATTACAGGGGACATTCTTGGGGAAGTCCCAAAACTACCCTCATTGCCACACTCTATACCAGTTGTAGCTTCTGAATGATCTTCAAGGATAGTTCCATGTAGAGTGCATTATGATAATTCAGCTGTGAGATGACTAGGGACTGAACAACTGAGAGCAGGGAATCCTGATACAGGAAAGGCCAAAACTGGTACACAACACAAAGTTGTGCAAAGGCTCTCCTAGCCACAACTGCCACCTGTTCCTCAATTGGAAGTTGTGAGTCCAAGAATACCCTCAAGTCAATAATCCTGAAACTTTAAGAAAAGTGTTTAAAGAAAAGTTTTCTTTTTTTAAATTTAGGAAAATGTTTAAGATCCATTGTGTGGGTTCATTTTAAATTATCTTACATGCAATCTGCAAATAATTTTTACATTTAAAAACCTGCGGATTATTTTATTTGATGCCATTAGCTAATAATAGTAGCTTGTAGTTATCTTATTACTTGAACTTTATAGTATCTATAAGTATAGATAGAAATGAAAAATCACAGTCATCCCTTCTCTGATCAAAGATAAAGTATTTAAAAATTATAAAGTTTTTTATAATTTTAATCTAACAAAAATTTTCTTATTTGTAGATAGTTAATAAACAACACAGCTAAAACCCTAATATACCCAGTTTCTTGCATTTTGCTGTTTCTGCAACTGGAATAATGATAATTATTTCACTAGAACTTTCACTTGAAATTACTTTTAGGTTCGATTTTAAAAAAAAATCAGAAGTCTCCTCGTGTTATTATAATAGTATTTTATAAAACTCAGTAATGTAATGTACCTATCAAATTCTACATGACTGACCTTTTCAAAGATGGAAAGGAAAACTGATTATCACAAACTAATGAGGTCTTTGGAAGCAAATTCCTATTTTTATAGGAATCATTCTGCTGAAAAAAACTTGGATGGCACTGCATCTTACCTTATAAATTTAACTTTTGAAGATAATAAATTCCTTAGTCTCATAAAGTAGGTATGACAAAAAAGATGATTCAAATGCATTTAGTCCAACAGATAAGGAAATGAGGTCATTATTCTCACATCAGAAGAAAAACAATAAGAATGTGCATTACTCATTGAAGATAACCATCAGGACCATAATCTAACTTGTAAGCTCAAATGAGCATTTAATTATTCCTAGTTACAAGATAAGGCTTCCTTTTTCAAGTGGAAGACAATGAATGATTTCTAGCCATATTTATAGAGGAATCTAAATGGCTAGATGGCAATTTCCATTTCCTATTTAGCTCTGCTTTGTCAGCTCTTCAATTCACTGAAAACTTCACTTAACAACAGTCAGAAGTAGATAAGAACTCTTCCCAAAATTCAGTAGACACTTTAGGGCTCTTGCATTTAACCATTAAGCAAAATAAGCATGTACTTAAAGCATCAAGGAGGATTTTATCCCTTCCTAGCTATTATGCCTTTAGCAAGATCACTGCCACACTATACAATTTGGTGTGTTTGACCTTATTCTGCATTGTTAAAGCACACACACACAAACCTTTTCTTTGGCATGGTGAAAAACTAAAGTTTAAAAGTGTGGGTCCAAAGATGTCAACAGATATTTCCAGTGGTGGATTCAACTGGTGTAATAGCCAGTTCAGTGAGTATGCATGCACACAGTGCATTTGAAAATAGCTCTAAAACTTACCTTCTACAGCAGCCCCACTGAGTAAAACAGCTGAGGCGTGGCAATCCACTCTGCTACACCGATCAGCTGGGCTTCAAACAAAGGAAATATAGGTCAGACTAGCACAGGGGCAGGTGGGTGGGGCCAACTGTTGGGCGGGGCCAACTGTTCGCTGGAACTACCAGTTCGCCTGAACCGATCCGTATTGGCTGAATCCCACCCCTGGATATTTTATTTGTTACCATTTCTTTTGCTTCCGTTGAGGGGTACCAGTTCTGTGCTATGCTTGGGGAATCTGCTGGCTTTAATCCAGTGCTGAGCTAATCTAAATTTCTTTCTATCCTTTGACCTTTCTCTCCAGGAATAACATATAAGGACATTTACCTCATCCATGAAAACTATTTTTATTCTAGTAAGGCTTCTATACGGGTAATCCTCAATTTATAACAATCTGTTTAGTGACTGTTCAAAGTTATAATGACACTGAAAAAAGTGTAACTGTTAGGGATAACGTTGTTTTCCCTAACTGGTTTAGGTAAAATAATAACTAAGTAATCATAGTTTGCAAGTTAAAGTGTCTGCAACTTTAACTGTAGGAAAGTAATTAAGGGAGTGGTTGTGAAAGCATTTTAAAAGAAGCAAGACTTGCTCTCTCTCTGGCTTTGATGATCCCTGATTACTGCTTGGAATCAAGACTGCATTGCTTGAACGGGAGAGAAAACAAAAGACTGATTTGTAAGTGAACTGACATAGGATATTCTACACGGACTTTGTTAACTGAATATCCCTGAATGGACTGACTAAATGATACATGACTATTGGACTGTTATTTTGACTATGCTATGAATTCATAATGGAATAAACTATATTTTTGATAGCACAAGCGTATCTGTTATTTTTACTGTATGTTAATAAACATACAAGCTTAGCTCACTCATTTATCTGTGTGCCTATCTGACTAACGCTGCACATTCTGTTTAGCTTGTCTCCCTAACCCTGGTTGGGGAAACCAGGCTTAACAGTAACCATTCTTTTATGGCCATTACAGCATCTCCATGGTCCTGTGTTTTACATTCAGATGCTTGACAACTGGTTCATATTTATAACAGTTGCAGTGTCCCAGGATCATGTGATCTCCTTTTGTGATATTCTGACAAGCAAAGTCAATGGGGAAGCCAGATTCACTTAACAACCATATTACTAATTTAACAATTGCATTGATTCATTTAACATATGTGGCAAGAAAAGTCATAAAATGTCACAAACAGCTCACTTAACAAATGTCTCACTTGGCAACGTAAATTCTGGGCTCAATTGTGGTCATTAGTCAAGCCTTTTTATTGCAAAAGCATCACCCAAGCATCACTCCCTGCCTAGCCTTTTTATTGCAAAAGCATCACCCAAGCATCACTCCCTGCCTAGCCTTTTTATTGCAAAAGCATCACCCATTGTTTTTGTTGTGTATGTACCATAGTTAATAAAGTATGAGCTTGAGGTAAAGTGCAGGGTTCTGGCCCTGCACTTCTGATTGGCTGTTAGGCGGCCAGATCGGATTGGTTAGTTCTTAGGAATCCAATTGGCCCTTAACAGGGGATTATTATTGGTTGAAAGAGCTAGCATTCATAGCTCGCTATTGGACAACTCTCACAAGGGTTGCCTATATAAGACAGAGTTCACTGTTGTTGTTTAGAGAAGTCACTATGCAATAAAGAGCTGAAAGTTCACATTCAGAGGCTGTCTCCATTTACTCCGACCCATGTCCAAGTACTTAACACTGGCGACGAGGATGGGATATGGAGTCGTCTGAACCTAAGAAGCCAGGAAGTAATACCGAGCACGTGATAAGACAACGCCAACAACAGAACCATGTCCGGCGGCATCGTACCACCCGCTCCATTCGATCCAAACCAAGAGGATAGGGAATCCTAAATGGATCGCTTCCAAATGTTTCTCGAGACGAATCATTTGAAGGACGCCACACCAGCAAAGAAGCGGGCACTGTTCATGATGCATTGCGGCCCAGCTGTATTTAAGATGGCTAAAGCACTCGCCAAACCTTGAGAAGTGAAAGCCATGAGCTGGGACGACCTCGAGCCCATCCTGAGAGACCATTATGCGCCAACCGTGCCTACACTCGTGAGACGCCACGAGTTTTATCAGAGAAACCAACGAAAAGGAGAGAGCGTGGCCGATTTCGTGGCAGACCTCCGAAATTTAGGGGGCCTCTGCGGGTTTGCCGATTTAGAAGAAGCACTAAGAGATCGAATAATTCTGGGATTAGATGCGCTAGGCGTGCAAAGCAAGCTGATGGCGAAAGGCGACATCAGCCTTGCTGACGCCATCGCTGAAGCCATGGCTGCGGAGGCGACCAAAAAGTCAGCTGCACAATTACGGCGAAGCCGCACTCCGGCAACACCACCGACCGGCGAAATCTTACCCAACTCAGAAGGGCAGCTCTCAACAACGCACCACGAGGACCTCTCTTCATCGTCAGACAGCGACGAAGAAGGGGTCCATCGACTGCGGTCCGACCGGGACCCTCGCCCTAAGCCCTTATGCCCTTGCACTGGCTGTGAAGCAAACCATGCCAGGGCCGAATGCAAATTCCGTGATGCACTCTGCCATGAGTGCGGGAAATGAGGCCACATCAGCCGGGTCTGCCGCAGCTTACCAGGACCCAGCCAGGCCTCAAAAGGGGCCAACTATCGCCAATCGACAGGAAACCGTCCTGTAAGGCGAGAGCCAGTAAACCACTCCTACAGAAATCGAGCTTTGCAAAAAGAAGAGGCTCACCGTACTATCACTATAGGTCACACCTCAGTTTTGGACACTAAGAAAATTCGAGTCACAGTAGCCATCGAGAACCAGCCTTGCCATATGGAGGTCGACTCAGGATCGTCCCTCTCGATGGTGTCTTGGAAGATACTCAAGCAACTTATCCCCACAATCCAACTTCAATGCCTCATCCTCAAGGACTACCAAGGAAATCGAATCCCCGTTGTCGGGTCCTACCGAGTCCGAGTCTCCTTCAAAAGGCATACAGCGTACTGACCTCTAACGATCATCGATAGAGATAGGCCTAGTCTATTAGGCCTCCAATGGTTCGCACCACTCGGCATCGAAGTGGCCGGCGTGAACCGAGTCGGTGGTTGTGAGTGGGAGGAAGACCTTATTTCTGAGTTCAGCGACATCTTCACGGACCGCTTAGGTGAGTATAAAGGGACCCCAATCTCATTGAGTCAAGATCAAAAAGTAGCCCCTATTCGCTTGAAGCCCCGTCGATTTCCATTCGCTCTTAAAGCAAAGATCGACGAACAACTCGACAAGCTAATTGGTCAAGGGGTGTTGAAGCCCATCAATCACTCTCCATGGGAAACCCCTATTGTAACACCCATTAAGCCAGACGGGTCACTCCGAATTTGTGGGGACTACCGGGCCACTTTAAACCACGTCCTACAGCAGAATGCGTATCCAGTTCTGGTGGTGCAGCACCTCCTTCATTCCTTGGGGGGCGGAAAGGTTTTCACTAAATTAGATTTAGCTCAAGCTTATCAACAACTACCAGTGAATGAAAAGACGGCCCAAGCCCAAACAATTGTAACACACAGAGGTGCCTTTAAATGTACCCGATTGCAATTTGGGGTAAGTGTAGCCCCAGGGATATTCCAAAACCTCATGGAAAGGTTGTTACAGGGAATCAAGGGCGTGGTTCCGTATTTTGATGACGTATTAATTGCAGCCCCTACCAACAAAATCTTGCAGGATCGTTTGAAATGTGTTCTTAAAAAATTCCAAGAGGCAGGACTTAAGGTGAAAAAAATAAATGTCACTTATATACTGACAGTGTTGAGTTTCTAGGGTATCGGATTGATAGCCAGGGCATTCATCCTACCGAAAGTAAATTAAAGGCGATAAAAAACGCTCCCAGGCCACGAAACAAGGCCGATCTCCAGGCGTTCTTAGGCCTCATTAATTTCTATAATGTATTTTTACCACACAAGGCGACTGTTGCTGAACCATTACACCGGTTATTAGATAAAAAAGCATTGTGGGTATGGGGTTACCGGGAAGAACAAGCGTTCCGGAATGGTAAAAAACTGCTCACATCTGAATCTGTACTTATGCAGTATAACGAGACTTTACCATTAGTTATAACCTGCGATGCATCGCCTTTTGGGGTGGGCGCCATTTTGAGTCATGTACTGCCTAATGGGAACGAAGCCCCTGTTGCATACTTTTCGAAGACTCTTTCACAAGCAGAGCAGAACTATGGACAAATTGATAAAGAAGCTCTCACAATCGTTTCAGCTGTAATGAAATTTCATGAATATGTGTATGGAAGGACATTTACCATTATAACTGACCACAAACTGTTGCTAGGGATAATAGCCGGGGACAAGCCAACCCTCTACATATTATCCCCTAGAATGACCCGATGGTCAGAATTCCTAGCTGCTTATAATTATGCCTGCAATATCACCTGGGGAAAGCCATTCCCCACGCCGATGCATTAAGCCGAGCACCGCTTTCAGAGACTCTCGACGATCCGGCACCAACGGCAACCACGTTGCAGATCGAAACACTCAACTCGTCGCCTATGACCGCCTGAGACATCGCAAGAGAAACTAAACCAGACCACATCCTAGCTCGAGTCCTAGGCTGGGTAGAACGCGGATGGCCATTGAACCAAGTACCAGATGACTTCGCGCCATTCAAATCTTGACAGACTGAACTTTTTTCCCAAAAGGGCTGTATCATCTGGGGCGATAGAGTCGTTGTCCCAGAACGACTCCGGAAGATGCTGTTACAAATTCTGCACGAGGGCCACCCCGGCATCATGCAGATGAAAGCGCTTGCATGAAGCTACGCATGGTGGCCAGGCATGGACCGGCAAATCGAGCAGTGGGTCAAAGCGTGTACCAATTGCCAACAAGCCAGCAACGCCCCACCAAAAGCCATGCCTACTGAATGGAAGACGCCATGTGGACCCTGGTCCAGAATCCACCTGGATTTCGTGGGGCCAACCAAAGGATATACCTTCCTGCTGACAGTTGACGCATACTCCAATTGGTTAGAAATTCATCGTATGATGGCTACAACTTCCGAGGCGGTGATCAAGATCCTAAATAGACTCTTTGCAACCCACGGATTGCCTGACGTCCTGGTGTCCGATAAAGGGCCACAGTTTACAGCACTAATGTTCGAGCAGTACCTCGCTGACCGCGGCATCCGCCATGCGCTCACCTCGCCTGTGCACCCTGCAACCAATGGCCGAGCGGAACGCATGGTCCAATTTGTTAAAAAGACTTTACAAAAAATGGACTATGACAATATCGATGATAAGGTCAACCAAATTCTCTTTTTGCAACACATAACTCCACATAGCATCACCAGCAGAACTCCCACCGAACTACTGATGAGACTCCGTTCCCACCTTGACCGGTTGCACCCTGCTTACGAACCGGAAAAGCCAATAGGATCCAGTGGCCGCTGTCACACTTTCCAGGTAGGAGACCGCGTTTACGCACGGAACTTATCTGGCGATCTGTTATGGATAGAGGCAACGGTAGTGTGAGTGACCGGCCCCAAATTCTATGTAGTGAAATGCTACGACAATAGACTGTGGAAATGGCATATCGACCAATTACGGTCACGACTCACAATGGCCAGTCAACAACTCCCCCATGACCAAACCGAGGGGGGGGGAGGTACAGAAGAAGATGACGTTCCAGGGAACCTGCTCGAAGGGAGCGACGAATTAAGTGAGACTCAGGAAATGGAGCAGGAAGGAGAATTGTTTGCACCGCAAGAAATTGCACCTGAGCAAGAAGCAGATCCATTGCCAAACAACAATCTACCTCAACAGGATTGTAATCAACCAGTCCAATGAAAATCCGAAAGACTTAAAAGACAACTGTCCTATTTAAAGGACTATGTAACTACACCGTAATTAAGAAGCCAGGGAGAAGGGGTGTTGTGTATGTACCATAGTTAATAAAGTATGAGCTTGAGGTAAAGTGCAGGGTTCTGGTCCTGCACTTCTGATTGGCTGTTAGGCGGCCAGATCGGATTGGTTTGTTCTTAGGAATCTGATTGGCCCTTAACAGGGGATTATTATTGGTTGAAAGAGCTAGCGTTCATAGCTCGCTATTGGACAACTCTCACAAGGGTTGCCTATATAAGGCAGAGTTCACTGTTGTTGTTTAGATAAGTCACTATGCAATAAAGAGCTGAAAGTTCACATTCAGAGGCTGTCTCCATTTACTTCGACCCATGTCCAAGTTCTTAACAGTTTTGTAGTTCATTCCTAATTGTATATCAGCATAAAACTAGAATTGCTATATTACTAGAATTACTAGAATTGCTATATTAAAATGCTGCTTCTAAAACATAATTTAAAAAATAAACAAGAAACAAAACTCTTCATTTTCTGTGTCAGCTTGCTATTTATATTTCAAAAATTATATGCATAGAAATTGTGCATATTATACATATACTGCTTAACGTATGCATATTTATACAATGAACATTTTTTTTTAATATGTCTTTTTTCCCCAAGCACTTTTCTATAATATAATGCACACTCTCTATTTTCATATGTCCATGTCCTTGTTAACTTTCCTCATTATCTCTCTTGGTTTCCCTCTTGCAAAGCTGTAGCATAAAATGTGGAATAGTGCAAATTCAACGGATAACTGAAGGTTTGTTCATTTGTTCAAGGATACAGAATGAAATAAGTTCTCTGTATATGCATTTTTCCCCAGAATGAAAGAAAATAAACCTCGTTTCCATTTTAGGTGTTGCCTAGAATCCTATTATTGCCAGGTAAAAGAAATCATTATCAAAAGTATGTATCAAATTATTATTTTTGCCTGGATTAGTAAACCATTTCACCCAAGTCATTTATGAAAAGGTTGAACATCATAGGGCCCTGCACAGAGCCCCCAGCACTTCACACAATACTTTGTTCCAAGATAAAGTAGAACCATCAGAGTCATTGAATCTATCTAACAGTGGTACTTTCAAGTCCCTATTATATCACACTATCAAAAAGAATATCATGAGGCAATCTGTTCTGCTGTGGCCCAAGTATACTGCATCTATATGGCATGCCTTGAAATCAAATAATGATCAAAGAGAGAAATATGATTAGTCTGAAATGATTGGTTTGTGACAAGCCCATGCTGATTTCTGTTAATATTACAAATACGCTGCTTGATTATCTATTACAGATCTTTCCTTTACAACTATCAAACTTGCAGGACAATTCTTTTTCTGGTTTTCTTTCTTCCATTCTTTTGTAGATGGGGATGGCATGTGTTCTTCAGTTTTCTGGTACCATGACAGTCATCCAGTAGTTAATAAAGTTCACCAAATTCTGTGACAATCTCTGATTAGTTTTATAATACCCTGGGATGTAATCCTTCTAGCAATGAAAACTTGAATTTATCTTGTCCCAAAGTTTTTTTCCCAAAAGTATCTGGACTTTGATTATTTTTTTCCTTGAAAAAAAAAATAACTGAAGAAGCTTCTTGGATGAGAAGCAAAACATTTTCAAGGAAAAAATATCAAGAAAGTTCAGTTGCCTTTTGGAAAAGCACCTTTGGGACAACCATAATCTGGATTATTGAGAATCTCCATTGACATTCAGGAGAAAATAATAGATTCTATTAGGTATTTTCAAAAAACCAAAAACCTTTAGTACAAGCAATATCTTACACCATAAACAAACAAAGCAGGCTGGATTTGCCCAACATTATACACTAACCACATCCCTTCACACATAAGGCTGATGTTAGTATAACATATAATGTTGTACAAATATATCTATTAGATTTTTATCAAAGCCGGTTAAGAATATTGTGTGAAAGCTCTCAAGTGCTTTAATCTACCAGCCATAGGGACATAAGCGATAACATTTTTTTCCAAAAAAGTAGTGTGTTACTTCACAGTTTTACTCCCTCCATGTCCCTGTTTATATTGGTAAATGGAAAAACTGAAATCCTTCCCAGCTGTGCAGTTTTACACATGTAGAGTCTGAATAAGAACCATTTGCTACATGTTGTATAATACATTTTCCTACTTCTATTGCCATGGCAACCTCCAGTGTGGCTATATTTTGGGTAATTTTCATTCTAATATCTATAAAAAATAAAATAGATTGATGGAAAGTACATGTCCAGAAGCCATAAATAAATAAATAAACCTCAGAGACCTTCCCTGGTATTAGTATTACACAGAAAATTGGTTTTCCATTAAATTCATCCTCCTTTAATTGTATCAAGAAAATACCTTCTCACTTTCTGATGAGACTGACTTTTTAGCACAGGCAGCTGTTCTTTGGAATAAATAAATTCTCCCAGGTGTGAAAAAATTCCACACCTGCTCCCATTTTTATCCTTCAAGGAGAACATCTTTTCCATTAGGCTCCCACTGAGGATAACTCATTTTGAAATAACTTCACTGATTTTTGATGTGTTGCTATTTGTTGTAGAAAACTGTGTCCAAAAGATTAATTCACCATGACCAGAGGAACAATATACTTATAATAATATTCAAGTTAAAGACCAGATACATCCTTGAAAAGGAATTAAGCATCCCAGTGGATAAGTTTGTGTGCATTTTTCTCCCTCTTAGCATTATTACATAGGGTTTTCCTTCACTGCCATGGAAAAGGTATTCCAATCAAGTATCCTTGGTTACCTGTCATTCAAAAGTTACTTTGAATTCCTCTAATCAAGCATAATCCTGTAATTAATTTCATAGTACTTGGACCAAAATTATAAGTTGGTTATGATGTTTTGGGGCAATATATAAATAAAATAACAAAGTTAGAAAGAAACTTAGAGGTCTTCAAGTCCAACCTCTTGCTTAGAAAGAAACTCTATACCATTTCAGACAAATGGTTGTCCAATCTCAACAACATGGTCAAGAACATATGCTCAAGAAAATGACAGCTAATTAGATCTAGTCATAATGGAAGAATGTGAATTGTTTAGATCATTTGTTTTGGTACTGAAAATTCTTTGATCAACTTGTGGGAGAACTTTACCAGGAGCAGCACAGAATAATATAATCCTTTTTATGCTTCAGGACTTTCAAAAAGCTTTCAGTATTGTCAGTTAGGATATTCTGGAGAATGATCTAGTCAGGCATCAGTGGCATAGTACTGTATTGATCCTCACAAATGAAGGCGAATATGTGTCCCAGGATAATGCTAAAGGATCCAACCTGGGTCAGTTACCAGGACCAGAGGTTTAGTTTTCCAAGCTTTCAGACTCATGCTGGAACCCATCATCAGGAAACTTCCCTCTAGTGTGGTAGCACACATTCTACTGCACATTCTGGTGGAGAGAAGTTGCTTGATGATAGGCACCAGCATGACTAAACCTCTCATCCTAGTGACTGACCCAGATTGGATCCTGTACTGATTCTATTCACACGAGGTTAGACAACTCAAGAAAATAATGCTAGGACATTTTTGTTCTAGGATTAGACTGAGAAATCTGAATGCTGCTTAACGCATACATAAAACATAGTTAATTCATCCAAAGTTGCATGGGGAGTGCCAGATGTGATAGTAGAAACATTTCCAAATTAGATTACAGATTGAAGGTATAAGAACAACATGTTCCTGGATGGACTGTCTATCCATGCAGGGAGGCAGCTTCCAGCAAATATTCAAAGTTTTAGACAAACAGAAGAACAGAAGCATTTCTTACATCTTAGGAAGAAAAACAGATTTAAGAAATGACTCAGGATGTTTCCTCCCTGATTCACTAGGGTATTTAAAAGAGGGAAAAGAAGTCCCATCAGATTTGTAAGATACTATAGCCTTCCTCAATAAAATATAGTTGTGATCTTCTTGTGGAATATTCTGATCTGGTCTACCTTAAGGTGCTGATAGTCCAGGAAAATGATGTTAAATCAATTTTTAATTCTTGCCCCCATTTCTTAGACTGATTTCCTCCTTTTCTTAAAAAAAATATTCCTTTTTTAAAAAAATGTGTGCTGCATAAAAAAACAGGCAGAATGACCATACTTGATATGATCATACTTAATTTTTATGTCCATATCTTGTTGCCCCCTCTGTAAAATGAACTAAATGTGAAACTTCATGATATGAGCCACACACACACACAATCTAGATCACCTTTCCATGTGGCCTGAGTGAAGAAAACATCTGCGTCAACTTCATCTGCTTAGTTAGGAAAATATTTACATGCTTTTAGCCAAAGTGTTTAGAAGCATAAATTTGCATACATATAGCAAGGTGATATAATTATCAGCATCCCCAGCAGAATACAAGGGGTCACACATGAAAATGGAATTTATGACAAGCAGAAAATGAATTTTGCATTATTTTTAATCAGCAGCTTATATTTGACATACCCAACTTTACACCATAAATTCTCTGTAGAATCCTACTTAACAAATCATTGTGGTCAAAAAACAATACAAGTCTGCATAAAGATTGGAACAAAGCCAAAACAGTTTTAAATATAAGAGAATGGATTGGAAAATAGTGGCCTAAGAAAATATTTCTTATTGAAGAGTCACAAAGACTGGAAATTTTCCTTTGGTGTGTGTGTGTGTGTGTGTGTCTGTCTGTGTGACATCATTTGTGTGTGTCTGTCACACAGACAGACACACACACAAAATGATGTGATTCTAGAGCAGGGGTCACATAGGGATTGTGTTTCATTGAGGGTAGCATTTGGGTTTTGTTTGACCTCAAGTGCTGGGGTGGGTTTGGCTAGGGTGGGTGTGGCCAACTCAATGTCACTCAGGTTGGGGGCACCTGTAGTGGCCCAAGCACTATGCTAGCAAAAATGGGCTCCCGATCTTCATTTTCAACTGTGACAGCCTCCTGCACCCCTCTGCCAGTGAAAACAGACCTTGGGAAGGGTGCATCCCTGATCTAGAGACTATGCATAGTGGACCACATTGTCATATTGAAATGCTCTCTTATTAAATAATTCATAAAACTTATGTTGTTTTAAATAATTTGTCAAATTCCAAGAGTTTATTATTTCATAATGCTGTTGGAAAAAGCAGATACCAAAAGGTTTGTTAAAATATATACTTTTAGCAGCAATATAATTATTTAGCAATAGAAAAAATGTTGTACTATAAATAATTTGGGTGAATAAATAGGTACTTTTGAAATTTTTGAAACGTGAGAGTATTCCAATATTGTAATGGTTGACATGTTCAATTACAAAATACAGGTAGTCCTCGACTTACAACAGATCTTTTAGTGACCGTTCAAAGTTACAAAGGCACTGAAAAAAGTAACTTAAGTCCATTTTTCACACGTATGATCATTGCAACATCCTCATGGTCATATGATAAGAATTCATGTGCTTGTCACATTTTTGATGGTTGCAGTATCCCAGGGTCATATAACAAACTTTTGTGACCTTCTGACAAGCAAAGTCAATGGGGAAGTCAGATTCACTTAACAACCAGGCTACTAACTTAATAACTGCAATGATTGACTTAACAACTCTGGCAAGAAAACTTGTAGAAGGGGGGAAAAACTCATTTAACAAATGTCTCACTTGGCAACATACATTTTGGGCTCAATTGTAGTCATAAGTCATTCCTTACAAGACACAAAAATAATTGTAGTCATTCCTTTCAAAGCACTAATCTCTTCTTTCTCCAGAATTTTCTTCTTAGCAACTTATCTTTCCATTGCTTTCTCTTCCTTTCTTCATGAAACATGTGCTGTATATTTCTAAGTAAAACACTATAGCAAAGATGCCATGATTTTAATTTTCCAAAAATTCCAATCAAGTCCTGAAGCTTGGAAATAAAAGATTGCTGGAACCTGATAATAAAAACAAGAAATCAAAGAAGAAACCAGCATGGTTGCACAAAGATCTCTTTGGCAAATTGAAAGGAAAAAAAGGACAAGTAGACAAGTACAAAGAATGAAAGAAGAACATACAACTTAAGGCAGATTATCAGCAGTTAGCCAGAATCTGCAAAGGCTAAGTCAGGAAAGCAAAGGCTCAGAACAAACAAAGACTTGCAACAAAAGTCAAAGATAATTTAAAAAAAGTTTCTTCCAACATATAAATAACAAGAAAAAAAATCAAGGAAACAGTTGGTCCACTAAAGAGAGAAGATGGCAAGGAAGTAACAGGCAACAGAGAGAAAGCAGAACTACTTAACTCATTCATCGCATCAGTCTTCACGTAAAAAGAAACTATAGCTCAACCCACCAAAAACATAACTGTAAAATACAGGCCAGAAATAAAATTTAAAATAAGCAACAAAAAAAATAATAGTAAGAGAACACCTGTCTGATCTTGATGAACACAAATCTCCAGGGCCTTTTGGATTATCCCAGAGTTTTAAAAGAGCTGGCAGCGGTCACCTCAGAAGCACTGCACCATATCTTTCAAAAATCCTGGAGCATTGGATAACGATCAGAGGACTGGAAAAGAGCTGATGTGGTTCCCATCTTCAAAAAAGGGAAAAAAAATAGACCCAGGAAACTATAGACCAATCAGCCTAACATCAATACCCGGGAAGATACTGGAAAAGATAATAAAAAAACAGATCTGCCGACAACTAAAAATAAGTAAAGTAATAACTAGCAGTCAGCATGGCTTTGTTAAAAACAGATCATGCCAAATCAATTTTATTTCATTCTTCAACATAGTGACTAAATTAGTAGACCAGTGAAATACTGTGGACATAATATATTTAGATTTCAACAAGGCATTCAACAAAACCTACTTCTTAGTAAGCGAGGAAAAACGTGGAATAGATAGCACCACCACTAGATGGACTCACAACTGGCTGACAAACCGTACTCAACAAATAGTCCTTAATGGGTCTAAGTCTAAATGAAGGGAAGTAAGCAGTGGGGTATCACAATATCTTCATTAATGATTTAGATGAGGGAATAGAAGGAGAATTTACCAAATTTTTAGATGATACTAAGCTGGCAGGAATAGCTGACATGCTAGAAGATAGGCTCAAGATCCAGATGCATCTTGATAGACTTGAACACTGGGCCATATCTAACAAAATGAAATTCAATATAGAGAAAAGTAAAGTCCTACACTTAGTCAAGAAAAACCAAAAGTACACATATAGACTGGGTGAAACCAGGCTCAATAGCAGTAAGAGAGGGATCTTGGAGTCTTAGTGGACAACCAGCTAAATATGAGCCAGCAGTGTGCAGCAGCAGCTAAAAAAAACTAATGCAATCCTAAGCTGCATTAACAGAGGGATACAATCAAGATCAAGTGAGGTACTAATACCACTCCATAAAGCCTTAGTAAGACCACACCTAGAGTACTGCATCCAGTTTTGTTCACCACATTATAAAAAAGATGTTGAGACTCTACAAAAAGTACAGAGAAGGGCAACCAGGATGATTAGGGGACTAGAGACTAAAACATATGAAGAACGGTTACGGAACTGGGCTTGGCTAGTCCAATAAAGAAAAGGACCAGGAAGACATGATAGCAGTGTTCCAATATTTGAGGGGCTGCCACAAAGAGTAAGGGGTCAAGCTATTTTCTAAAGTGCCTGTAGGCCAGACAAGGAATAATGGATGGAAACTGAACAAGGAGAGATTTAACCTGGAAATAAGGAGAAACTTTCTGACAGTGAGAACAATCAACCAATGGAACAGCTTGCCCTCGGAAGTTGTGGGAGCGACATCACTTGTGACTTTCAAGAAGAGATTGGACGACCATTTGTCAGAAATGGTGTAGGGTCTTCCGCTTGGGCAGGGGGTTGGACTAGCTGACCTATAAGGTCATTTACAAATCTGATTGTCTGTTATTTGTTATTTTGAAATATGCCAGGTTTCCATTTAATCTTGTTTAAAGTTAAATTTCAAACTTAAAATTCTAAAAAAAAAAATGTGTAAAAGATAGAGCGGTCTGCAGAGAACAAACTATCTATATTGCAACAATACAAAAATCTGCTAATTAGTTGCTAAAGGCAAAAGTGGCAATATATAGCATAATTTGCAATTCTTTCAATCTGGTGAAACATTTTAAAAACCCTATAATCAGGAGTGGGATTCTACCAGTTCACACCTATTCACTAGAACCAGTTGTTGACATTTTAAGCAGTTCAGAGAACCAGTTGTCAGAAGAAATTACTGGCCTAATCCTGTAAGGAAGGCAGAAAGGAAACATTCTGGTGTTGCTTACAGAAACTGTTTCTTCGTTAACCCTTATTACATTCTTGGCAGGACTAGACTTCATGTCTCTGGAACCTCTCTAGAGTTTTTCCCCTCCTTTGCTGGTACTTTGCTTGTGTGGAATGACCATTCAAAGCTACAGTGGCACTGAAGGAAGTGACTTATGACCATTTTTCACACTTACAACTGTTGCAGCATCACCACAGTCACGAGAGGCCAGGCGTGGAGATGCATGAGTGATATTGAGTTGGCCATGCCCAGCCAGTCACATGACCACCAAGCCACACCCACCACCTAAGCCATTCCCACAGAACTGGTTGTTAAAATTTTTGAATTCCACCACTTCCTATAATAGTCCACTATACAATACAGCCCTCAGAATATTGTATGGAAATAAAATGAATGTGCCTGTTGAGAAAATTGAAAAGGGTGCCTTGCTAGAAAACCTTTCTCCTATTATAACTGATAATGAATTCCTTTTGTGAATCAAACTAGGAACATTAGGAACCAGAGTATTGTTTACATATATATTCCTGATTCAACTATATAATTTCTTTCCTAGTTTTGTTAGCTATACAAAGCAGTATTCACACTTGCCTCTAGTGTTTGAATATTAGCACTTTGAAATTTCTAGCACTATCATTTATTGTGGATGTTTTTTTCTTTCCCAGTAATGAACAACCATAGAAAAACCAGCACCGATGCTAGAATGGATTTTTGATTAATCATTTTTTTATTCATCATTTTAAGGCTGTCCTGAAAACAGAACCACTGAATAACTATCACCTTCCTTCTAATGTAAAAATTATTCTCCAAGGCAAGAGGTTCTTTAATTTGGCTATTTGGCTATTATTTTATTGTACAAATGAATATACAGGAGTGACTATGGTAATGCTGAGATCCCAACTGGTTACAAGATCCATTATCAGGTCATTCCATTTCCCTCAAAATCTAATTTGTAATATTTGTCACTGAGAACCTGAGGCAATTATGTGTATAGTATATGAGACAAAATGCCAGTACCACAATTAGTAAAAAGCTACTTTTCAAAAAATTTCTTGTGCCACGTAGATAATTTTCTTTTTTCTTTTTCCTTATTGGAAACACAACAAATCATGTCTGACAAGAAGAACTCTATTGAGAATGAAGACAAAAATATTCAGTGCAGTGAGTGACCAAAGAAGCCATTCCATTTCAAGGGAGTGCATTTTGCACATGGGCAACATTGATGCATTGGCCATCAGAAGGCACCACATGATAGATTTTATCCTATTGAGAGTTATCAGATGTTGGCATTCAAATTTATTCTATGGAGTTCACAACATCCAGTGGGAATTTTGCTCATGGACATTTGCACTCTACATGACAATATATATTGTAACTAAATGTATTTAAATGTAATTGGAAAAAATACACTGTGTAAAAATGGATCTACCATGACATCTGCAAGCTAAAAAGAAGATGGTTTCTATATATCATTCTAGTAGACAGCAACATTATGGATAGCTGACATCAATCTTTCCCATGTGCTGTGATAGCAAGTTTACATTGGGTGGGACATTTAACACTCCAATACATTTAGAAAATGTTAGATTGACATGAATCATTGAAGGATACCTGATTAGAGTAGCCTTTGTCATAAAAATAAAATTAGAATAGTAGAATATTACCAACATTGTTATGTTTTGAGCATGGGCGAGAAAGAATGGAGACAAGCCTCTGAACGGTGAACTTCAGCTCTTTATTTACATTGTGACTTCCTCGTTTTAATAGCAGTTAAACCCGCCTTATATAGGCAAACCCTGTAACTTTTAACCAATAACAAGCTAGGAGCGCTAGCTCTTTATAACCAATAGGAACTCTCTGTTAAGGGCCAATCGGATTCCCCGGAACGGGCCAATCCGGTCTGGCCGCTTAACAGCCAATCAGAAGTGCAGGGCCAGAACCCTGCACTTACTCCAAGCTCACACTTTATTAATCTTTATGCATACACAACACCCCTTCCCCTTGGCTTCTTATTTGCAGGGCGCAGTTACATAGTCCCTTAGGTAGGACGGTTGTTTTATTAGTCTCTTTGATTTCCATTGTATCATCTGGCTGTAATCATGCTGAGGTAGATCGTTGTTTGGCAGTGGGGCTGTTTCTGGTTCAGAGTTCACTTCTACGTTGTTGCCCACATTCTCTGCAATTCCCTGAGGTGCAACCGTTTCTCCCTCCGGCTCCGCTTCCTCAGTTTCTATCAAACCGTCGTTTCCTTCATCTTCTTCCGTACCTCCTCCCTCTCAGTTTGGTCATAGGGGGTTTTCGGACTGGCTGCTGGAAGCCGCGATCGTAATTGATCGATATGACGTTTCCAAAGTTTATTGTCAAGGCATTGTACAAGGTAGGATCTGGGGCCGGTTACACGTACTACTGTCGCTTCCACTCACAACGGGTTGCCCGATAGGTTTTTAGCATATACCAAGTCTCCTACCTGGAAGGTGCGACAGCAGCCACTGGATCCTAGTGGTTTCTCCGGTTCGTAAGCTGGGTGCAACTGGTCGAGGTGGGAGCGGAGCTTTCGTCCCTTTAGCAGTTCAGTGGGAGTTTTGTTGGTGACGCTATGTGGGGTGATGTGTTGCAAGAAGAGGATTTGATTGACCTTGTTGTCAATATTGTTGTAGTCTACCTTCTGCAAGGTTTTCTTCACAAATTGGACCATGAGTTCTGCTTTGCCATTGGTTGCAGGGTGCGCAGGCAAGGTGAGCGCATGGCGAATGCCACGGTCAGCGAGGTACTGCTCGAACGCTAGTGCGGTAAATTGAGGGCCGTTATTGGATACCAGGACATCTGGTAATCCGTGAGTTGCAAAAGTCTGTTTAAGATTTTGATAACCGCCTCGGAGGTCATAGTCGTCATGCGATGCATTTCGAGCCAATTCGAGTAGGCGTCGACGGTAAGCAGGAAGGTATGGCCTTTGGTTGGCCCCGTGAAGTCCAAGTGAATTCGGGACCAGGATCCACTTGGTGTCTCCCATTCAGTAGGCATGGCTTTTGGTGGGGCGTTGCTGACTTCTTGGCATTTGGGACAAGCTTTAACCCACTGTTCGATTTGCTTGTCAGTGCCTGGCCACCATGCGTAGCTTCGCGCAAGGGCTTTCATTCGCATGATGCCGGGGTGGCCATTGTGCAAGGTCCTCAGCAGTGTTTTCTGGAGTCGTTCTGGGATAACAACTCTATCGCCCCAGATGACACAGCCTTTCTGGGAGAAGAGCTCGGTTTGTCGAGTCTTGAATGGTGTGAAGTCATCTGATAACAGGTCCAATGGCCATCCGCGTTCTACCCAGCTTAGGACTCGTGCTAGGGTGTGGTCGCATTTGGTTTCTCTTGCGATATCTCGGGTGGTTAGTGGCGGCGAGTTGAATGCCTCAATTTGCAACGTGGTTACCATTGATGCAGGATCGTCGGGAGTCTCTGGAAGCGGTGCTCGGCTCAATGCGTCGGCGTGGGGAATGGCCTTCCCCAGGCGGTATTGCAGCCAATAGTTATAAGCAGCTAAGAATTCTGACCATCGTGTCATCCTAGGGGATAATATGTAGGGAGTCGGCTATTATCCCCAATAATGGTTCATGGTCAGTCACAATAGTAAAAGCCCGGCCATACACATATTCATGGAATCTTTTTACAGCTGAGACAATTGCGAGGGCTTCTTTATCAATTTGTCCATAGTTTCGCTCAGTTTTTGAAAGAGTCTTTGAAAAATATGCAACAGGGGCTTCGTTCCCATTAGGCAGTACATGGCTCAAAATGGCGCCTACCCTGAAAGGCGATGCATCACAGGTTATAACTAACGGCAAGGTCTCGTTATACTGCATGAGCACAGAGTCAGAAGTGAGCAGTTTTTTTAACATTTCGGAATGCCTGTTCTTCACGGTAACCCCATAGCCAATTTGCTTTTTTATCTAACAACTGGTGTAACGGTTCAGCGACCGTTGCTTTGTGCGGCAAAAATACATTATAAAAATTGATGAGGCCTAGGAACACCTGGAGATCGGCCTTGTTTCGTGGCCTGGGAGCATTTTTTATCGCTTTTAGTTTACTTTCGGTAGGGTGAATGCCCTGGCTATCAATCAGGTACCCTAAAAGCTCAACACTGTCAGTACACAATTTACATTTGTTTTTTTTAACTTTAAGACTGGCCTCTTGGAATTTTTTTAGGACTAATTTTACCCGGTCCTGTAAGATTTTTTTTATAGGGGCTGCAATTAATACATCGTCAAAATAGGGGACCACACCCTTAATTCCTAGCAATAACCTTTCCATAAGGCTCTGAAAAATCCCCGGGGCTACACTAACTCCGAATTGAAGCTGGGTACATTTAAAGGCACCTCGGTGCATTACAATAGTTTGGGCCTCTGCCATTTTTCATCTACTGGTAATTGCTGATATGCCTGAGCTAAATTAGATTTAGCGAAGACTTTCCCGCCCCCCAGGGAATGGAGGAGATGCTGCACCACCGGAACTGGATATGCGTTCTGCTGCAGGGCGTGGTTCAAAGTGGCCTGGTAGTCCCCACAAATTCGGATTGACCCATCTGGCTTAATGGGTGTTACAATAGAGCTTTCCCAAGGGGAGTGATCGATGGGCTCTAACACCCCCTGAGCTATCAGTTTGTCGAGTTGTTCGTCGATTTTCGATTTTAAGGCAAACGGAACTCAACGGGGCTTTAGGTGAATGGGAGCTATTTTTGGATCTAGACTGAATGAAATCGGGGTCTCCTTGTACTCGCCTAAGCTGTCCGCGAAGACATCCCTGAACTCAGAGATAAGGTCTTCCTCCCAGTCACCACCGCTGACTCGGTTTATGCCGGCCACTTCAATACCGAGTGGCACGAACCATTAGAGGCCTAGTAGGCTGGGCCTATCTCTATCGATGACCATTAAAGGTAAGTATGCTGTGTGTTTCTTGAAGAAGACTGGGACTCGGCAGGAACCGACGACGGGGATTCGATTCCCTTGGTAATCCTTGAGGATGAGGCGTTGGGAGCGGAGATCTTGGCGTTGAATTGTGGGGATGAGTTGCTTGAGTGTCTTCCAGGACACCATCGAGAGGGATGATCCCAAGTCGACCTCCATGTGGCAAGGCTGGTTCTCGATGGCTACCGTGACTCAGATTTTCTTAGTGTCCAAGGCTGAGGCGTGACCGATAGTGATAGTATGGTGAGCCTCTTCTCTCTGCAAAACTCGATTTCTGTAGGAGTGGTTTACTGGCTCTCGCCATACAGGATGGTTTCCTGTCGATTGGTGATAGTTAGCCCCTTTTGAGGCTTGGCTGGGTCCTGGCAAGCTGCAGCAGACCCATCCGATGTGGCCTCGTTTCCCACACTCATGGCAGAGTGCGTCATGGAATTTGCATTCAGACCTGGCATGGTTGGCTCCACAGCCAGCGCAAGAGTGTGAGGGCTTCGGGTGATGGTCCCAGTCCGACCGCAGTCGATGGACCCCTTCTTCGTTGCTGTCTGACAATGAAGAGAGGTCCTCGTGGTGCGTTGTCGCAAGCTGCCCTTCTGAACTAGGTGAGATGTCGCTGGCCGGTGGTGGTACTGGAGCGCGGTTTCGGCGTAGTTGTGCGGCTGACTTCCTGGTTGCTTCTGCTGCAGTAGCATCGGCGATGGCGTCAGCAAGGCTGATGTCGCCCTTCACCATCAGCTTGCTTTGGACGCCTGGTGCATCTAGTCCCAGAACTATGCGATCTCTTAGTGCTTCTTCTAAATCGGTGAATCCGCAGAGGCCTCCCAAATTTTGGAGGTCTGCTATGAAGTCGGCCACGCTTTCTCCCTTTCGCTGGCTCCTCTGATAAAACTTGTGGCGTCTCATGAGCGTAGGCATGGTCGGGACGTAGTGATCTCATAGGAGAGGTTCGAGGTCGTCCTAATCCATGGCCTTCACTTCTCGGGGTTTGGCTAGTGCTTTAGCCATCTTAAATACAGTTGGACCGCAATGTGTTAGGAACACGGCCCATTTCTTTCCTGTGTGGCGTCCTTTAAGTTGTTGGTTTCTAAGAACATTTGGAAGTGATCCATGTAGGACTCCCAGTCCTCCTGTACTGGATCGAACGGAGTGGGTGGTACGATGCCGCCGGACAGGGTTCCATTGTTGGCGTCATCTGTCACGTGCTCAGTGTTCTTCGAAGTTTCGTTGGTTCAGATATCTCCATATCCCATCCTCATCGCCAGTGTTATGTTATGAGCATGGGCGAGAAAGAATGGAGACAAGCCTCTGAACGGTGAATTTCAGCTCTTTATTTATATTGTGACTTCCTCGTTTCAATAGCAGTTAAACCCGCCTTATATAGGCAAACCCTGTAACTTTTAACCAATAACGAGCTAGGAGTACTAGCTCTTTATAACCAATAGGAACTCTCTGTTAAGGGCCAATTGGATTCCCTGGAATGGGCCAATCTGGTCTAGCCGCTTAACAGCCAATCAGAAGTGCAGGGCCAGAACCCTGCACTTACTCCAAGCTCACACTTTATTAATTTTTATGTATACACAACAAACATGACCATTAATTACATGTGGGCTTTTGCTTTTTTTCTGCATCATTTAGAGTTCAGTTCCTTTTTCCTGCATCTAAGAATAAGAGCAAGGTTGAAATAAGGAACAGCAGACTTAGTTTATTTTGTCTATTGTTTTATTTTTTCTTTTACAATTTTCTTTTGTTCCTTTAAAAATGCATTGGGATCAGGGGTGGGTTTCTACCAGTTCTGTCCACCTCTGTAGAACCAGTAGCTCTTAAGAGCAGCAAACGTAGAACCAGTTCTATGTCTGCTGATGTTTTTGCCCACATAACCACCCGGGCTCTTACCTGACCTTTATTTCCTTATTTTTTTCAACTTCAGCTGCTGTGCAAGGCACATCTGCAGTTAAAAAAGCAGAAAAAAAGGGCTTTTTGAAAGGCTGCTTTTCTGCACGCAGCATGCTGATGACGATTTACAGGCATGCACTGGCAGCATGCAGGGAAGCACATCATAAATCACCAAACTTCATAAATGACCAAAGTGGTAGTTAACCCTGTCAGATCCAACCCCTGATTGGGACCTTGCAATGTCTTTATTCTAAAGCTTATTCCTAACAGATTGCAAGTGACTTGAGCCTTATATTCTAAATTAGATTCTGCCAATCTCTGCAAGGATCTAACATTCTCATGTAACTTTTCACTTTACACTCTGTTATCTGCAAAAGTGAGACAATTAAAACAAGGTTAACAGAGACCCCCAAATTAACACACATTGTCTCTCATCATGATGCATTTTAGTATACATGGTACATCCTTAATGAATTTAATTATGTCAGATTGCTGTAGTGTTACACCCTTTTCATTAGCCTACCCTCTATAGTAGTAGTTTAGGAATCCATGCAAATGTCTTGATTTGCAGAGTGTTCTTCAAACACATTCATTAAAAACAATTTTTATCAATTCAAACTCATTGTCAGATATGAAAAGAAATCATTGTGTTCATTTTGACCATTTTTTTTGCTTAAAATTACCAGATGAATTTTAATTTAGCTCAGGTAAAATTGAATTTTTGTTCCAAAGCTTTATTACAATCAATTCTTTTATACAATTCAAGATGGATCATATGAAATCAATAAATTGCTGCTTTTATTCACTTGCTCATAATTTGTTTTCTAGCCCAGATTCAGTCACATTTTATATACCTTCCTTACTCTTACCCTGCTAAGCTGACATACCATGTAATGGTGATTGATGGAATTACTGATGTTCTGAAGATCTCATGCTCAGTCTATAACTTTAAAATGCTGTTGACCTTCATTTTTAGTTCCCTGTTTATTTTTTGTTTTTTAAAAAGCTGTCCTTTTCATTAATAGGAAGAAATGGCTATTTCTTTCAAATTTTCATTCTTCCAATCTTGTGTTTGGGTGCTGAAGTCAAGTATGTAATTTGGTGCTGAAGAGTCTTAAGAATACAGTTTTGATTTGGGTGACAAACTGGTTTGCTAAATACTAACTAGATAAGTAGCACTAACATTTAAATAAACTTGTTATGCATCCTTTAGATTAGAATTATTCTTCGTTGACATCAAATACTGTGTGACTTTATCTCCATGTCGATGTAGTTTTCTTAGAAAGTGCAGAAATATTGTTTTTTAGGTTAGTTTTCAATATCCAGACTACACTAAAAGCCTCAGTCCAAATGCTAACCAACATGATGGTACTTGACTTTCAAAACCAACCAGGACCAGCAATTGTTGTCATCTGCTCAGATTTCCAAAATTACATTTCCCGATTTTTCCCAAAGAAAACTATTTAGTGGTGAACTTGGACTAATGACTGATAGAAAAAACAATTCTCAATTTTTTATGCAATGATACTGTGCTAACATTTATTGAATGTTTCTTTTTTTCTTTTTTGCCAACATGGCTTCTGATATCATATAGTATCTCAGTGCATTTTTTGTTTTTTTAAAAAAAATATTTTAATATCTTTCACTTTAGTTAAGGATGTAGGATTCATGCTATTAGTGCTGATTGTCATAACTATAAACAAAGATATATCAGCATCACAAGCCTACCTTACTTTTGTCCTTTCTTACCCAGGGAAAATACTTTATAAAGTCCATAGTTTTTTCTCCTGTTCTTCCTTTCTGCTTTCTTTTGTTACTTTTTTCTGATTTTTCCTCCAGCTAGCAGAATAGTAGTTGTTTGAATAATTAGTATATCCTTTCGTGTTATGGATAGCAATGAATGGCCAAAGACACATATAAATTGGATCTAACTGCTTGCTATTTTGCAAGCAATAATCTAATTTATACTGCAATATGATCATTAATATTACTCATATCTATATTCTGGAAAAGGAAAAATACTGCTTAAGTCATTCTCCATTTTATTATACTGATATTCTTTACACTATTTCTCTATAATATATTACTATTATTTTAATATTTCACCTATGCATTTATAAGCTAGTAAAGATATCAAAGCAAGACAGAGCTAGAAGAATAAATCCAAATAAAATTGTGGTATATTTCCAAAGCTCCACAGATGCAGTTACATTAACAATGATCTGGCTTTTTAAAAGAAGGAATAAGAGAGGCATATGTTATCCTTCAAAATTTCCCACACTCTGCACTTAAATGATTCCAGGATGGTGCATTAACTTTTCTATAAATCCTATCTTCCTTGAATACTTTTGAAATATTCTACTTTTCCCAGGAAGCATATGCATGAAACAAGCTTTACTTTACACCTACAATAATAACTCTGTTAATTATTTGGGCTGAGATTATATCCTTCCCCCTACCCTAAAATAAAAGAAAAAAAATCTGTACATTTTTGTGGATGAGAATAGGTTTATGCTTGATCTTCTCAGTCCTAGTCAAAGCCTTAAGTTCTGCACTGCACTGGTAACTATGTGGCATTAATTATGCCAGTAATTGGGATAGGTTCTCTTCTTTATTAAATGAAAATGATGACATAGTTAAGGAAGTTTGGATTTAAGCCAAAAGATCAACAGACTCTGTAATAATGTAAATATGTCTGTTGATCTTCAAGTTATATGAATCAAACATTTTGTATGCAACATGTTGTATGCAAAAAGAACAGAAGAAATTAACAAAAGCATTTACATGAATGTGTCAATTACTGCTTTTGTGCTTTTATAAAATTATAATGTTGCATTTTCAACTGCAACATCAGACCCTTTCTTCTGGTAATCTGAAATTAGGTGGTTACATCTCATTTAGCCAGAGATCCTTCCTTCAGCCATGGGTTTAAAAGAAAACATAAAATCATCTTAAAAATTTGTGGCATATTGAATGTGGACATTATAATCCACACAATTAGAGAGATTATGGGACCATTGCAAATAAAGGCTGTTTTTTACCAACAGGTTCACTGAGTTCATTGAAAGCTCAGCTTTCTCATATGAAAACTGATTGTTAACAGGTCAGGTTCTGAGATATGAAGTGTCCCTCACTTGCAAACTTCCAACTTTCTTCATTGTCATCATTTGGAATATGTGCTAGGGAACTGAATGGACTCTACAGGATGTGAGAGGATACTGAGGCGTGCTTGTACAATTGCCCAAGGTTCTGTTTAAGAACAAAACTTCAACAGAAGATCCAATGTACTAGCTCAAAAATTTTCCAGACCATCTAGATATCATTTGAGCCATTAATTTGTAGGGAACACCATCCTATTAGTTCCTTCATCCTTGCAGAGAGAAATATTAGTAGTAGTTTAAATCTTAAAGGAGGAAATAGTCTGATCAGAACAATGAATGGATATGAGATCACTCTTCTTCAGAACAGGAAGACAATTTTGCAAGCTTGTGAAGTTAACCAACCCTATTTAAGAGAATTTGGCTAGTTGTGTGAGGCTGTGGTGTAATTGGTTGGGATGCATGTCCTTACATGCCAAGCACATGCTGTGAAAAAGGAAGGACTTCCAGCTAGAGATAGCTGTTAGGCTGACTAACTAGAAGGTGAAATAAATTTTCTCCATCAACTATTTAGTCCCAGTCAAATATTTTGGAAGAAGAGGTAATTGAAAAATTACAAGCAGGGCAAATGTTTAGGAAGGAGAACAAGGAAAGTGAAGTTCTCAGGAGAAGAGCAAAACAGCCTATCTTCAGTGATTAAACTTCAAGGTAAGTTTCCTAACTGTGGGATTATCTGCACTACTGGATTGTCCCTCTTTCAGGGCATGCAAGAAGCCTGGAAGCAATAACAATTTAAAAAGGTTTTATTTAGAAATTAGAAGGCAAGACCAAGCAATATCACCCTGCATTTGGACTTCACATATGATCTGTGGCTGCATTTTCCTGCCCTGCTTTCAAAGTATGTTTTCCTGCTTTTGTTAACTCAGGTACTGCTGTTCATTTTCCTCGAGATTAAGCTTTGCACTTTGATTGGCTACTTGAGACACAACACAGAACTGATTGGCTACTTCAGACCATACACACACACACACCCTTTATTTTTCCAGTATTTCCTCAATAGGATCATCTGCAGATTAATATAGAAAATACTGCTTAAAACCCAGTAAGAATGTTTTATACATTTCTGTGCATATAATGTAAAGTATGTAAGGTTTTATTTTCTCTGAACCACCTATGTATGTAGTCCTTTTCTCTCCTCTCCTCTCCTTTCCCCTTTTCTCCTCCTCCTCCTCTCCTCCACACTACATAAACCTGAAATAAGAAAATGTAACATTTTTTTTTATAAAGCTGGTTGTTTTTTCTTTGTATTTTTGTTGCACTTTGATGGTTTAATGTCGTATGTTGATTTATTCTACTTTGTATAAATGTATTTTACATATATAAAACTTTCCAGTTATACTCCTCCTCAGAAAGTGAAGCCAACAGCAATTGCTTTTCTGGAATGGAAAGTTGGAAGGCATTGCTGCAGAGGAATTGTCAAGTGGGAGAGAGTGGTTGCCTTCAATCTGAAAAAAATACCTTACAACCTGCTGCTGAAATGTCTTAGTTCAGACATAATTTTGATAAAGTGGCTGTTCAATGTTTTATGATCTGAACATACTCTAGAAACTGCTTAAGGATATACTACTGATATATCTTACATGAGGAAGTTGCCAACTATATATAAATACAAGCTGGATACCTGTGCTTTGCCATGAACTATGTAACTGGGCTTAGTTTTGGGGAGGAAAATAAGGAGAAAAAAATCTGCCTCTGCCTACCAACATCCATTGGTATTCATCTGGCTAGCATCCTGTCAGTGTGTGAGAGCATTGAGTGCTGTTTGGAAAGTGAAGCAGTATTTGCTGTGTGAGCAAGAAGGAGACAGCAAGGAGCATGGGCATGGCTTAGCTCAACTGTTCTGTACTAAAGATGCTTGCTGCTGTGAAACTAAAGCTGAAACTGAAACTCCTCTCCTCTGCTTGTGTTTTGCAGGTGGGGAGGGGGTATGGAACTCCTTAGCATCAGATTATTTGATCATTTATTTATAGCATTTAAAATTCAATGATTCAGTCACAAACTTACAATAGTTAAGGTCTAGAATCCTGACTTTTAAAAAAAGTTTCTCCATGCTTATATTTTTGATAGATTGTGTGGGCGCCATTAAATTGTTTTCAACTGCTAATGACCACATTGGTAGTTTTTCTCCAAGACAATTTATTCCTCTCCCCAAAATGCTTTCAATTTTTTTTTCTAGTTGAGTCAATACACTTTGCAACTGGTTGTCCTCTTCTTCTCTCTCCTTTTAGTTTTCCCAGCAATAAATCCTTTTCCAGAAAGTTAGGTCTTTGCATAATGTGTCCAGAATAGGATAATTTGAGCCTGATTATTTGTGCTTGAGTAAGAGTAGATTTGTTCAATCTACTGAGTAGATTGCTCAGTGATCCATTAATTTGTTTGCTGGCCTGTTTATGATATTCTCAGGAGTCTTCTCTAACACCAAAGTTCAAAAATGTCAATGATCTGCCTCTCCTGCTTCTTTAAAGTCCAACTTGTGGAATACCACAAGGATTACTATGGCTTGTATGAAGGTTTAGACACATTATGACATTTGAATACCTTTCCCAAGCTCTTCATAGCTGCTGTATTGAGTGCTTCATTATATTTTTTGATGTATTAGTACCACTTTTTAATGCCTTAGTAAGATCACATTTGAAATATTGTATCTAGTTTTCATTACCATGATATAAAAAAATGTTATGTCTCACCTATATTCTCAAGTGAGCATACAGAGTTCCAGAGTTCAAAATATTCAAACAAAAATAAAACCAGACCAAAAAGGGTTAAAAGAACTATTTTTCCAGGCCTTGGCAGACTTCTCGGAATCTGTCTGGTAAATTCAGAATTGTTCATCAATCACAGAGTATGCTTTTGACTCATCTAACACTTTGCTTCCAAGCAAAGTTTGAGAATCATCACGCCTCCTTAAATCACCTGGATGGGCATGTCAGTCTCTCTAATCAATGTCTGGCTTGACGCCTCCCCTCAGCTTGAAGTTTCAGTCTCCTCCTAGTTCTAGCATCAAGCCACGATCTGTCAGTTTCCCCACTCGAAGACTCTGACTCATTTTGTGGATCAGTTGCTGGCATGAGCGAAGTCAAAGGTTCTGGGGAGGGTTGTCTCTGTGATAAACTCTCATCATCCTGGCTCACATCTGTGTCCTCTAATAATTCAGACTCCACATTCACAGCAGGCTCCAGCCTTCCATCTTCAAAGTCATCAGAGTCAAAACTCACAGCAGGATCGATCCTTTCAGTCACAACACAAAAATATGTTGACACTCTAGAAAGAATGCAGAGAAGAGCAACAAAGGTGATTAGGGGACTGGAGGCTAAAACATATGAACAGTTGCTGGAATTTGGTATGTCCACTACTTTAATGAAAAGAAGAACTAGGGGTGATATGATACCAATGTTTCAATATCTAAGAGGCTGCCACAAAGAAGAAGAGGTCAACCTATTTTTCAAAGCACCTGAAGGCAGGACATAAAGCAATGGATAAAAACTAATCAAGGTGGTGACCAGCTTAGAACCAATTTCCTGAAAAAAAAAAATCAATGGAATGACTTGCCTTCATAAATTGTGGGTGCTCCAACACTGGAGGTTTTTATAATGAGACTGAACAATATGTCTGAAATAGTGTATGGTTTCCTGCTTGAGTGCAGGGTTGGACTCCAAGTCCTCCAAGATGCCTTTCAGCTTTGTTATTCTGTATTTTGACTGTTCAATCCTTTACTGTTGATGGTTGATAATACAAAGCTATCCACCATTTTGATATCTTCCTTGTGGATGCTAATTCTAGTTTTCATAAATTTGGTTTGTTTTATATTTTATCCTTTTTTCATTACATTCTTTGAATTTTATACTAGGGCTTGCATTATCTTTTGCATTATGGCTACCAGAGTAGCACCAGCCATATCTTGTAGATTATTGATTTCTCCACATCCCTCTTCTTCCAATCCAGCTTCCCTTAATATATATTACACATATAAATTGAATAAATAAGGGGACAGTGTGCAGCCTTGCACATTCCTTTGCCAACCTGGATCCAGTCTACTTCAGCATATTCTGTCTGACTTTGGCTTTCTGACCCATATGTAAATTTATTATTGGGACAATGAGATGTGATGGGATTCCTATTTTCTAGGCACAGTTCCACAGCTTGACCTGATCATCACTATCAAAGGCTTTTCTATAATTGATGAAGTACATACTGTCTTCTTTTTCACATTTTTTTTTTTACTTTTTCAATTATCCAGAACATATTGGCTATAATGACTCATGCTTTTGGCATTTTCTAAAACTGGCTTGAACATCTCGCATTTCTTTTTCCATGCAGAACTTGAACTGTGTTGAATGACTTTAAGTACTATTTTGCTAGCATGTATTGTAGGTTATTGTGCCATTGTGCATGTGTGTGTGTGTGTGTGTGTGCTTAGTTCCTTTTTTGATATTGGAATCTAGATTGACTTCCAATATGGCCATTACATTATTCTCAAGATTTGCTAACATAGCTTGGTTAAAATCTTGACTATTTTTTCTTGTGTTGCTTGCATTTCAATAGGTATTCCATCAGTCTTCCTATTACATAATGGTCAGAATGCTGATCTAACTTCATGTTCTAATACTAGAGGTTCTTCTAACTTGGGAATACAATATCTTCAAAGCTATCTCAGATGTTGACAGTTCTACTGAATAGTGTTATATACTTCTTCCATCTTCTTTTGAATTGGTGATTATATGTCCATTGGCATCCTTTAGCATATCAATTTGAGATTGGAACATCTGTTTGAGTTCAAAGATCTTTGAAAGACTTTCCCTGTTTTTTCCATCTCTGTTGCCATCTTCAGTGCCTTTGTAGATGTGGTTGTAATGTTTCTTGTCTCTTCTAACAGCTCTGAAACTGTTAATCCTTTTTGAGATAGTTGGCTTTAACTTCTCAAAATGAGCAATTTTCACAGCTTGTTTTGATATTCAACTTGCTTTCTTTTCTTTCTTCATTTTTGGCAGTGTATTTTCACATACATTCTTAATAACTTTAAGTTCATTCCATAATTCATCTGGTTTTCTAGCAATAACTTTCAGATCTTTAAAGCAATTCCTGATTTTTTTTTGAAAATGATGGAGATATATGCAAAATCATATTAAACTTCTATTACTTCTCCTTCTTCCATTTCTCCTTTCCCTTTCCCTCCTGTTCCCTCTTCCCTCCCCCTCCCCCTCCTCTTCCTATTTTTCTCCCTACTTCCCATTCCCCATTACATACACTCCTTTTTTCCTTCTCCTGTAGTTTGTGATTAAGATGGAACAAAAAAAGTATTTAAATTGAACTCATCTTCTGGTCAATCCTACTTTTTGTAGGATTAACAGAATTGAGACTTCCCATGTTGTATGGAAGTGTACTATAATATAAAGTCCACCAATTCAAGTGGCAATGCTGTCAGTAACTGTTAATCACAATGACTATCAAATATTCAATATCCGAGGCAAAATACTTCTCAAGAAATGAACACAAAAATGTTGCTTTATTTTTGACTTGCCTATACAGCTGATCCTCATTTAATAATTTTAATTAATTGCATTAGATTGATCCTCATTTAATGATTATTTCTTTAGCTACCATTGTAACTTAAGATAGCACTGAATGAATGATAGTTGCAATTGGACCTTATACTTGCAGCCATTGCAGCATGCCCATGGTCACATGATTATGATTTGCAATCTTCAGAACTGGCTTTCCACAAACAAAATCAGTGGGAAAGGTAGAAGGAAGTTGGAAATTGGAAGTTGAGGTCACATGGAGTCCTTGCTTAATGATCTGCATGATCCTTGCTTAAAGATAGCCCCCAGGACTGCCAGAACTGCCATTGCCAAGTGGCCTGCTCATATGGTCATTCAATTTATGACCATGTTGTTTAGCAACAGATTTTCTAGTGCCAATTGTTTAAGTGAAGATTACCTGTATTGGATACTGCACATACCAGAACTGTCTTGGAACTATGACTATAAAATGATGGTTTGTTGAAAAAAAAAAAGCACTCAGTGAAAGTAATGGATTTATGTACTGTACTATTGAAAGATTTGGTACAAGTTCAAACAAAATATAGACTACAATTACTAGAAGAATGAATAATATAATCAAGAATATTTTCATTTAATATTTTCACTTATCCAGACGCCATCTACAATGTTAAGAAAATTAAGCATTCTGGAAAGCTGTAATCAAAATATCTAGCGGACATTTATTTAAAAAAGCAAATTGATTGAAATACAGGCCCAACACTTTACAAGATACTGAAATATATTTTAATGTTTTTTTCCCATAGCAAATTGTAATAAGACTATTGATAGAACTAAGTGGAGAATATGAAGTTTTGTTTGAAGGGATTAACAAAAACACCTCACTGATGATACAATATACATACTATGCAGATGGAAACATTTTTTTACGCACTGAAACAAAACATTGCCAATATTGACTTTTTCCTATTTTGTGATTCCCAGTCTGTATCCCCATTAGGTTCCTAAAATAACACAGGCTTGGTTGGTGATATTTATTTGTATCAAGAAAACCAGTAGGATTCTTGATTAAAATATAATGTAAGTTCTGATTTCTTAGTTTGGGATTTGTGAGAAATAAATATAGCAGCTGCTCATCTTGGCTGAAATCCTCAGGGAAGCAGAATGCTTAGTAAAGTTAGGAATGATGCCCATCTTTGACAAACACTGTCTGTTGAAGTGTTAGGGCTCCACAGCCAACTGCTCAGTTTTGTGTGAATGACAACATGGTGGCATGAACATTTAACTGCAACTAGCAACAGACAGCGCTGAAAGAAATCTTTAGCATTCACACTAATAAATAAGCAGTGCGATTATATTCACTTCTATAGAGTGACTACAAATAATTGTGTAGCTGTGAAACAATAAAAAATGCTTTGGAATATCTATTTTTACTGATAAAAGATCTGTACCGATTACTTGAAACTATTAGAGCTCCCAAATAATCAAGTACAAGATAAAAATAGAGGAACAAAGAAATTATTTTAATCCCATGGTTCAGCTCCTACCATTGACTTTTGAGCATTTTAATTCCTTGTAATATTTTTGCTTGCATACTAATAGCTACATACAAAACCATGAACTGAAAATTTTAATCATACTTCCTTTCTGATCCCACGAAATCACTGGTCACACTTCATACAGGTTTTATGGTTGTACCATCTGACATGGTTTACCACTAGAAGGCAGCAAAGAGATGCAGGGGGAAAAAAACCTCTGCTGTGATGAAGTGGTTGTTGAAAAGACAGGTCTGAACCCAGACATGACAATAAACTAAAGTATGTGGATTTGAGGAGAGAGACAGACACAGACAGACAGACAGAATCAAGTCTTCATAGAAAGTTTTAATGATTCTAGGCTATTCTCAAGGTAAGTAAGAACATTTTATTCCAAACAGAAAAAAAGAAACTTTACAAAAAAAAAAAAAAAAAAACACAGACTACAAAAACTGAAGATCCACAAGTTAAAATAGTGTTGTTATTCCAATGAAACCAATAATCTTTCATCCTCTTAGGATAATAAAGTTTCACAACTATGAAACTTTTCTGGAATGGCAGTATATTAGCCAGTTCAAATGTTTCCCTGGGGTATTCAGTGGTGTAATGATAGTTAATGACATATGAAGTGCAAGAATCTTCATCTTTTTTATTTGTTTGTTTTGGTAGGAGGAATTTCATTTAATTGTGTATTAAAGAATGAATATTTATTTAATCCAAACAGTGGGGATAACATGCCAACAGTAGTTAGTGATTTTATTTTTGGTTGTTCCATCGGTTTGTCTCCTTTAGGTCTTTTGTTCCATCAATAATGATACTCTAAGTTTTAGGAAGTTTCCGGTTCGCGTGGCTTCAGGGCAGCAGGAATTCGCGACAGCTCGCGATTCCTGCTGTGCTAGCCGTCGAGGTATCCCCGATCCAGATGGGTCAGGGGGATATGGCTGCCCTGTAGGGACAGCTGAAGAGAGAGGGGAGTCGGACAGGGGGGTGGGGGTGTTGCAGACCCCCCCTTCTCTGGAAAAACCCCTTTTTCCCAAGGCGGTGGAGCGGCGGTCAGCAATGGCCGCCACGAAGAAGCCAGCAACCGGGTAAGATTGCGCTGGAGGAAGTAAGAAGAGTGAAAGTGCTGTCTGAGCCGGGTCAAGTAACATCTTGCAAATTGGCTGGAACTGAGCTGTCTGAATTGCTGGAGGATACATTGTATCCCTAAGAAGATCGAAAGCGGCGGAGAAGCTGTTAAAGGGAACTTTTTTTTTTCTTCACTCTCCCACCCCATGGAAACAGCAGAAATGTTTGGATATATTGGACATTGAAAGTGAATTGTTTTGAGAGTTGAAGCTAAGGGACAAAAGGATTTTTGGACATTGAAAGATTTAAGAAATTGGAAAACCCTTGTTGGAGGTATGGATTTCTGATTATTTAAAATTGATATTGCAAGTGGGAAGGGAGAGGAAAAAAAATTGAAGCAGAAGCTGAAAAAGGATGAGATTGCCTAGAATCCCAAAGAAAGATACATGGTAATTGGACCTCTTTGATTAAACATTAACCCCAGAAAGAGAAAGAGAAGAAGGAAGAAAAGTATTAACTTTTGGAACTTTTTTTGAATTGTTTTTGATTAAAAATACTTGTGGTTGTTTTGGGAAAAGTTTCTCTTTTCATAATGGCATCGCTTGTGGATGAACTAAAGACTGAATATCAAAAATATAAAAAGGAAGATACTTTGGGCGCTTTGTTTCAATTCTTAGAAATGGCGTTATGTACTTATGAAAAGTTGATTACGCAGCAGAAGGACTGGGACGAGGAAGAAGAGGAAGAAGAAGCCATCTTTGATGAACAATGGGTCCTTTCTGGAGAGGAGGAGAAAAAGGATAAGAAAAAGGGGATTTTAAGAATTATAAAAACAACCAAAGAAGAGAAAAATGAGCGAAAAGGTGGAGGCAAGGTTAGAAAGCAAAGGAAAAGGAGTAAGAAAAGGGAGGAGGAAAAACAAAGGGGTAAAAAGGGCAAGGAGAAGAATAAGCAAGAGAGAAAGCGGGGGAGGAGAAGCCTCAATGGGGGGAAGCAAGATCTAAAGAAAAAAAGTTTATTTAGAGACAATGGTTGAATTTAATTTAGGATAAAAGAGGGATTCTGGAGGGTACATAAGATTGTGTTTTTATATGTGTATTTAGAGTATAAAATTCATTATGTAATTTTAGAATCTTTTAAACAGAATCCCAAGAAAAATTGTTATACGAAGTACTTTTAAGTTAGAGTAATGAGTTATAGACGTTACTCCAATTGGTGTATAGGAGAAGTATAGTAAAAAAAGAAAAAAAGATGAATGGATAGTTGGAAATAGAACAGACAAAGAATGTTATTGAAAATGGTAATAAGATATGAAAGGATATATAAAGGTTTTGTTATGGTTTTTTTTTTTTTTTGGATTTTGTATATTGATAAAAGGCAATAAAATTTTAATTAACAAGAAATAATTTGGATGAAAAGGAGAAGTAGGGATAAGATATGAAGTTAAATAGATAAAGTATTGATACTATAATTTGGAATTGTTATGTTCTATTGGTTTTTTATTATTATTTTTTCCTAGAAAAGAATTTATAAGCTGTTATGCCTTGATTCTTTGTGCATTGTTTTTATAAAATTGATAAAAATGGTTTATAAAAAAAGAAAATGATAATAAGATATGGAAGGATATATAAAGTGAATATGATGTTTGAATTTGTGTCTGTGTGAAGAGTTTTAACCCGGGATCAGACAACCTTCAGAAAAGATCTTTTAGTTTTGTTTGTGTTTTGTGTTTTGTATGTTTGTGTATTGTGTTTTCTGTAAAATTAATAAAATTTGTTTAAAAAAATAATAATAATGATACTCTAAGTTTTCTGTGTAACATCAAAGTGAGCAGAAGGCATCCAAAATACATGTAATCAATAAGTTAAACATCCTGTATAATGTATCTCAGTTGTAAAGATGTGCATATGTTCCTTTGTAATGAGCCAATTAATCCTATAAAGGAAAAGTAGGATGCATACCTGAATAAAAATCCATAGATACTGAGATGTTTTAAAATAGTTTAGAGTAGGAAGCTATGTTTTGGGATTGTCATGTCAACAGCATGTCAACAGCATCCATGACATGCAATTAAAAACACCCGGTGAGTTCAACATAGATATCATTTGACTACAGATGCTCATGTTTTGGATTGATTTTGGTGATGGGATAAATTTTATTTTTAAAATGTACAGAAAAGAAAAGAGAGAAATCTCTGTAATTTTATATTTACTGAAAAAGAAGTCTAGGGATCCTTCAACCTCATCCCTAGAGAATTTATTTCTAAAAGAAAATATTACATTCACAAAGAATATGGTTCTGGAGGCAGATTTTTTCATTCACAAAGAATATGGTTTTGGAGGCAGATTCCGGTGTAATCTTTCTTTTTCCTTATGTTGGGATAGGTGGGGAAGAGAGTGAAAAGTTGTCTTTCAGCATATATATTTTTTAAAAAAAACACCTTTCTTCGGTGTTCTTCAATAGTCTTCTCTTCCAAATCAGTAAATTTTATTTATTTATGTAAAAGTTTTATCCAGCCATCCAAATTGCAGAAATGTGACTATGGGTGGGAACAAAATTCCAACTCTAAATACTCCAAACCTCAGAATTACAAAATCTCTAAAGGCAAAATAGCTAGAAGTCATTTAGAATCCACATTCAGAGTACGTCAGCCGAAGGAGCAAGAAGAAGGATTCATTCACGCTTACACAGGTAATACTGTAGCATTGAAAATATCTGTAGTACTTTCATGACCTTAGGAAAACCTGATTGGAGGAAGATTGCCCAAGGCATTTTAAGAATTGTTGCAGCAGTTTTTAAATAGCTAGTTAAAGTATCAGCATTGAACAAGTGCTGATGATCCTCAGAGAGGAACTCTAATTCCTCTGAGAGTTTGAGCAACAAAACCTATGTAACAGAAATATCAGGATTGTATTAGATTATAGAGAAGAAAATCAGACCTTGTATTTCTTGGAAGAAGGTGACGGCATAACGCCAATGAAAAATAATAATTGTAAACACATGTTGCTCATGCTTTATGAATTTGGGGTTTTTTATGTTAATATATTTTAGTGAACAGTATTTTCAACAGTACATATTGTTATGAAATGTACTTTTATACATTATTAGTTAATAGTTCATATTTATTTGTAATCGGTTTCCATAGTTGGAAACACAGAAACCAGCTATGATGAAAAAAAGTATAATGATCTTAGACAAGAAGAGCCAAGGCTTTTTCTCTAAAAATGAATTACACTTGAAGAATGATTCTACTGGTGTTTCCTCCAGCCTCACCACATGTTTCTCTTCAGTGCTGAATATATTTTTTTCCAACATTTTTGGTTTCTCGGAATCAAAAGGAATGAGTGCCTGTACTTATTTTTTTTCCAGTTTTGTAGATGCATTTTTAAGAATAGATTTCACAAAATATGTCACCAAAATCATATGTGGTTTTTGTATTTTAAAATGTAAACCATCCAGAATTGCTGGGTGTTGCATATAAATTTAAAATTTAATGAACTGCTCTCTTGCGCTCTCTCTCTCTCTTTCTCACACACACACACACACACACATCCTGGACTATAAAAAGGGTCATTTTGGCCATGTAGTTCAGTACAGGAGTATAAATGAAAGCTTCTTGACACCTGGTCTTTTTTCTTATCCATCCAACTCTTTATATTCAGATCACACTTAACTAGCTTGTTAAGTAAACATGTTGCCAGCTAGAATGCAAAATTCCTTACTGAAATCAACATTAATTTTATAGCAGTGTTTCTCAACCCTGGCCACTGGAAGATGTATAGATTTCAATTCCCAGAATTCTTCAGCCAGCCATGCTGGTTGGGGAGTTCTTGGACATGCAGCCCGCCCATCTTAAAGTGGGTAAAGTAGAGAAAAACTGTTTACAGAACTCCCACTATCTACTAAGGAATTAAAAAATTAATTTAACAAACAAAAATGAGCTGTTAATTGAGCATGTTTTTCCTCTGTTACTCTTATTAATGTGAAAGCATAAAAGTATCAAATTAAAGCTTAGAAAAATGAAGAAATAAGACAAAACTAGTCAGATCTGTCATTTGCTATTCTGCTGATCACAAACTGATAGTTTCTGGGGCTGGATTTCTTCTAAAGCACAATATTGGTTCTTTTTCAGCAAGATTACTGCTTCAAAAGAATATCAGTTCCTACAACTTATCTTTGACAAGCCTCACGGATATCAACAGTTATACAATATATATGTCTTTCTCCTAGTACTAGTTTGATTTATTCAGTATTTATCCTCATATATCACTTATTCTCTCACAAACTCCTTCATGTTTATTTTGAATTTTCTACTATTTGTACTTTTAATTATCCCGGGAAAAAAGCTAATATCAAATCTAAAGAAAGTACTGTAATGTTATGGTCTTCAATAGATTTGAAATAACTAGGGTGATGCTGCACTACATTTCTGATTTCCTTTAGATCATATAGTTCTTTATTATGTGACAGACATAAAACTCAGTGTGTAAGATTGGTGATAATATACATCACTGTGTAATTCTCCATATATAATTTCACAACTTCTCCTTGAACCTCTTTCTCTGATTGGGAAATCAGTTTATTTTATAAGGCACATCATGACTCATCTATATTTTCTTACATTAAAAAAAAGCATCTGTCCATGATCATTGATTTTTCTTTTACATTTCTGACTTTGATTATGCACTTTCCATTACAGATTTAGAAGATCAATTGTTTCTTTCACTCGAGTTTAGAATGGCATTTCTTTACCTCATTCTGTACTAGATTTTGCCCAAACCAAACCCTGTTCAGTTATTCATTTATTTTCTTGTTATATATTAAAGTAACCAGTTTTCTGTACAAGTCTGAAAAAAGAGGCCACTACTGTGAACTATTTAATGAGAATCTTAAAACAACTGCAAAGATTTGTGCTGAAGCCCCCCAAAAATCTCAAACTCATTTACTGAATAGGAAAGTCGTATGGTGCCATGTATGTGTTGTAGGTCTGATTGCTTCTTTCCTTGATGTCTGGCATGCTTTGGACATTAGTTTAGACTAGAGTAAAATAGGGTGGATAAATGTTAGAACCAAGCCATTGACTTTATATGATATGTGAACCAAGCAATCAAAATCAAGCCATAATATGATTTCCCTGTGTGGGTGTTGGAGAATATATGGATGCAGCTCAATTGCATTTTTTCAATTTTTCTAACTGAAGTTTAAAGTTTATCATCTGGGTAATTATTTATATCCCACATGTTTTCAGAACCTTGGTTGGTGGCTTCACAATACAGCCCTAACAAGACCACCAATCAGAAGATTATCAATATTAACAACTAATCACAGAATTGAATGTTTTATTAATATGATGTTTTATTGTTATTTTCCTTCAGTAGTACTCCTTCAGATTATAAACAGTGTATTCTGAAAAGATATGTACATATCTTTTCATAATGACCATATCCTATGTTTAATCAAGTTTGTTAAGCCTCTGAATTTCCATTAGATTGATTTTTACTTTTATTTCTTATGTGCAATACATTGAAATGTACACTTTTAGAAATAAAATGAAACTGTTAAATGGAATCCTAATAGTATCAATTAGCTAAATAATCATTGCTATTGCAAATCAATAATGCCTGGTTTGCAACAATTCCAAATAAGGAACAAACTGATGTTTAAGTACAGAAGCAGTTTTTGAGATTTGGTTTAGTTTTGTTTTGTTTTAATGAATTATTATTAAATAAAATGTATCATACAAGGACATTAGAAAGAATTTAAAAAAAACCCAAATTATTTCATTAAAAGATAACTGTTCTCTAGGAATGTGTTCCTGATGACTTATTCATTTGTTTGTTTGATGGAATAGATTGATTTTATACAAATTCTTGGAGATGCTCATCTACAAGTGCTGGATTTGTTTATTAAAAATGTGTTTGATTTTCTGTTGCATTGTCAGGATCACCCATTTCATAGTCTAGCTAAACAAATAGAAACTAATAGAAATGCATTGACATTGAGGAAAAAGTAAGATGAATGTGTAAAGTAAGGAAATGTGGTTACCCCCTTCTGCTATGCATCAATATTCTGTTAAGATTGTAAAAGAGGAAAAAAATAGTTAATCTCTGATAACTAAATGGAAGATAAAGCTTTCACTTACTTTTCTATATTTGAAGACAGGTGAAAGATATGATATCTTTGACATACTACCTTAATATCCATCTGATTGGATTCTTAAAAGTAAGTGGGTGAATACTATTTGGAAATGTACAATTCAGTTGTTTTAGTGATTATCTAATGAATGCAAAACCAATTCAGAATAGCTTAGGTGCAGCAAAAAAGATGGCTTTATAAGCCCATTTAACAAGATGGGTATGAAGCAGCAGCATTAACTGCTAATTGCTTATACAGTCTTCTTGGAGAACTTTCAAAGTGAAATTAAGGAGGTAGGATAGCATCATTCTCATTGTATTTAATGATGAAATATCACAAAAGACTAACAAGAAAAACTTGTATTAACTACTTAATAGAATAGATTAAGAGGATTAATCTATTAGGAAAATAGAACAATTGATTAATTCTTTCCTACCCATGTCATTTTTGAATGTACTTCTGATTTTTCTGAAATTGTTGGCAACATTAATGATTAATGAATATTAGTTTTAAAGAAATCAGGTTTAAAAAAATAGTGCCAACTAGAACAATGGTCCCACTTTTTAAAGTTTCAGACCTGCTACCCAGAACTGTATCCTTGGTAAGAAGAGTATTGGTCAAGTAACTTGATAAATATTTGATGAAGTTAAAATGAAACCATCAATCACCCCCATCCCCCAAAATCATATAAGCCAGCTCTTTTTACTTTCTAAGCATCTTCTGTAAGGGATTACACTATGAGTGTATATGTGTTTCAATTTTGTCTAAATCAATCAACAAATTGGGTGCAGCCATCAATTAGCACAGGGGCTTTTTTACCCTAAAGTATACAGTTTTAAAGTCACTGAATATAGAACTCAATTGAGACATAAAAGATGAATATCAATCTAATCCTATAAAAGAAATATGATTGATTGATTATGTTCCACCAAGTCGCTGTGGATTCACAGTGGCCAGATAGATAGATTTTCTCCATGTTGACCTATCTCTAACTTGGTGTTTCAACTCTTCTAACAATGTATTTATCACCTCTCTAACTTTCAAATCACTTTGCTTGTAGTCATACTATTCTCTTTTCATCTATCTTTCTTAGTACTAGGATCTTCTCCAAACAGCTAATTCTTCACATGATGTATCTCATTAGGACAATTTAAGCATGATAATTCACACCTCAAATGAGAACACTGGGGTGATTTCTTCAGTGATTTGTGTTTGTTTTCTTGGCTGCCTAGTCAAAATTCCAAAATAAAAAGCTGGTAATTAAATTTAAAAAATATTCATTCAGGAATATCAATACATTTGCAAAATACTATTATAAACAACTATCAAGGATAGAATGGAGTGAAGAAATTATTTCATAAAGTGAATATTAAAATACAGTGGGCTAGAATGTTTTGTAGTCATAAATAATTGCTGGAATGATAGCTAACAATTGTAGTGAAAATTTTTGAGCATGGATGAAGAAAATATATTTTCAAAATACTGTAGAACAAATACATATGGACAGTCTCTTTACACTGTATGTCATAAATAGGAAGTTATCCCCTCCTTAAATCAAGGGAGAGTTAAAAATGAATCAGAGATAAAAAACACAACTGCTTCTCTGTTGTAAAAGGCATGTTAACCTGGTTTTCAAGACTCTGTAACAGGCTCTCAAACTCCACCACATGCTGTCCATGCCCACGGCTAGTTTAGCAAAGGGGAAAAAATCCTGATATGTCACATGACGTTGCCATGATGACATGAGTTTGACACTCTTGCTCTATAACCAAGCAATGTCTCTTTTATAATAAACCTAACTAGGAAACTAGCTTTCTTGGTTATTGTTAATAGGCTTGATACAGTGAACTGGCATTACTCCAATTTTGGAATTAATGATGATAGTTTTAAATCTACTTTAAGAATGGAAGTTCTTGCTTAATTGTAGAACCAGAATTAGCAGGGAAGTTTCCTCTGAAAGAAGAAGGGCTTTACTTTCATTATTTTTTTCATCCATCTGTGAGTCTCTCTCACGTGGATCACATTTTAGAACAGAATTGTCCTTCCTATGATAGGAATAGCCTCTTATTATTTTCTTTCTATTATTTGCTTCCTTACATTACATGCAGTCTTGAAGGTTTTCAGTTATGACAAATTTCTTCAATTATGGAAAAAATAGTGATTTGTTTATTATTGGTTTTGCTATTAAAATGTTTGTTATAAAGAAAGGAATCGCTAAAATTATATATGAAAGGAGGCTTAAGACACCAGCATGCGCACAACTTCAATAGAGAAAAAATTGTAGGGTAAGTATTAATGTAAAATAATTGCAAATAGGCCATTATTTGCCTTAATTTGGGATGATATGTTCCAAAAGTGGCAGTACAGATTTGACATTTTTTCATTTAGTATCAAATGACACTTCAACAAATGAAGCTGAACCTGACATTTAAATTTAAATTAACCATAAGTTTCAACTGCAATATTTTTTTTTGAAGCAAATCCTAGTGAATCATGTTTCTTGCTCAGAAAAAAAGTCTGAAAACAGTGAGAGAAGTTAAAGCATTGCAATAATCATAATAAATCACATTACCTGCATTTTTTTAAAAAAGAAAATTTTAGTCATAAGAAATTTCCTAGAATTAATAAGTTCTTGCTACCAAGAACTGACACAACAAACGGAATATTTTATACGTTCTCTTACTAGAAACAATGGGAACATGAAAATAACTTCTTTATTCCTTTGGTTATAAATTTAGAGAAGTAGTTGAGACTTTCTCTACGCTGACTTTTGTTCTCAATTTACTATATTCAATTCATTGATTTCAGGCTTGGAATACTTTGCAAATTCATATTTTATGTGGTTTGAAAGAGAAATGTGTTCAATAGGTTTACATCCCACATTTCTGATAAGATTTCAAGATGGTGTAGAAATCACTCCTTTCTTTATTTTCACCTCATAATAACCTTGGTGGAATAGATTAGATTGAAAATTTACCCCCCCACATTCAGGATCTTCAGAGTCTGAGAAGCTATCTGAATCTTACTCTCAGTCTCAAATTAGTACTAAAAGCAGTTGACCATACTTCATTTCACCATAATTCATTTCAATATTTCTGAAAATCTATTACTTATTAGATAACTCAATTGGAAATATTTAAAAATATGTCAATATAAATATAAATGCTATGTTAAAATAGGTAGTGTAAAAGAAACAGATTTGCTATTTGGGAATCAGTTACTGATTTCACATATTGCATTAAGTTATGATTTACTTAAAAAGTTTATAAGAGATGGCCACAATTTGCCTCCATAGGTTTGTTTAATATAGCCAAACAAAGGCTCCTGTAAATACAAGAAAACCTTTGAAGCTTTGCCCAGCCACATTATGTGACCCTGACTTATTCAATAAGCTTCAACCATCTATGTTCACATAACATATGAACTAGGAAGAAGTAAACCATATTTTGCTTTAAGTACAATATGGGAACTCAGGCTGTCATTTACAGATTTTACTAGTATCATGCAAACTAGGCTGAACTCTGACCTGGTGATCAGGATTGAATCTTATTTCTCCCTGGAGATAATGCAAAGAAAATGGAGACTTTTTCTCCCTGGAGATAATGCAAAGAAAATGAAGACTTTTTTCATTATTTTATAGTATGTTCTCCAGTTACTTTGATGACTTTCTGTGGGGATCCATTTGTGATAAACATCACTCTAATTCCTTCAAAAACATGCAGACTAAGAAAATTAATGAATTCCTTTAGGCCAGTGTGCTATTTGATATTCCTTCAGGACTGAGTCTTCAATCATCCCCAAGTACCAGAGATGAGTGATTGATAAATATTGAGGGCCTTATCTTCATTCTGTTTATTTTAATCTATATGAAAAGGTCGGCAAGAATCAAAGAGAATTCTCCATGAGCAGGAATTAACCATTTCCCCTTCTGGTCCAATTGCATATTTTGCTCAGATTTACAGGTTGTTTCTGCAAATATCCAGGATACTGTACACTGGTTTTTTCACTGAACTTGTGATTATGGAGATAGTATCAAAGCCATAATCCAATGTTTTGACTAATTGGTTCTAAACCTCAATATTTTCCTGATATTTTAAAATTGGGATTTTCTTTTTAAGAAGTTTGCCTCAGGTTTAGCTTTTTTAGATGGGCATTTGCTTGTTTTATCTAAGCCACATTTAAGCAAATGTTTGTTCTTCTTGGATTGGCACAATTTGGCACACTTTCCTGATACTATGTTAGTAATTTGGTTTTGATTCCATGTGGTATTTCAACTTCCCATTTCACGCCTGATCATTTATTGAAGAAGTTCCCTATTAGTGTTTTATGTCATTCGCCAACATATTGTCCTTGACTGTATCTTTGTTTTTGGTTTGATTTCATGGTACACATGATCTAGACAGACTCATGGGACTGAGTCTTGAAGGTAGAAATTAGACTTAACTCAGGAATATTCAAGAATGAATCCTCGGAGATATGAGATATATTAGGAAAATTTTTTAAAAAAATTACACGAAAAAAATCTTTCTAATATGCAGTATGTACATGCATGTTCTTTGATTGTTGATGTGAATTTTTGGCTCTAGAAAACTTTGTAGTATTTTAAGGTCCCATGTGGATTCTAGCTAGGGCTAATGTAAGTATTTTCATGGGGTTCAAAGCCTTTGTAGAAATATTATTCTGTTTGAGATGTATATCCCAGATGAGTTGTTAGTCCGTAAGTCTAAAATGTTCCTCAACAGGATATTTAATCTAAGTTGATTTCTAGAATGGGAAAATACCACAGAAAATTGACCCAATTGGTTTTCAGCTTCTTCTTCCAACAAATACAGCCAAACAAGCACCTTCTATTCAAGCTGGCTGGTGACAGTAAACTGATTGGAATGACAAGTATACAAGAATAAATAGTAAGAGCAGAAAATAAATTGTTGTTCTGTGCTGATTTGGATAGAGTTTTTCAATAAAATTTGTCAGTATGGTGTTGTCAAAAGAATAATTTGGGGTCCCAGTATGAGCTGGGGTTACACAAGAACAAATCCAGACATGTTGGATGGAAATGAGATTGTATTTATTCTCAAAAGCAAAAAAAAAAAAAAAACAGGATTGTTTGTGTTGCTAATGATAAGGAAAAAAAATGAGGTACAGAGAGGTTCTTTTTTTAGTGATGACTAGGTCCTTGCTGTGGGCTTGAAGCATATAGGTATGTATGTGCTGGTCCTACTGTGTGACTGTCAAAAGGTCAATCTTAATTGTCCTTCCTTGTGTCTGTAGACTTGCCTTTGTTGTGTAGATGGTGGCTTATTTGTAGGTTTGAGAAAGTGTGGGTGAACAGTCTGTAGAGATTCTCAATCATCCAGGTTCATGGTTGTCCCAAAGGTGCTTTTTCAGGAGGCAACTAGACTTTCTTGTTGTTTTTTTGAAGATGTTTTGCCTCTCATCCAAAAAGCTTCTTCAGCTTTGACAGGATAGTGGGAAATGGAAGGATTTATATTCCTTGCAGACAGCTGGTGATTTACATCCTTTTAAAGGGTCATTGAAGCACTTGGAGGTTTATCTGTGTCATCAGGTTCACTTGAGTAGTGCTACTGCTCCTGTAGTCTGCAGTTTTTCCTCTGGAAATTGATTCCTATTCCCACACCATTCAAAGGGTGTTCATCCCAAATTGTATAGCTAAAGGTCTGAAGTGATTCTCAGTCATCCAGGAGCACTACTCAGGTGTTCCTGCTGGACACAGGATGTTTTGCTTTGCTTTGTTTTGTTTTCTAAGATGATTATGAATATAGAAGTGAGATTTATCATATATACTTTACTTTTGTTCCTAAACCATGATGACAGTATAATTGTACTATTTTTGGCTACAGCTTGGGAAATGCAGTTGTGACGTTCTATTTATTTAGTTTTAATTTGAATATATTTTAAAGATGTTATGAACTGTATTTTCAATTACATTGCTTTTATGCTTCTTATTAATCACTTTGAATTTCATTTGTTAGCAGAAAAGTGGGATATAAATCCAGTGAATGAGAGAAAATTTAAGACAAACATACCATTAAAATAAACAGGAAAATGCAGTAATGAATATCTTAGAAATGCCCATATTTATCAAGGCATTTCAAGATAAAAAACCTTCCCTTGAGGCACTCTGCAAAGTCAACTGCACTGATCATTTGCTGCACCCAAGGCTTTTTAATTTTGTTTATTGCTACAATATAGCATAATGATTAAAAACTGGTGCATCGCACCGAATCTGCTGCAAAACCAAATACAACTTTTGACCCAATGAATATTGGTGAAATGTTTTTTGTACATGATTTTAAAAACACACAGACATTTAGCCTATTGGGCAAAGCTAGGTATCTAGGATATATTTCTAGATATATAGACATTGTTGGTCTGATTTTGGGAAAAATTTAAACAATGGGGAAAAGTTGTGTACACTACAGATCAAGATCTGAGATTTTCTAGACAATAGCATTAACAAGAGGATTATAGTGTATATTTCATTGGTTAACAGCGTGTTTCTAGGAGAAATTACGGCACCCATAACCCACCAAAAATAAATAACAGCTACAATATATTTACAGAGTTCATTATGATAATCAGGTTACTGCATTAATTACTTCATTAATTGAAGTAATTAGGTAATTACTGAAATTATTGAATTTTATATCAAATTTTTTCATGTATAAATTTTAATGTATTTATACACAAGCAAGTGGAAAGAATAGCAGGATGGAAGACAACTGTCATGATCTCTGTTGGTGTAGAATTACAAATTCTTATGAACTATGCATAAAACTGGGCCAGGTTTGATGACATCTATTCAGTGAAAGTTGGGCCAATGAAAGTATCAATTTTGTCCAGGGAAGTGCAACATTACTAAGCATCAACAATGTCACATCACCAGATCCTGAGTGTCATGGGATGTATGAATAACTTTAAGGAATAGAAGGAGTCCCAATCAAGATAACAATCAAAGAAATTTGAGTCCAAACCTGAAATATAATTGGACAAAATACCCCAGAATTCACCTTACTACTTTGTTTCGATATAGAGGCAAAGAGAGAGGAAGGCAAATTCAAAATTCTGTTGGTACAATCCTATACAAAAAGTAGTATTAGTGTTAGATCAGAGGCAGATCAGTTCGACAGAGACGCGAGACCATTTTGTGAGTTCAGCTCTTTATTAGGTATAGGTAAAGGTCTGGGGATGCGAGCCGCGGCAGCCCTTCATATAGGGCTGGCTCGCGGCTTTACAGCGAATGACAGCACTTTGAATTTCCCGTGATCGGCACAGCCAATCGCGGTAGATTCCTAGTGCTCCAATCATGGCTGACCTGTTAACCAATCAGGTCTCCTCTGGTCCAGACCAATCGGGTGCGAGGGTTTCTGAGTATGCTAATACTGTACAACCCTCCCCTCTTGGTTTAATCCTGCGGTGCGTAGTGATGTAGTCACGTAGATAGGCGGGGCTTTTTCCCTGCCTCCTTGACCTGCGCGGTTCAGTTCTGGTGTCGATGTGCGGTTTGGATGCCTCCTCTGTCACTCCAGTTCCTTGGGATGGAACCACCTGGAACGTTGAGCTGGGCCTTTCTTGGTAGCTCCCTCCCAGTTCTCCTGGGCTGGTTGAGCTGCCGCTTCTGCTCCTGCTGGGCTTTTCCTGGCCGGGTGAGCTGGTTTGGCTGCTCCTTCCAGGTGAAGACCCCGGGGTTTCGTGCTCCATTGGTCCTGCGTCTATGGGTGAGTAGCGTTGGTTTATTTGTTTATTTACTCTCGGTGGGAGGTGTTCTGTTTGCGTTAGTTGGTTTTCTTCGGTTCCTTCTCTGTCGCTTATTGGTTCCCCTCCCCTTCTAGTTTCTTGTTCAGGTGTTTGGCTGTTTGTGGCAGCTATTCTTGACCTAAATTGGTTTATGTGCCACTTCCAGTTTTTCCCGTCACTAGTTTCCAATCGGTATGATAGGGGCCCAGTTATCTGGGTGATTGTTGCTGGCACCCAGAGTGGTTCTCTTGTGAGATTTTTGGCGTATACTGGGTCCCCGATGTTGAATGTTCTGTGTTTACTGGAGGAACCTGGGGGTTTGTCTGGGTTATATGTGGGGTGCATTCTGTCTAGCGTAGAGCGTAGTTTCCGGCCCATCATTAGTTCCGCCGGGCTTTTATTTGTGGTTGCGCGAGGTATAATGTGTTGAATGATTTTATTGATTTTGTCCTGTATATTGGCTGTTTCTATTTTCTGGATAGCTTTCTCGGTGTATTGGACCATGCATTCCGCCCGCCCGTTCGCCACCGGGTTTGCCGGTGTGGTTAATGCATGGCGTATCCCTTGGCCTGCCAGAAATTGTTCAAACGCGAGTGCGGTGAACTGGGGCCTGTTGTCTGACACTATAACATCTGGCAGGCCGTGCGTAGTGAAGAGTTTGCTCAGTTTCCTTATCACCGCTTCCATCGTGGTTGACTTCATAGTGCTTACCTCCAGCCAGTTGGAGTAAGCATCTACTGTGATAAGGTACATGTGTCCCTTGGTTGGCCCCGTGAAATCTATATGAATTCTGGACCATGGACCTCTTGGTTTTTCCCATTCTTGGGTTGGGGCAGCAGGTGGATTGGCCCTGGACTCTTGGCATTGTTTACATTTGTCAACCCAGGTTTCGATCTGTTTATCCATTCTTGGCCACCATGCGTAGCTTCTGGCCAGGCTTTTCATCTTAACCATCCCCGGGTGCCCCTCATGCAACATTCCCAATATCTTTTCCTGTAATTTTTCAGGAATTACCACTCTCCCCCCCCCCTCAAAGTATGCAGCCCTTTTTGATAAAGAGTTCGGTTTATCTGTTCCGGAAGGGTCTGAATAGTTCGTCTATGTCCCCTTCCCGCCACCCTTTTCCCACCCAGCTCAAGACTCATGCCAGCCATTTGTCTTTATTTGTTTCTCTGGAAATGTCTGGCATGGTCACGAGTGGGTTGGATATTGTCTCTATTTGGAGTACCTCTGTTGTGGGTGCTGGGTCGTCTTCCCAGTAAGGGTGACCGGCTTAGCGCGTCTGCATGGGCGATGTCCTTGCCGGGCCGGTGTATCAGCTGGTAATTGTATGCTGCTAGGAATTCAGACCACCTCATCATTCTTGGCGATAGAATGTTCGGTGTGGCCCTGTCCCCTGCCAGGATTCCTAGCAGTGGCTTGTGATCCGTGATGATTGTAAAAGTCCTACCGTAAAGGTATTTGTGGAATTTCTTGATGCTGGAGATGATTGCTAGGGCCTCTTTGTCGAGCTGGATGTAGTTCCACTCTGGCTTTGAAAGTGTCCTTGATGAGAAAGCGATGGGTGCTTCCCTCCCGTCTGGCAGCTGGTGGCTGAGGATGGTGCCAATTCCAAATGGTGACGCATCGCAAATTGCCGTCAATGGCAGAGTCTCGCTGTACTGGATTAGTACCGCATCGGATGTTAGCAGGTTCTTTGTGTTGTTGAAAGTGCTCTCCTCCCGTGCTCCCCAGGTCCAGGTGGCTGTTTTGTCTAACAGCCTATGTAGCGGTTCCGCTATGGTCGTCTTTTGAGGTAGGAAGATATTGTAAAAGTTTAACAGTCCCAAGAAAGCCTGTAATTCTGTTTTGTTTTTGGGTCGCGGTGCTTCCCTTATGGCTCTCAGTTTCTTTTCTGTGGGGTGAATCCCTTGTTTGTCAAGCAGGTACCCTAGAAATTCGACCCTTTCGGCCAATAGCTGGCACTTCCTTTCTTGACTTTAAGTCCCGAGTCTCTGAACTTCTGCAGTACCTCCCTCAACCTGGCTTCTAGTTGTTTCTCATTTTTCGCGGCCACCAAGATGTCATCAAAGTAGGGCACCACCCCTTCTATTCCCTGGAAGTGTCTTTCCATAAGGCTTTGGAAGACCCCAGGTGCCACGCTGACTCCAAACTGGAGCCGGTTACAGCGGAAAGCCCCTCTGTGTGTTATGATGGTTTGGGCTTCTGCTGTTGTGGTGTCGACCGGCAGTTGCTGGTAGGCTTGCGCCAGGTCGAGCTTTGCGAAGATCCAGCCTCCCCCCAGTGAGTGCAGAAGATGCTGGATTACTGGGACGGGATATGCGCTTTGTTGGAGCGCATGGTTTAGGGTGGCCTTGTAGTCACCACAAATTCTCACTGACCCATCTGGCTTGATGGGGGTGACAATTGAGGTCTCCCACTGGGCATGATCGATCGGTTCCAGCACCCCTTGCACGATGAGTTTATCGAGTTGCTCATCGATCTTGGGCTTGAGTGCAAATGGCACTCGCCTGGGCTTAAGGAGGATTGGTGCGATGCTTGGGTCTATGTTAAATGCAATAGGGGACCCCCGGTACTTGCCTAAATGGTTGTTGAAGACTTCCTGGAATTCCCTCACGAGCGCTGCTTCCCAGTCTGCCTCTGCAATGTGGTGTATGCCTGTTACTTCGATGCCCAGGGGTCCCACCACTATAGTCCCACCACTATAGTCCCAACAGGCTCGGCCGATCTCGGTCGACGATTGTCAGGGGTAGCACTTCTGTGTGGGGACCAGGTGCTTGAGTGTGCACCAGGAGACCATTGAGAGGAAAGACCCTGAGTCCACCTCCATGTCGCATTGCTGGTCTTCTATCCTGACCATCACGTATACCTTTCTGGCATCGCTGGTGGAGGAATGACCAATGACGACAGTCTGGTGCATTTCCTCTCTCTGTCTCGTCTCCTGGAGTCGCTTGTTCCGACCTTCCCAGCTCCAGCGGTTCTCCATCTGTCAATCTCAGGTCCTGGTGGGGGTGCTGTCTCTCCGTTGGGGGCTGGCATCTCGTCGCCATGGGCTGTAGTGCTTCTTATTCCAGCACACTTTGGCGATGTGCCCCCATTTCTTGCAATGCCTGCAAATGGCTTCGAGAAAACGACAGTCCACTCGGGGGTGATCGCCGCCACAGCCGCCACACTGGAACCTCGACTTATGACCTCATGGTTCCTGCCGCTCCCGCGCTGATTGGAGACGGTGGATCTCCTCCTCCTCGTCTTCTGTTTCTGAGAAGGAGTCGATGTCGCCATGGTGTGTGGTTGTGTGGTCTGTCGCGGGCCTCCTCTCAGGGGTCGATGTTGCCTCTCCGGTCGCCGCTCGCAGCATGATGCTCAATTGTCGCATCCAAGCCACTGATTTCTTGGCCACTTCCGCTGCAGCGGCTTCGGTGAGGGCATCGGCGAGGGAGATGTTTCCCTTTGCTATGATGTGGCTCTGGAGGACAGGGTCTCGGAGTCCCAGGATGATGCGGTCTTGCAGGGCCTCGTCCAGGTCGGTGAACTCACACAGACCCCCCAGGTCCCATAGTGCCGCTATGAAGTTGGCTAGCCCTTTGCCCTCGCATTGATCCCGCCTGTAGAAGTCGTGCCGCCAGATGAGGATGGGCATGACGGAGGCATAGTGGCTCCACAGCAGGGGCTCGAGATCGTCCCACTCCATCGCCTTGACGTCCATCGGTTTGGCCAAGGCTTTGGCCATTTTGAAGACTGCGGGCCCGCAGTGCGTGAGGAACATGGCTTGTTTCTTGAGGTTGCTACTCTCAAGAACATTTGGAACCTATCGGTATAGGATTCCCAGTCCTCATTAGCAGGGTTGAACGGAGCGGGTGGTGAGTTGATTCCAGCCATGTTGCTGGTTGCTGCATGCCACTTTGCCACGTGCTGGATGGTCTCTTTGTCTCACGATCCCACCTTCGTCACCAGTGTTAGATCAGAGGCGGATCGGTTCGACAGAGACGCAAGACTATTTCGTGAGTTCAGCTCTTTATTAGGTATAGGTAAAGGTCTGGGGATGCGAGCCACGGCAGCCCTTCATATAGGGCTGGCTCACGGCTCAGCAGCCAATGACAGCACTTTGAATTTCCCGCGATTAGCACAGCCAATCGTGGTGGATTCCTAGTGCTCCAATCACGGCTGACCTGTTGACCAATCAGGTCTCTGCTGGTCTGGACCAATTGGGTGTGAGGGTTTCTGAGTATGCTAATACTTTACAATTAGCATTCATCATTTTGGTTTCCTAGTCTGGTTTACGTGAAAGCTGACATTGGGGTCTGAAAACCCAAAGCTACTGCCTTGGTACAGTTGAGTGAGAGTCTATACCTCCCCATCCATACCATCATTATCTCCAGACCCTTTGTGTACTTCAACAGCATCACCTGTTGCTAGGTGGACATATACCATTGATATCATCAGTATATGTAGTGTACTACATCCTGTGTCATTGAATGACTTTACCCTGTGGTTTCTTGTGGATGTTAAAACAGATGGGTGAAACACCTAAGCCCTGAGACACTTTAGCAATTTAGGGTTGGACCTTTTTTTACCAATCAACATTTTACCAATCAAGGGGAACTAAGAGAAGAGGAGAACCACTATAGATGAGTGGCTTCCAAATGTCCAAAGTTGGTCCAGAACAATATTACTTGATGGTATGGAAAGCCATTGAGAGATCTAAAATAATTACACTCACCTCCATCCTGACCCTACCTGAAGGTCATCCACAAAACAACAATTAGAAATTGAAGTTTGGAGATTGAATGAAAGATATTCATACTGTGAGTCCATGGATGACCTCCTGAGAAGTAGGCATACTAGCACATCCTTCAAAGTAGATGGTATCTCACCATCTTGGTAAAGGGGATTAAACACTACTTGGATTCAGTCATTTGCCAAATCCCAAGAGGGCTCAACCAACCAGAATAGGAAATAGGTAAGAACCAGTTAAGCTAAACAATACCCTAAAAAATTTCCTCATTCCATGAAGGTCATTATTTAAAAGTAATGATTGACAAAAAAATAGCCATCAGTTGGGATTTATTGGAAATGATAGGCATAGTCCTTAAAAACGTTTATTATTCCCCTTTGAACCTAGTAAAGACAGATGTAAACCTCAGTTTCTTCTGAAAATGCCTACTGACACTGATTGATTAATTATCTAGCAAGCCATTTTAAAACCTGGATTAAAATAATTGTACATGGCACTACACTATCTTCCTTTTGCTCATTTTCTAATAAAAATTCAGTTTCAGGCTAGACAGAAATAACATTTTATATATATTTTATATACAATTTTATATAACATAACTTCTCCATCTTAGGAATTGATTTGGGATATGATTCTTTCTCAGTGGCCTCATCTGAATATGGACAGAAGAGACCCATATATGAGATGCTATTAAATCACCCCATGCTCAAAAGCCTTGGTGATATAGACATCGCTTTATACAGAATGGAAAGAGTTATGTTAAGATAATTTGGTATAAATCTACTTTGGAGTATCGTTGAATTTTTTTCTGTTTTTCAGACGATCCAAATCAAAAATTCTGTTTGATTTATGTTTCACCTTGGTCCAAATATTATAAGAAATTGACCTGAGAGATCACAGTGTGAAGAATCTGACAGTACATGCCCCCCCACAAGAAGTACACTTATATACTGAATCAAAGACTCACCCCACAAAGTTAGTTTTAGCTAACATTTCAAGCAATAAATTCTTGTGCAGTCTTCCACAGAAGAACAGCTTAGTTCCAGTTGAAGAAATGTGTAGGGTGGATTGAGGAGCACAAAGCACGATTTTAACAAATTTTGCCTGAGTTGCTTCTAAGGACTTTATATCTTCCTAATGCAAAGTTGTTGTCCATATGGTAGGGAACTCAGCATCCTAGCTCAAATAATTTCACTGCTACAGGAATGAAGTTGTAACTGTTACAGCCTGCAAATCCAATTATATTATTGGAAGCCTTCTGGGCATAAACTATAGTTTCTCAGTGTTGCTTCCAAAAGGTAGTCGATTAAAAATAAATTTCTAGATATTTAAAAACCTTAATCTGTTCAATTTGAATGACATTACTTTTCCAAGTGTGGTCTCAGTTGGTACACTGCTTAGTAAATTAAACTAACTTCATTTTCAAATAATTAACTTCTCATTTTTCATGCTGCAACATATGCTAGAGTCTGGAGGCTCTGTCAAAAAAAAAAAAAACCCTGAATTTGGGAGAGAACGATAATGTCACCTGCATAAATTAAGATGCATATAGAATTGCTGTCTAAGAATGTATGGTGGAACTTACATTTTGAGAAAGCTTGAACTGTGGAATGAATATAAAAATAATGGAAAAAGATACAACCTTGCTAGTCTTGTCATATCATGGGAATTGGGGCAGAAGAAGAATTTGACTTGCATATAGGTGTTATAATCAGTGGTGGGATTCAATTATTTTTTACTACCGGTTCTGTGGGAGTGGATTGGTGGGTGTGGCAGGGGACGAATACTGTAAAATCTCCAGTCAGAGGTGGTATTTGCTGGTTCTCTGAACTACACAAAATTTCTGCTACCAGTTCTCCAGAAATGGTCATAACTTGTTGAATACCATCTCTGGTTATAATACAGCAACATGTTTAACTAGAATTATTGATGATGGTTGTGGCTGCTTTGTCCAATCAATAGTTTGGAAACCTTCATCTCCTGTTATGAATTTGTTTGTTCTTAAAATGACAAGTACTAAAACAAGTTACTATAACAGAGTTAAAGTTTACAATACACAAATGAAAGAAACTAGAATCATCATGGCGACCTAACTTAGATGCCCCATTTGTACCTGCGGGCATCAGTTCTGAATTTGGGAAAAGAAGAATTAATATTAGTAAGAAATGCTCAGATCAATAAAAGAATCATTAGTTTATGACAGGGCTGTCAAACTCCTGGCCTGCGGGCCAAATGCATCATGCTCTGGCTATGCCCATGCCTGGTTTACTGAAGGGGCGAAAAGTCCTGATATGTCATGTGACACCGCCATGACAACATGAATTTGACACCCCTGGTTTAGGACAACAGCCTCTAAAGAAAGAAGTATTAACTCAACGAGAAACTACTTCTAATTTTCAGTTTTATAGTGCTATCCAATCAGTTATAGTAAATAGAAGCAGAGGGAATTTTATGGGCAAATGTCCCTATGAACATAATTAGTTTCAGTCCCCATTTTTTTCCCTTCTCTTGCATTCTTAGTATTTACATTTGGTTGAACAGGAAATTAATCTAGCAGAAACATCTCCCTAAGAAGGGGATTGAACTCAGTAGATTCAATGGCTCTTTCAATTCTGTGATTGATGAAATTTAAATACATTTACAACAGGGGTGTCAAACTTGCAACATCACAGCGGAATCACATGACATATCAGGACTTTTTTCCCTTTCGCTAAACTGGGTGGGGGTAAAATAGCTTTAGTGTCAAGATCTGTAAGGTGGATCTTTCTCCTCTTATATGATGACAATGTAATCAACATTGCATTGTGTAGAAATAGAAGACAGACATTGAATTTATCCACACAATTCTTGAAACCGCCTAATAAACAGTTTTTCATTGATGAGATATTTAGCTAAAATACATTTGTTCTCTTCTTCCTTCCCATATAATTCTTGGATCCTTTCATATGATGTCTATTATGAACCTTTCAAAGATAACCAATTTCTATTTGCAAATGGACAGTCAATATCTGCCTGAAGCATGTAGAAAAATAAACAGTAGAGTTGAAACCCAAAGGATGAAAGGCTAAATGAAATGTTTTTGCACATGCAAAATTGTCTTCCATTTCCATATGCAGAACCAACTCATCTAATCTGTCTGCTAGAAGAAAAACAGTTTTCTTAGCTGTCTGCTAGGCCATGGCAAATGGAAGAAAAGAGATAGGGAAAAAATGTAATCAAGTGCACAAGCACTTGAGAATAATCGTAATAAGTGAAAGATTTCAGGTTAAATAAGGGCTTCACCTTATTGATTACAAAATCAAAGCTGCAATGCAAAAAAGAATAAAATTGACTTGCATAAAATGTTGAAGTCTAGAAAGAGGCTTTTATTATCAGAAAATGACGTAATCACATTTAAACTATTCTATTGTATGAAATTCACTTGATACCAAAAGTAGGCTACAGCAACATTAGTAGTGTGAGAGCATCACTATTAAACAATTGGAAAGCTTCTGTGAATGCTCCAACACTAGAAGTATTTAAGAAGAGATTAGACAACCATTTGTCTGAAATGGTATGGGGCAGAGGTGGTATTCAGCAGGTTCTGAGCAGTTCTGGAGAACCAGTAGTGAAAATGTTGAGTAGTTCAGAAAACCAGCAAATACCACTTCTGACTGGAGATTTTACAGTATCCTTTTCCTGCCATGCCTACCAAGCCATGCCCACAGAACCAGTAGTAAAAAAAATTGAATCTCACCACTGGTATGGGGCTTCCTGAATGAACAGTGGGTTGGCCTAGAAGACTCCAAGCTCCCTTCTGTTCTGTTCTGAATTCTGTTCCTAATTCTAATACATATGTTCAAGTTTACAAAGTATGTAGTTAATGGTATGATACAGTAAAGATAAGAAGACAGCTGTTACGGGATTGCTGGGATGCTTTTTGGAAAATTACTGTGGGATAGTTTCCAGTTTAGGTACACCCAGAATACCCCCAGTAGTCCCAGATAAGAGAAAGCATGTGAGACATTCAGTTTAGCAAAAATTACAGCTTGATATTTCTTTATCAAGTACACCCTTATTATAGTCATTGAACAAATTGTTTCAAACAAATGTAATTATAAAATATTCAGGAAATTGGGAACAAAAGAAAAACATAAAATAGATATATGAATAGCACAAAAAGATTTTCAGGGTACTTTGGAATATGCTAAAAAGAAAATATAACATTATGAGTAAATAAAATAGCTAACAATAATATAATGTTAACGTATTACTACTTTGGGTAATAAGAGATAAATTAAGAACCCTCAGGATGTTAGTGTATTATGAACAAATTTTAAAGCCAAGGAATCACAGATGGGAAAAGTATCAAAATGGGGAAAACAGGCAAACACAGGAAAGACAGATGCAAATAACAAGCAGGAGGTAAAAAGGCAGAGAAGTTAACAATAACAATCAACATTATCTCTCATTCTTTCTCACAGACACACACAGACATTTCCAGAGTCATTGAATAATTAACACAAATAATTATCAGTGGATAATTGACATGAACATTGTGAAAGGAAGTGGCTTTTTAAAATTAATCTTTAACCCTTTAACCCTTTAACCCTGTCTTTTTCTTTTTTCTTTTGTCTCTTCAAGTCAGTGTTGATTCTGAACAAGTCCTTGAAGTTTTCTTGGCAAGGTTTCAGAAGTAGTTTGTCATCAGCTTCTTCCTAGACCTGAGAGAGTATGATTGGTACAAACTCATGCAGCTGGTTTTCTTTTTCTTTCTTTTTTTTTAACAAACTTTATTCAGTTTTTCACATTAAAAACAAAAATCTCTTTTTAGTGGACAACATATTTCCGGGTCATCACCTTTACATACAGATATGACAGCAATTATACATTCATATATGCATACTTATTATTATATTATTACCTTTTCCATTGTAATTTTTCAGTAAGGAGAGAAACAAACACATTAATTCTAGCTTCTTTCATTAATCTCAATCGAAACATCTTTTTGTTTCATTTCAATTATTTCAAATATAATCCTTTAATATTTTTTTTAAACAAAGATAAACAATATGTGTTTGCCTAATAATAATAATGATAATTAAAAAAAGGTACCAATGTCTCTCATTGCTTTTAATAGTCTATATTAACTTATTAATTTAGTTGATTCATATTCCTTTTCCATTTCACATTCTTTTTATAAATTCTAGATTAATACAAGTTTTAACACTAAAAAAAAAAAAAGTATTGGTTTTCCCCCCTTTACTGTTTTGAGTGTGACACCTCAATGATTAAAATATTTCCTCATCGTAATTCCCAATAAACCATTATTTTTAAGAAATTACAATAACAATCATTACATCTTTTCACTTGGATTCCACAGCATATTTTCCCCTCTTGATTTTTAATAAGAGTAATCAGTATCTATATTACACTATTTTCTAAATATTTTTAATTGCAGAAATATTCTTATTAGCCCTTGTCACCCTGCAATATCCCCCTTTTAATTCATCAACCATTATCTCTGAAAAAACCATTTCTTTTCAACATTTTACTATTTCCGTATTTTATTTCATGCACCTGTTTTTTATTGCTTCTCGTCCCGCTCTTTTTCCCATATCTTTTCTCATTCCAGTTTATATTCCTCTCTTTCTTAATATCTTCCTTTCTCCTTTTCTGCTGTGTCTTTCTGTCTTTCTCAACTTCACAGGTATTCCCCCTTTTGATTGCCTTCTTAAATCTCAACTTTTTAACCTTTCTTCTTTCCCCACTTCTTTGTAGTGTTCTTCGTGTTAATTGTCTATTTAAAATGTCTTCTCCTTGAATCGACTCCTCCTCCTCTGAAGCTCTTTCTTCTTGTTCTTCAATCGCCATTTCCATTTTTTCTAATACAGAGCAAAGTGATTTGCCTCTTTCCTGTAGTAATTCTCTCATATTTTTAGGTTCCATTTTTAATTCCCGAAGAGATATCATCATTACACACGCTTATATTTTATGATTGTTAAAGTCCACACACACACACACACACAAAACACTTTTACTTTCCTTCTTTCTTCTTTCAATTTTCTAAAGTTCTCTGTTATTCCAGCCGAGGATCTATACCAAAAACATCAATCAATCCCACAGTCAGTTTTTCCTTGCTTTTTTCTTTATTCTGGTTCTGCTTTCACTTTCTAAGATTCTTACTTTGTTTCAATATTTATTTAATGTTATATCCACACAAGTTCATTCAGAAACAGGATACTTTCTTTTTTGTTTGAGCTCAGGTTTTTGTCAAAAGGTGGCACTCTCTATTATACAAAGTCTTCACCTTTTTCCCCTATTTTTTTATTTAGGGTTTTTCAAACCTCAATATTCCAGCACAGTCCAGTCTCCAATTTGTAAACTTTATCATTATTATTTTTTGACAATCTTAAGTCCAGCTTTATTTTATGCCTGTTTATTCCCAAAATATTTTACTCCAATTTAGTTAAATCCTTAGTTCCAGCTTCTTCCTTTCCCGGTTCGAAGCCTCGCTTAGCTGTCAAAAATATTTTCTTTTCTTTTTTTCCTGTCCCTTTGTAATTTCGCTGATCACTTTTCTTTTCTTAAAAATTCCATGTTACCTTAATCCCGGGGTATTTTTGTTTAGTTGTATTGCCCAGTTGTCCCGGTTCAGATGTGTTCTGTCCTTAATTAGCATTCTTGAGATCCCCGCGCTTTGATTGGCCAAAGCGCGGGGCTCTCTGATTGGTCAGGCGAGCCGCACCGATTGGCTCGCTGAGAATCTCCCGCGATTGGTCCATTCGGATCGCAGGAGATTCAAAGCGGTGCCATTGGCCACGGCTGCCGCGGCTAAAGGAATAAAAGCCGCGGGCTTTTTCCTTTACGCCAGTTCGGTTCCAACTTTAAATAAAAGAGCATGATTTGAAGTCACCAACTCCTGGCATCATTTCGCGGACACAACACTGGCGACGAGGGTGGGATCCAGACCCTGAACTGAACCACATGTCCGACGGAAGCCGGACAAACCACCACAATGGTGAAAATCACACGCCCCACACCCTTCAACCCCGCCACCAGGACTGGGAATCGTACTCCGACCGATTCCGCATGTACCTCGAGTGCAGCGGTCTGAAGGACGCCACCGGCCCCATGAAGCGCACCGTCTTCCTGACCCACTGCGGGACCGAGGTATTCAAGATGGCCAAGGCACTTGCCAAACCCGCCGATGCGACCGCGATGGACTGGGACGTCCTCGAGCCAATACTTCAGCGGCACTACGCTCCAGAGGTACCCATCCTGATCCGACGCAACGAATTCTACCATCGGGACCAACGGTCGGGTGAGAGCTTCAGCGACTTCGTCACCGAGCTGCGGCGCCTAGGGAGCTCTGTGAATTCGACAACCTGAACGACGCCCTGCGAGACCGAATCGTGCTCGGTTTGTGGGACCCCGTCCTCCAGAGCCGGCTGATGGCCAAGAGCAACATCAGCCTAGCAGACACCCTCACCGCAGCCGCAGCTGCCGAAGCAACCCGAACTTCCACCGACCGCATGCGCAGACTGAACACTGGGGACCACAGCGGAAACAACAACCCGGCGAGGTCGACCGAGGTCCAACCCGAGATGACCACCCACCAGGGCGACTTCCACTCGGCATCGGGCACTTCAGATGACGAGGAGGACATCCATCGCCTCCAGAAAGGCCGCGACCCACGGAACCGGCGGGGTCGTAAGTCAAGGACCAACTGTGCCGGTTGCTGAGGCGACCACCCCAGGTCGGAATGCCAGTTTTTCGAATAGATCTGCCGGCATTGCGACAAGAAGGGACACATCGCCCGTGTCTGTCACCTAAAGAAAAATCGCAGCCCGGCACGATGGGACCAGAGCGACCGGAGGAGAGAGAGCACACCACCCCGGACCAGAGATCGCCCCTCGGACAACAGATGGGACGGGAACGGACGATTCCTGCGAGGCGGCGATAACCGGCGAAGAGAGGAGACCCATCAGATGGTCACCATCGGCCATGCCATAACCAATGTCGCCCGGAAGGTCCACATGGAGGTAGGCATCGAGGGCCAGCCATGCAAAATGGAGGTGGACTCTGGGTCCTACCTCTCCATGATTGCATGGCATGAAATAAAGCGCCTGGTGCCTACCCTCCAGAGGAGGAACCTAGACAGCCAGAGACTCATTGTAAAGGACTACCAGGGAAACCGCATCCCGGTAGTCAGAACCAAACACTTCAACATCACATATAAAGGGCACACCAAAAGACTTCCCCTGACAATCGTCGACCGCGACCGCCCAAGTCTACTGGGACTGCAATGGTTCGCCCCGCTCGGCATCGCAGTCACGGGAGTCGACCACGTCACCGATGACAGCTGGGAACAGCAACTGGCCAGGGAATTCCAAGAGGTCTTCGACGGAAACGTAGGCAACTACCGAGGGCCCCTTATATCTTTCAACCTAGACCCAAACGTCCCCCCAAAACGCCTGAAACCAAGGCGGGTGCCATTTGCACTTAAACCCAAGATAGACGAGAAAATTGACAAGCTCGTCAAGCAAGGGGTCCTACAGCCCATAGACCACGCCCGGTGGGAGACCCCTATAGTCACCCCGATCAAGCCCGATGGGTCGGTGAGGATCTGTGGGGACTATAAGGCCACCCTAAATGGCGCGCTACAACAAAGCGCCTATCCCGTCCCAGTAGTGCAACACCTACTGCACTCACTGGGAGGGGGCAAGGTTTTCGCCAAGCTCGACCTCGCCCAGGCATACCAACAGTTGCCAGTCGACGAGCAAACGGCAGAAGCGCAAACCATAGTCACCCACCGGGGGGCATTCAAATGCAACCGACTCCAATTCGGAGTCAGCGTGGCACCAGGAATATTCCAAAGCCTAATGGAAAGACTACTGCAAGGCATCAAGGGGGTGGTACCTTACTTCGATGACGTCCTAGTGTCGGCAGCCAACCAAGCCGAACTAGAGGGTCGCCTAAGGGAGGTCCTAACCAAATTTAAAGAGACCGGACTAAAAGTCAAGAGGGAGAAATGTGAACTATGCACGGAACGGGTAGAATTCCTAGGATACCTCCTAGACCGTCACGGCATTCACCCCACAAACCAAAAAATCAAGGCCATCAAAGAAGCCCCCACACCCAAGTCGAAGACGGAACTACAGGCATTCCTGGGGCTACTTAACTTTTACAATGTTTTCCTGCCCCAAAAGGCGATGGCGGCAGAGCCCTTGCATAGGCTCCTGGACAAGGCGGCGACCTGGACTTGGGGGAAATGCGAGCAAGCCACCTTCCAAAGAACAAAGGACCTCCTCACTTCGGACGCCGTCCTTATACAATATAACGAGACCCTACCTCTGGCCATCACATGCGACGCATCACCCTTCGGCGTCGGTGCTGTCCTCAGCCATACCCTCCCTGACGGAAAAGAAGCGCCCATCGCGTTCTTTTCAAGGACCCTCACCAAACCGGAGCGGAACTATAGCCAGCTGGACAAAGAGGCTCTGGCTATCGTTGCCGCCATAAAACGATTCCACGAGTATCTCTACGGCCGGACTTTCACCATCATAACCGACCACAAGCCGCTGCTGGGAATCCTTGCAGGAAACCGGGCCACCCCGAACATTCTGTCTCCCCAAATGACAAGGTGATCCAAGTTCCTGGCAGCCTATAACTACGGACTCATACACAGACCGGGTAAGGCGATCTCCCATGCAGACGTCTTAAGCCGCTCGCCGCAACCGGAACCTGACACCGACCCAGCACCCATGACGACCACCCTCAGCATAGAGACTCTACCCAACCTGCCCATAACCGCGTCAGACTTTGCCTGAGAGACTAATAAAGACAAACATCTGGCGCGGGTGTTGCATTGCGTAGAGAAAGGGTGGCCGGAAAGGGACAACGACGAGTCCATCAAAACATTCCGAAACCGCCAAACGGAACTATCGTTATTAAAAGGGTGCATACTATGGGGGGATAGGGTGGTCATTCCAGAAAAGCTACAAGGGAAGGTTCTGGAACTGCTACACGAGGGGCACCCTGGCATCATTAGGACTAAAGTCCTGGCCAGAAGTTACGCTTGGTGGCCAGGGATGGACAAACAAATAGAGGCCTGGGTAGCAAGGTGCCAACGATGCCAGGAAACTAGGCCAAGCCCACCCACAGCACCCATCCTAGAGTGGGAAACCCCAAGGGGACCTTGGTCTAGGATTCACATAGACTTCGCCGGGCCCACAAAAGGACACACCTTCCTCATAACAGTTGACGCTTACTCCAACTGGCTGGAGGTAAGCAACATGAAGACGACAACCACGGAGGCCATGATCAAGGAACTCTGCAAACTCTTTGCAACACACAGCCTCCCAGACGTCATCATTTCCAACAACGGGCCCCAATTCACCTCGCTGGAATTTGAAAAATTCCTAGCGGAAAGGGGCATCCGCCACGCGCTGACAGCACCGGCGCACCCGGTGGCGAACGGTAGGGCGGAACGGATGGTCCAATTCACTAAAAAGACCATCCGGAAAATAGACCACGGGGAGATCCAGGAGAAAATAAACAAACTACTCTTCACCCAACACATAACCCCAAATACCACAACGAATAAGAGCCCAGCCGAACTATTAATGGGCAGGAAACTAAGGACCCCACTCGACAGGTTACACCCCACGTATAACCCGGAGAAGCCCCCAGACTCAAACAGCAAACACCGAACCTTCGCACCCGGCGACCCCATATACGCAAGAAACCTGACGGGAGACTCACTATGGATACCAGCCGTCATCACACAAATAACAGGCCCACACTCGTACCGGCTACAAACAGCAGACGGACGAGCGTGGAAACGCCACATTGACCAACTAAGGTTGAGGACTACCAACCAAGAGACCACCGACGCACAAACAGGTGAAACCAACCCCCACAACACAAACCAAGGGGGGAGGGAATACCCCAGGGACCAAAACCAAAGAAGAATAAACCAGCCGTACTTACTGGAAAGCAGCCATCACGACCCCTCACCAGGAAGAGACAGCCAGGCCGGCTCGACCAACCCGGAAAGACCGAGCAGGAGCGGCGAAACCTGCAGCTCAACCAACCCAGGAGGCTCAGGAGGGAGCTACGGAGAGCGGACCAGCCTGACCGACCAGCCGGTTCCCACGACGGCAGCAGGAGCAGCAGAGATCCCGACCGAACCGGCCGGGATCCAACCTACGACTGAGCTGCGCAGGTCCAGTAGGCTCAGACGGAGCCCCGCCTACCTACATGACTATGCGACGTAAGGACTGAACCAAGAGGGGAGGGGTGTTCTGTCCTTAATTAGCATTCTTGAGATCCCCGCGCTTTGATTGGCCAAAGCGCGGGGCACTCTGATTGGTCAGGCGAGCCGCGCCGATTGGCTCGCTGAGAATCTCCCGCGATTGGTCCATTCGGATCGCGGGAGATTCAAAGCGGTGTCATTGGCTGCGGCCGCCGCAGCTAAAGGAATAAAAGCCGCGGGCTTTTTCCTTTACGCCAGTTCGGTTCCAACTTTAAATAAAAGAGCATGATTTGAAGTCACCGACTCCTGGCATCATTTCGCGGACACAACAAGATGTTATCCACCTCTTTCTTCCCTCCTGCACAAATCTTAATCCAGCTGAGTCCTCCTCTTTGGGGTGGCCATTTTAAACCACCATTGCAATCATCTTTGGGGGGAAAAATACCAAGCCCAGGGGGCGAGATGTGGCTCCCCTCAACCTGGCTTGCGGCTTCCCCTTACTCTGCCACCCCTCTAAGGCAGCTTAAGCCCCTAATCATAATGATCGGGGCTCTCCAATGAAAGAGCACGGACCATAGCCGCAGAGAGTTGCGATTTATGGTCTGTAAATGAGGAGGCTCCCCCTTCTTCTCCTTGCAGCTGATTTTCATGCTTAAAGCAGAACTAGAATTCCTGGTTTTCTGGTTTCTGACCTGATCCCTTCACTACTACAATCAATGGCTCTGTTTTATGTAACTATTTCAGACAAATAGCTTTACAGTCTCTTTTTGAAAGTCTCCAGTGATGGGCAACCACAACTTCTGAAGGCAAGCCATTCCATTGGTTGATTGTTCCCACTGTTATTAGGAAATTTCTCCTTAGTTCCAGATTATAGTACTTCTCTCCTTGATTAGTTTTCACCCATAGCTTCTTATCTTACCTTCTGGTGCTTTGAAAAATAGTCTTCACCTTTGTGGCAGCCTCCCAAATATTAGAATACTACTATTATGTCTCCCCTAATCCTTTGGTTCACTAGGCTAGATATACTTAATTCCTGCAACCGTTCTTCATAAGTTTTAGCTTCCAGATCCCTAAATATCTTTATTGCTCTTCTCTGGTAAAGTGTTTAGATAAAGAGGAATAAATGAGTTGCCTGACCTGAGTGATGCATTTAAGACTACAAGAGGACTTATAGAAAAACAAAATCAAATTGCTATTGCAGAAATTTCATTCAAAGAGATATTAAGATAAAGATTTTTCATTCCTCTGTTGTTCAACTCATATCGTGCCCCTTACTTTTTTGTGTGTTGTTAAAAAAAAAGGAGTAGTGGTTTATTAGTTTGTTCCCACTGATTTGGTGAATCACTTGTAATAAAGGAGCATTGCTAGATACAGCTGAATAAACATTCACTAGGGCAAATCCAGTTTATCTTACTTGTGCCAATAATTCTACTAAAAAGCAATTGGAAGGACTGGAGGAAAGGAAACTAAGAAAAATTGGACTGAGTTTCACTTAGCAGAAAGAAGCTATTAATAATTTCCTTTAGATTGTGTAAGAAGCTGAGTTGTTGAGAAAAGTGATAGTATAAAATAGTTCTCTTTTTTGTCCCCTGCAAGTAAAAGTTCTTAAAGTGAATTTATGGCTGAAGAAAAGAAGTACAAAAAGCTAATAAATAAGTACATTTTTTGATCCTACTAAGTCATCAGTATTTAGATGTACATCTTTATGATAAAACAGTCCAGTGATTTTGTTATTCTACATAGTAGAATAGTTATTCTACTCCACAAATACATAATTTGCCAGTAGTTTAAAAACCAATTTAAACTACAGAAGAAATCTTCAATAAATGAAATAAGAGAATGATATACAATTCCTTGGTTATAGAACTGGATGTTCAACTTGTGAACTGAATTTGAGGATTATGCTCTTTTTAAAATTCTTTTCAAAAAGTACAGTATCTAGGTGTACTGGCTTTGTTGCTGTTTAAAACATTAATATAAATTTAGTTTTTTATATCTGTATGTTCATTGATTCTTACTCATCCTTCATTAGTTGTCATGACAGTATGGAATCACATCTTCTACTATAATGAACTAAACATGGTTTAACTACTAAACACATTATTTCAAATTATACTGTACAATAAAATATAGAAAGATAGAGCTGAATTTAGGCCCAAATTGGGCATTATGTCTTTGTTTGTTTGCTTACTTGCTTGCTTGTTTGTATGTATGTATGTATGTATGTTTGTATGTATGTATGTGTATGTATGTATGTGTGTATATGTATGTATGTATGTATTTATTGTGTTTCTAGATCACCCATATTTCTTAAGGAAGAGCTCTCATTCTATATTTGAAGAGAAAGAAGCAAAATAAATACAGCAAAATAAATACAAACTGAGGTGACAGTCATTAATATCCAAAAGAATTCAATTGTTCCCAAATTATGGTACAAAACTTTCCCAACCTCAAAACATAGACCAAAGTTCCTTTAGGCATTTGATTTGTTGACTTTTTAAAAAAAATAAATCATATAATGAAACATATTTGGGGGCATCCTTTTGGAATCTGCATTCTTTGCTGTAGATAATAAAACATTTATTTATTTATTTATTTATTTATTTATTTATTTATTTATTTTATTTATTTATTTATTTATTTATTTATTTATTTATTTATTTATTTATTTATTTATTTATTTATAAAAATGTATATAGCCACCTACTTGCTTACTCTAGGTGGCTTACAGAAAATAAAAACACAATGTAGAAGAAATAAAAATTTAAAAATAAATAAAAAATGAAAAAATCACCTCCCACCATGGCCTCTCGGCGACAATACACATTTATTCATTGATTTAATGAATATAATTAAAGAATATAAATGATGTTGGTATAATTCTGCAGACTTACCTTTACTGATTTTATATCTTAGACAAAAATGAGAAGAATGATTAATCAGAATCATCAAATCTGCTAGTTTCTTCCTGAGCGACAATGACTTGAGAGAAAGTAACTGGTTCAAGCTCATTTAATTGACTTTGTTTCTAATGTGGAACACAAACTTATGATCTCTCAATGTTTAGCTTTGTGCCTTAACAACTGCATCAAATTCCAAAGCATTAGATCAGGGCTGTCAAATTCCCGGCCTGCAGGTCAGATGCGTCATGTGCTGGTTACGCTTACATCCAGTTTAGCAAAGGGGGAAAAAATCCTGATAAATCATGATAACATGAATTTGACACCCCTGCATTAGATAATGTAAATATTCTGTCCAAAAATCCTATCACTTTAATATTTGACAGCAAATCATCAAAACAAAAACATATCTTAGAAACTAGTATCATATGTATATGCAGTAGAAATTCAATCAAAATCCTCAAGTCAACACAAGTCTATAAACTATCTTGCTGATGTTCTGTAAAATATATTTATCCAAATGTCCAAATGTAACCTTGCTAAATGTAAACTTTACTATAATTGATAGGAAATGGATATCTTTTCATCCTGAAATATCAACTTTTTGCAACTGTAATATCATTCAAAATCTGTTTCAGTTTGAATTACTGTGACATAATATTATCTTTTCTATAATTCTTATTTTTTCATATATTCGAATAATTTTTATTGCCTGCTGAAGGACTATTTGGAAATTTGATCTACTCGTGGGCTTAATTTTTATTTCCCCTATTCTAAATTTAGATTAACTGATTTAGATATAAATATGGTAATTATATATGAATACCTAAATACGACTACTTGAGAGATCTGAACACTGACTATTCATGTCAAAACTCATAGTACTAGAAAAACTATTCTGGATTATTTAAATACATTTAGAAACATTACAGAATAAAGGGTTAAAAAGAAGAAAATGACACAAAATGCAAGCAGGGAGCACTGCCTACAGCTCAGTTCAACATACCATTAAGTCATTATGAATATCCAGCACAAATAGAAATCAATATACCACCAAGCTTCTGTAAAAACAAAATATAGCCACTTTATGCAGCTTCTGAATCACAGTTTATGCTTATGCGGATGATAAAATGGGTTGCTTTGTTCTTCTTTTTCTTTTATGCTATTATCCCATATTTTACTCTCTGCAGACTCATTATTCTGCTTACCTTCTAACACAAAGGAACAGTAATTGATTGAATTTCTCCAGGTCCATGAGCGAGTAGATGAGTCAAACCACCCAAAGTGTAACTGCTTGATTTTGTGTTTGGTTTCGACAAAAGCCAACCAAACTGCAAACCAATATTCTGCTAAAGTTGATTTGGGAGCCAAGGAGTAGCAGCTGGAAACTTTGTTGACCTCTTTTTTATTTTTTATTGCAGAGAAATTAAGTTCAGGGAGAATAGAAACCTTTCTATTTTTCTGAATGACAAAGCACAGTAGTCTTCTGAAACTTTTTCCTTGCATGGCATGGACTCACTGATTTTTATAAAGCAGGATGGCTGAACACTGAAGCAATGGGATTATATGGATAGAGAAGGACATACCGTGAGAAAAGAAGCACACCTAAGGTGTACCATTCATTGGGATTACAATGCATGTAAATCTTCTATCTTGTGATGTTATTTATGGTAGGATTCCATATCCTAGGGCCTGACATGATTCATTGCAGTCTATTGTTTACAATGGATGATCTGTGTATTCTAAAAGAGCAGTAAAACAATAAAATTAAATACCATTGATATCCCTGTAGAACAGAAACCAGCTCTACAGGAATATAAAGTCACAATATTCTCAACCAAAACTACTGAGCAAGTTTTATTCAGCCTCTAAATATATTTTCTTATGTGTATATATACATATTTGAGTTACTTTTGATTCCTGGGAACTGTCTGGATTAGTTCCTGCAGTTTTCTTGGCAAGGTTTTTGAGAAGTCATTTCCTCCTTCCTAGAGCTGAGAGAGAGATCACATCAAGGTCAACCAGTTGGCTTTGTACCTAAGGCAAGACTAGAATTCCTAGTCTTCCAATTTCTAGCCTGGTATCTTAACTGCTACACCAAACTGGCTCTCAATTGTCACCTTTTTTTTTTAACCAAATACCTAAAATTTCATCTGCGTTAGACACACCAATTTGGATTCATCTACACAGTGGCTTCCTCCTATAATCAAGACAGCAAGAAATTATATTCTTTTGAAAACTGCTGTTCTCACAATATTTATCTTACTGTGCCTTAAAATCAGGCTGGTAGAGCTGGACAAGACAACAATTATAGCAGGTGGTATCAGAAACTGTGCAGTTACTATTCAATAAAATTAATGAGTTGTATTTCACTGCAGGTCAGCTGAATTTTTAATTACTGCAGAATTCCTCCAAAAAGGACAATGTTGTGATCTTTCTTTTTTTTTTTTTCCAATACTCATGATCTCATTCCCCCTCTATGAGAGTTAAAAGTATTTTTTTTAATTAGTTCCAAGCAGTGTGTTTCAGTGTTTCCAACTATCCTCCATTAAAGTTCTATTAAAAAAAAAAGTTCATGGATTTGTATTTATGGCTTAGCATATTCAAACAATTAAAAATACTGTTATTTTTTTATTTTATTTTATTTATTTGTCAAGAAAGTATTAGATAACAAGTATAAGTATAAGCACGGTTATGAATATATGAAATGGATACAAATAAAAAAGAAACAAAAGGACAGGGAAGGTAGGCACATTGGTGCACTTATGCACACCCCCTACAGACCTCTTAGGAAAGGGATGAGGTCAATAGTAGAGAGTCTAAAGTTAAAGGTTTTGGAGTTTGGGGAAGAGACCATAGAGTCAGGTAGAGTATTCCAGACATTGATTACTCTGTTGCTAAAGTATTTCCTGCAATCAAGTTTGGTGCGGTTCACCTTGAATTTGTATCTATTGTGTGCTCTTGTATTGTTGTGGGTGAAGCTGACGTATTCATTGACGGGTAGGACATTGCAGTAGATAATTTCCTGTACTATACTTAGATTGGACCGAAGGCGGTATAGTTCTAGATTGCTTAGGTTTAAAATTTCAAGTCTGGTGGCATAAGGTATTCTGCTATGAGTAGAGAAGTGGAGAACTCTTCTTGCAAAATATTTCTGGACTTTCTCGACTGTATTAATATACTATATGTAATGAGGATTCCAGACTGATGAGCTGTATTCAAGAATTGGTCTAGCAAATGTTTTGTATGCTCTAGTTAGTAGTGTGATATTACCAGAGAAAAAGTTATGCAGGATTAGGTTAACAACTCTTAATGCCTTTTTGGCTACGTAGTTACAGTGGGCTCTAGCACTTAGATCATTGGAGATGAGTACTCCAAGGTCCTTGACATAGTTGGGGTCATCAACAAGGTCTTGATTATTCAGTATTTTATTTTCTGATTTTTTTTGCCGATATGTAAAGCAGAGCATTTGTTTGTTAAGATTTGAAGTTGCCATTTGTTTGACCATTCTAACACATAGTTGAGATCATTTTGAAGGATAGCAGTATTGTCAGTGGTGTTGAATAGCTTTACATCATCAGCAAAAAGAATGCAGTTGCTCTTAATATGATCACAGAGGTCATTTATGTAAAGTATAAAGAGAGTTGGTCCTAGAACGCTGCCTTGGGGGACACCACTGTTGACAGGTTCAGGAGTTGATAGGGTGTTCCCTATTTTGACCATTTGTTGCCTGTTTGACAGAAATGCATCTGTCCAGTTATGCAGGTATCCAAAGATGCCATAAGATTTTAGTTTTAGGAGTAGTTTGTGTACCACTGAGTCAAAGGCTTTACAGCAGTCTATGTAGATTGCGGATATTGCTTTGCCCTGATCGAGTTGTGTAGTCCATGTTGTGGCTCCGATTCCTGAGCCTGCATTGTTAAAGGAAGAGGACTCGGAAAATGAGGAGGAGGAATTGGGAATGCCTTCCTCCCCAGGACCTTCCTCTTTGGCAATGCCTTCCTCCCTGATAATACCTCAGGTTTCAGCAGATAACCGAGAGGGACAGCCTTAGATTAACCAGGAGGAGTAGGACATATCGGAGAAGCCTCTGACAGGGAATCAAGTAGATGAATGTTGGCTTGATCCTAGGCAGCATCGCAGGAAAAAGTGTGAGCTGCAATGTAGGAGGTGTGGGCAAATCAGAGAGTGAGCTGAGTCATTGAGACACACCCCACAGGGGATAAAAGTGGGTGTGTTTTCTCTGGAAACTCCGTATAGGACAAAGTGTTACTTTTCTGTCAGGCTTCGGTGTGTTTTGTTTTTTGTGGTCTGCGTTGGAAGCTTTAGTGATTAATTCTCCTGGTTATCTTGTCAGACTTGGCAGGCAGCATTGATTATAATGCCAAGAACACTGTCTGTATAAAGGAATTAACTCTGTAAATACTGAATCTTCTTGCCTGCTTGTATTTGTCGGATTTTGGACTCTTCATCTTCCTTGGAAAGGTGAGACATAACAAGTTAATATGTTTTTGCAGTGTAGGAGTTGCAGATTACAAGATAATTTTTTTCTGAAACCAAATTGTTTGTTAGAGAGTAGGTTGTTTGTCTCTAAGTGGAGGATAATAGATTGGTTAATAATTGATTCCATGACTTTACAGGTGACACAACATAAAGATATTGGTCTGTAATTTACAACTGAGGTCTCCCTTTTTGAAGATGGGGATGACCATGGCTAGTGACCATAGGTGTGATGATCCAGAGTATATCAGAAATATAACAAAACCCAAAATGTAACTAAAAGTCCTTTAATGCCTTCAACTTGGCTTCACTGTTCAATTGTTCACAGCAGAGGAGTAAACTATTTTCAAAATAACATTTCAAAGGAAAGAAACACAGTTCAAAGTCAAAGAGCCAATAACAAAGCAAAAACCAAAAACAAACTACACTGTATAAAATTTTATGACAGACCAGAATAGATAATTGCCAACTTCAGGAAGATAACCAGGTACAGTCCGTTGGAAGAATGCCAACCAAGATAAACCTTCTTTAGGTATAAAACACTAAATTGTCTCCAGTATCTGTTAGCACGCAGGTCCAATCTCTTATGCAAATCTCACACCTGCAACCCATGAAGAGGAACATGGCCCTCTCCTCCCAAGTAGACCATATTTTACCCTGATCCTCTCCTCCCTGTGTGTCCTAGGATGGATGGGTCCTCCTCTGACTGCTCAGCCAGCCTCTGCCCTTCCCCAGCCTCCTCCACCACCTCTGGAGCCACACTTCCAGTCCCTGTTGGCTGTTCTTCCTCTTCCTCAGCGTCAGTCTCCACAGGGGCATGACACTAGGTTTGGCAAGGAGCTAGTCCTGAAAGATTTTTTAAAGATTATATTTAGAGGTTCAGCTATGGCAGTGGATAGCTTTTTAAAGAAGTGGGCACATATTCTGTCCAGTCCAATAGATAGAGATGGTTTTAGATTGTGTAGTGCTTTTTCAACATTATCTTCTATAAAATCGATATGTGTGGTTCGACTAGGAAATATTGGGCATGATCCATTGCTGTTTACAAATACTGAGCCAAAGAATGTGTTAAAGAGATTGACTTTAATGGTGTCATTGTTACAGTCTTTACCGTTAGGTCCTTTCAGGGGTGGGATGGACCTTGAGTCTTTTAGTTTGTTGTTTAAAAAATTGTAGAAAGCACATGCGGAATTGGTGCATAGGTTTTCCTCTTGCTTAATGTGATAATTGATGCATTCAGTCTTTATCTGGTGGCATAAATTTTTGTATGAGTTTTTAAAGTTGGCAAAGTGACCAATTTGTTTTTCCACCAAAGGGATTTCTTTTTGGATTGGAGCTTCCTTATTGTTATGGGTAATTTTTTTGTTTTGTTTTGGGAGTTGTTATTGGTACATATAGTTTGATGACTCTTTTGACTTCAAATAAAAATATGTTGTCATGGTCTTTGACAGTATTGCATCCAGTGAATAGAATTTGCCAATCAAGAGATGAAAAATTGTTGTTTGTAAGATCATAGTTGTCTTTTTTGAAGTTATAATTGGGTATCCTGTCATTATGATGATTTTTGTGAGGACGTATGTTTAGACAAAAGTCAATCATGCTGTGGTCACTGTGGGAAAAGGGTTCTTTAATTTATATTCCATAAATTGAATTCAAAGTGTTGCAGAAGATGAGATCAAGGCAGTTGTTAAGTCTGGTGTTGTTGGTTACAAGTTGTTCCAGTCCCAGATTTGTAACAGCATTGTAGAAAGTTGCATGTATGGGTTCAGTTGTACATTTGTTTAGGGTCCAGTTAATATGAGGTAGATTGAAGTTACCAAGAAGGATAAAAGTGTGTGGGCAGGAGGTTGTCCATGTTAGTAGTGAATTTAGCTTGTTTACATGTTCGATGTCATAATCAGGTGCTCTGTCCCATAGTAAGAATTGAAATGTGATATTTGTGAGTTGTGTGATTTACTTTTAATACAATAAGCATGGTAGTCAATGTATAGGTCCTTGTCTCCATTGTCTAGATGTCTTTTGAGTTCTGTGCAGAGTTCACTGAATTGGATTCTTTGCAGTATGGATAAGTCTGGTCTTGAGAGAGATTTGTGGGATTGGTTTTTGCAATGGCGTTTATTGTATGAATGAATATTTGTTTGCTGGATTCATTTTTGCAAACAATTCTACAGAATCTTGGGGCCACCGAGCTGTCATTGTATTTGAACTCAGGGCCATTTCTGGTTATTACAATGATATCTTCAGGAGAGATGTTTGTTGTATTTGAGTTGCTTATGATATTGTGAACTTTGGTGATATCATCTGATTTGTTGGTGTCTTCAGGACCAAATAAGATGGCATTTGGACATTTCTGATCATGTTCCATGATGTCTTTGATGAGTAAGGAAATATCATTTGTGGAATTATTTGATGGGATATTGATTATTTGTGGCTGTGGTTTGGTGGTTATTTTTGGTTCTGGTTGTGATTGTAGTTGAGGTAGTAGTTGTGGTAGTGGTTGTTGAGTTGGGATTTGATTTTGAGCTGATAGGTATTCGCTTATATGTGCTGCATTTTTTTTTCAAGAAAGATTAGGCTTGCTTCTGTAGTTGTTTCAAAGCATGTTGCCAAGCATTCTTCTATTGAGTGAATGAATGATTCTATGCTTTCAACTGAGTAATTAATTTGTCAGAGTAATTAATTTGTTTAGCTTAGGTAAACATGATGGACATGGACAAGGGAATGTATCTGATATTTTTAGGAGATCAGCTAGGTTTTTGTTTAAGTTTAAGCAGGCGAGGTGAGCTTGATTGTCACAAAGGTGGCATTTAATGTTATTTTCACTTTCATTGATGGTTTCAAGACATTTGAAGCATGTGCAGGAGTCTGGGAGGTTATTGTAGAGATATTATTTTGTTGTTGTTTGGTAGTGGAGGATTAACACAATGGCATAAAAGAACTAATAAAACATGCAACATAGTATATTCCCATAATAACCAAAGGGCAGCCTCATGAAGTTTCAAATGCCAAAATAACATCAGCATTTCTAGAGTAGTAATTTGACTCAAAATTTGATGTTTGTTTGTTTGTATGTATTCAACCTTTATTATTATTTTTAAATAATTCAAGATGGTAAAGATATCTAATATTTTTCTCTACTCCCATTTTCCCCACAAGAAAACATTTTAGGTGAGTTGGACTGAGAGAGAGTGGTTAGCCTAAGATCACCCAGTCAATTTTCATGCCTAAAAGGGACTACAACTCACAGTTTCCTGGTGATTGACCCAAAGTCACCAACCTACAACTTATTATTTTCCAGTTTCTAGCCTGAAGCCTTTAACCTATAGCCATAAAAAGGTTGCTGTTCTGTGATTCTTACTTCTATAATGTGAAACTTAGGAACAATAGTTAATAAACTTGCCAAACTCTTTTAGTGGCTAAACCCATCCACCCCAACTTTAGCATAAATACAAATGAAGAGGTAGAGACTTCGGAGCATCTGCCATATTTGTATATACAAATATATTCTGAAAAGTGTAGATGCTAATCATCACAGAATCCTGGCTGCACCTGCAAATCCCTGATGCCACAATGGAGCTAGCAGACTTAACGGACCTTGTCCGTTAAGATCGCAATATAGCCTCCAGTAAGAGAAGGGGAGGGGGGTTAATTATTTAAGTACATAAAGACTGGTACACAAACAGCAAAATAACAAACAAACATTGCTCACCAGATTTAGAGGCCATGACTGTTCAGTGTAAACCATTTTATCTGCCACGGGAGCTAACAGTAGGAGCTAACACAGGAGCTAACATCACTGCTGTATATTTACCTCCAGATGCTAATATTAGCATGGCACTTAGTCATTTTCAAGACATAATTACCGTAAAACAGAGAGTTCATCCTGAGGGCGTTCACATCATTGTTGGGGATTTCAACAGAGCATGCTTAAAAATTGTGCTCCACAAACTTTACCAACATGTTAAGTGTCTAACCAGGGGAAAAAACACACTTGATCACGTGTACTCAAATATTAAGCATGCTTATAGACCTCTTCCCTACTTAGTACAATCAGACCACTTCACCCTGCCTTTACTACCAGCATACACTCTGTTGAGGTAATTCTCCATTAGGAGAATGAGTGCATACAGGGAGATGTATTGAGAGAAGTGTTTGAATAATACACACACAGCACACAGATACACTGTACAGTAAATGTAGGTTTTTACTTCCAGAAAGGATTAAGCAAAGTTCAAAACAAGCAGTCCAAAATCATTCACAGGTAAAATCAGTTAGTTTTCAGTCAGGGATAATCCAATAACAAAGTCCAGTGTCAAAAAACAGTTCAGTAACAGACTTACATTAAATCCATGAATAACAGTCAATTAGAAGGAACGACAAAACTCTCCAACAGAAGGAAAAAGAGACTGACTCACACTCTCTTCTGAGACTAAGACTAAAATAATCCAGGTTTCTGGCTCCATCTTATGGCTGTTTGAGAAACCACACCCAATTACACTTTTATATTTTCTTAAAAAGATAGTATTAAAATGTCTATCCTGGTTTATATATTTCCAACTCAAATCACTGTTAGGTGACTTATATTCCTAACACACTCCCCTTAAGAAGAGAACAAAACCTAGAAGTCAAACTATTAGATGCTTGCCTGAAAACGCCCTCTCCTAGCTTCAGGATTATTTTGCCTGCACAGATTGGAGCATCTTCAAACAACAGGACTTTGAGTTATATACAGAGACTGTCCTTTCCTACATGAAGACCTGTGTAGAAAATGTCACTGTGGATAAACGTATATGGACCTTCCCAAACAGGAAACCCTGGATGACCAGCGAAGTTCAGACTCTGATCAGGGTCTGTGACCTGGCTTTTAAAGCAGGTGACACCTCACAGTACAACACTGCCAGAGCTGAGTTAGAAGGGGCATCAAACATGCTAAGGAGATGTATAGGAGGAAGGTCGAGGGACACTTTACTGACAGTGATCCATGGCAGATGTGGAGGGGGATACAGGCCCTGCCCAACTATCAAGGCCAGGGCCCAACAAACAGCAAGAGCAGTAGCACTCTGGCAGAGGAGCTAAACAGCTTTTTCGTATGCTTTGAGACCACCAAGAACCTGAACATACTTCCTCATGAGGACCATGATGCTGCACCTCTCTCTCTTCAGGTGCATGAGGTGAGAAAATCACTGAGAGCAGTAAATCCCAGGAAATCTGCAGGGCCTGATGGCATTCCTGGTGCAGTAGTTAAAGCGTGTGCTGACCAGTTGGCAGAAATACTTACAGAGCTGTTCAATCTATCTTTAACACATGCCATCATCCCACAATCCCTGAAGGCTGCAACCATCATCCCCGTTCCCCAAAAAACAAATATAAACACTCTCAATGATTATAGGCCAATAGCATTAACAAGCTCCCTTATGAAGGTTTTTAAGTGACTAGTTTCACAGCACATCGGAAACTGCCTTCTGCCCTCCTTTGTTCAACATCAGTTTGCTTATAGATCAAACTGATCTACAGAGGATGCTGTGGCCATCACACTTCATAGAGCGCTGAGTCATCTGGAGAACAAACAGAGCTATGGGAGGATGCTCTTTGTGAACTACAGCTCTGCATTTAACACTATCATCCCAGATATACTAGTAACCAAACTATATAATCTTCAGGTCCCCACCCCCACATGCTCCTGGATTAAGAATTTTTTGACAGACAGACCACAGTCTGTTAGACTTGGCCCCCACCTTTTTTCCACTATTACATTCAGTATTGGTCCCCCCAGGTTGTGTCTTGTGCCCCCTGATATATGCCTTGTACACCTTTGACTGCTCACCAAGCCATGCAACAAACACCATCATAAAGTTTGTGGATGACATGACCATAATTGGTCTCATCTGCAGAGAGGATGAGACGGCATATAGGGCAGAAGTAGAGAACCTGTCTGTCTGGTGTTCACAGAACAATCCATCACTGAATGTCCATAAAACCAAAGAACTGATTATGGACTTCTGGAAACATGGACAGGACCACGCCCCACTCATCATCAATGGATCAATTTCCACCAATCAGTGGAAACTGTCCCTATGATCAGATTGCTTGGCATCCATATTTCAGCTGATATCTCCTGGTCCCCTAACATCAAGGCCATAGTGAAGAAAGTTCAGCAGCGGCTGCACTTCCTGCGGATTTTCCGGAAAACAATCTGGATAAGAAGCTGTTGCTGGCTTTCTATAAAGCCTCTGTGGAGAGCACTCTGACATACTGTTTGGGTGTGTGGTATGCAGGCTCCACAGCTGAGGACAGGAAAACTGTACAGAGGATGATAAACACAGCTCAAAAGATCATTGTTGTTCTCTGCCCTCCCTTAGCCAGGTCCCGCTGCCAAAGCAGAATCAAGGTCATCATAGAAGACCCCTCACACCCTGGCAATTATCTTTTTTACCTGTTGCAGTCTGGATGGCACTTTAGGTCAATAAAATCTCACACCACTAGACTAACAAACAGTTTCTTTCCCTGGGCCATCCAAACTGCAAAAAACCACAAAGTCACTACCTTATTAAGATGTGAAAAGATGTGAAATCTCAATACACCATTCAGATGTATAATAACATATGACAGTACAATCCATCTCTTGTTTATTATACTTGGCAAAGCGTCAGTGTAGGATGTATATTTTGTGTATATTTGTAGATATTGTACTCTCTAATTGCAAATGGAAACGTGGATACTCTATTTTTCTTTTCTCCATTTTTAAGTGCTCTGGTTTTATTGTATTGCGAACAGTTGCTGGGGTGCATTTATAGTTTTGTTGTACTTGTACAATGACAATAAAGTTCTTCTTCTTCTTCTTCTTCTTCTTCTTCTTCTTCTTCTTCTTCTTCTTCTTCTTCTTCTTCTTCTTCTTCTTCTTCTTCTTCTTCTTCTTCTTCTTCTTCTTCTTCTTCTTCTTCTTCTTCTTCTTGCAGGAGAAGCAAATTCTGAAACTCATACAAATATGGCAAATGAAGTTTAGCTGCATATTTTATTTCTTTCATAATTAATTCATTAGTTCACTTAGGTATAGTCCCAGCTAGGACAGAAGGTAAATGATCAACAAATTTAGATCTTGCTGAACTTTGTACTTCAATTTATGACACTGTTTATTAGTAAGAATATATGACTATTTAATTGTACCTGAAACTGGATGAACTAGATGAGATCAACATGAGTAATATGCCATTCTGTGTTCATTAGAAGAGAAATACTGGTATTCTTATTTTCTATAGTTATGCCAACAAAAACGTATCTAAACATTAAAGTTATTTTATGATAATTTTCAGCTTATCCTTCATCTCCATTTGTTTCTTTGCTTGCTTGTTTTGGAAAAGGAGAATAGAAAGTGACTTGTTTTGGAAAAGAGAATAGAAGGTGAAGAATAGAAGAATAGCCCAGTGTTTTGAGCCATAGAATGCTGACATGCATCTTAATGATAAGCTGTTATTATATACCCTCTATTTGGTATAGATTAGAGATGGCAGACAGCAACCATATCAGTTTGATTTCCATTCAATGAGTTACGTTTCTTGTAGAAACTATTTTGTAGGAAATTATAGGTAAGATGAATGGCATACAAGTCTAATAAATAAACTCCCAGTTCCCATTTTGTGGAAGTGACCATAACAATTCTTGCAACATTGTTGCAAGCAAATGTATCAATCCGAAAGTCAGATTTCCAGGGTGTTTAAAAGTAATGTCCCGGTTCAGTCAAGAAAACTTCTCCTTCTGTCTTCCTCCTTCACAGTCTTATCCGGTTGAAGATTCCTTTGAGGCTGCCATTTCTGACAGCTGCTCCACTGCCTCAGGAAAAAGGAGTCTAGCTGGCTGGGGAAGGGGGATGCGATATCCCCAGACCCCTGCCTGGATCTCCTCTGTCTTCCGCTGCCTCTTCGGGGCAGCGACAACCCCCAAATCCAGTTGGATCGGGGTACCTCAGCGGCGAGCGCAGCAGGGACCCGCAAAGAAGCAGATTCCTGCCACTGCCGAAGCCTTGCAACCAGAAGCCTTGCAACATTGTTGACATGCTTCATGGCCCCCAAAATCTTCAGACCATGACACAATGTTTTACCTGTGAGGATACCAGACATTTGCCTAATACCCATATCATATAATCCACACTTGATAATCTTCATTGTCTTTGCACTAATAATAAAAACAAATATTCACACTGATTAAAGGTTAAAGGTAATATCAAATTGCAAAGGACTATCCTTTTCCAAATGAAGATAAATAGAAAGGTCTGATACCTGTTTCAGTAGACCCTTTTGGATTTGAGGAACTCACAATGTTTAATTCCAAAGTCTACTTGAGAATTGATAAGCCAGCCATTCACACGTGGACAAAAGCAAAACATAGATAATTTATTTTTAAGGGGGGAACATAATTATTGTATGTTCATTATAATAAACTAGCAATAAATATATTAAATATAATAATTTAAAATAATTCAGTTTCAAAACTGAATACATCTTTAAGTATTTTCCTGGTTCTTCAACAACCAATAGGAAGATGATGAGATTTGAGAGTGACTCGTAGCTTAGGAAAGAGTATTTTCAGGAAATATGTACTAACAATTGTTCATGTTGTTTTTTAATATGAACTTCTTGTAGACAAATTATATTAAATTTTAATTTCTCTAATTTATGAAAATTTTTCCTTCTTTTAACAGATGAATTAAGTCCATTTATATTCATTGTAATCAGTTTTTGTTTTCTTCCATGATTATGCTTTATATTTAGGTCTAACAGCTCTCGTGGATCTCACTTCACGCTGTTCTTTACAATCCACCTGTCCACCTACAGCTCCTTTCTCTTTTTCAGTCTCCAGTTGTTCCTCTTGAAACTCAATTAATGAGACCTCTTTCTCTGCCTCCTCTCTTCTTCTTCCAAAAAATTCTGCATGGAAAAGTTCTGCTTTCTCAATTGAATCAATTCTATGTCTCTGCTCTTGCCACATAAACATTAATCCTTCTGGAATCAGCCATCTATAATTCACTTCGTTTTCCAGTAGCATTTTGGTCAGAAATCGATATTCTCTTCTCATCTCTCTCACTCTTCTGGGTATTTGTTTTAAAACCACAATCTCTTTACCTTTGTATTCTATATTTTGAAATCTGAGATAAAATTCTGACCTTTCCATCTCCCACCTCAACATCCCATTTTTTTCTTGTTCAACCACTGTTAATCTACTGTCAATATTTCCAATCTTCTCCTCTCTTTGTTTCCCTTCTTCCTCAATTTTTTGGAATCTCTCCTCATACTTCCCCATCATTTGTTTGATATTTTCCACTTTTTCATCAGTCTTCTCTATTCTTTGTTCAATGATGTCTGATTTTATCTTGAGATCTTGGATTCCTTGCATAATCATCTGTAAAGTTACTATTTCTTGTTCTTTATTTTGCTTCAACATTGTCTGAATTAAACGTTGTCCTCCAGCTGGTGGGGAAGCAGAGGTAGAAGTAGAAATGCCTTTGGTCTTTCAGGCAGCTAAGGTCTAGGTGGGCATACGCAGTAGCTGCTTCTGACAGGTGGACCCAAAAGGCATCAGAGTTTTCCTTTTCCTTTTGTGTGTTTTTTTTTTTTTTTTGAAATTCAGACTAGTTTAAAGGTTTTTTTTTTCCTCTAGAGCTTCTAGTAAATTATCTTTTGCTCTAGTGTTCATCCCATTGACTGGTATCATTATAGTCCCAGGCAGGGTGATATACTGGCCATGCAATACGGGCTGGGGCTGCCTGACCAGGGATAGTTGGTGGTTTGGCTATTTTTTTTTCCAAACAGTTTTAATAGTTCATCTTTCATTAGAAAGACTTGTAACAGCTGAGTCATGTCACCCCAGGATGGATTATGGCTGTCTATGATAGATTTCAGGGTTTTAATAACTGTTTGAGGATCAGCCCTGAAAGCTGGGGTATCCTTTTTCCAGATGACTAGGTCAGAGGCAGAGAAGGGGGTGTAGGTAAAAACATATTCTAGTTGTCCCCTATTTCTGCCTGGCACTGGCTTGCTTAAAAGGGAAGCCATAATCCGTGCCTCAGTATTCCCTTCCCTGAAATGGGTTTCAGGCTTTTCCTTATTTTTTGCAAATTCTTTTTACATCTTTTTTTTTATTCATTCCAGGCAGGACAGGCACTTTTTTATTCATTCCAGGCAGGACAGGCCTTTCGTCCCAAGCCTCAAGTAATTTATCCAAGGGGGTCTCTTCCATTGCCCTCGAGCTATAACTTCCCATATTCTCTACCTGATGTGGGGATTATTTGGCTTAGCCGGGCTAAGTTTTCAGACAAAAAAGGTCTGGAAAGGACTCCGGTTTCCCTACACATGGAGTACGGGCCCCTTTCTTGTAGGGAAACTCTGCTGTCAGTTTTAAGGCCACCCCTAAAAAATGGGGATCTTGGAGGACCGTCTGCCCCCTAGCAGCCCGGTACGGGCCCCTCCTCACACTCCGCCGTCAGTTTTCAGATCTTCCTTAAAGGTGGGGATCTGGAAGGACCTGCTCTGCTTTGTAAGGCAAACTATTTCCAATTTTGTTTGCCAGCAGTCGGTACAGGCCCCTTCTAAATGCACAGGGCTTTACTTGTGGGATGCACTGGGACTATTTATTCTGCTTTCTATTTATTTCCCAACATCAGTTCCTTTCTCAGCCCACTCAGTTTTTCTTACGTCCTTCAGAAGGACTCACTCTGTGATCATCCCTTGCGTTCCCAAATCCAGCCGGCCAGGGCTTGTTGGAGCTAGCAGCTGGCTGGGGTGCGGCTGGCAATAATGGAGGAGGTGAGATCCCACTGTTTCCGCAGAAAAAACCCACAATCACACACCTGGTACACTCATGCTTCCACTCCCCTCTGTAGTAAGAAAATTTGAAGCAGTACTCACCTGCTTTCAAGCAGCTATTGAGCAGAAAAGCCCAAGGACTCCCTTTACTACGCTTATGCCTTCCGGGCTGGGTCCATGGATGTTGTCCCTGGACAAAGAAGGTTCATGCCAGCTGGGTTTGGATCCGTGGGCCCGGTCTGGTGGCAGGGTTGGTTGGAAAACCTTCATGGTTGCCAATTGTTGAAAGGCTGGAAAATGCCTTTCTTCTAAGGGTTCGGTTTTCCTGCTGGGAGAACTCCAGTGCAAGGATTCAGACAATTGCTTGGAAGCTAGTTCCTTTTATTTTTCAGGAAGGTGAGTGATAGCAAGAAGTCTGCGTTCCTGGGGCTAGCTCGCTTTGTATGATAAGCCCCCTGATTTATATAGCTTTTTCTCATTTTGTGTGTGTGTGCTTGTGTTTGTATTTCTTAATGTTTTAAATCCTGCCAGGGGTTGTCTTCATTTCCGCCAGAGGGTAAACTCCGTGGGGTACAGAAGGCAAACTTTGCAGGGTGGTTTGATTGGATTATCAGTTTCCTAATGTTTTCTTGTGGCAATCTCCTGTCTGTTTCCTATGTAATTTATTCTGTGTCTTTTGTTTGTTTGCTTTGCTGATTGGGCCTGCTGATTCTTTTCCTTGTTTCCCTAGCTTTCTTAATTATTTGGCTTTTGTCTAGGGAGCTCCTTTCAATACTTTTTATTAAATTTCTTTTCCGATGCAAGTTTGTTCTATGGCTGGCCTGATGTTCCTCTCGGGCTTTTCCTGCTTGGGTGTCACCACTGTCCTCGTGAAGTTCCCTTTCCACAACACCATATATGTAAACATTGAATTTGTTATAAAAAAGAGAGCAACTTTTATCCAAATAATAGAGCCTTCAGTCCTAAGGGAGGTTCGGCTGTGCTCAAAAGTAGAGCTGAAGATCTAAAGACTAACTAGAAAGCAAGAAATGCAAACATTTCCTGCTTTCTAGCTCATTTAAATCTCCTGGCACAGCAGAACAGCTGATGGTCAGGAAAAAAAAAGGAAAAATAGCAATTTAGCAGGCAAGTTTGCCGGATAAGGAGTGAGTGGGTGGGGAGGGTTTCTGTGGGCCATGTGAGCAGTGCAGCCTTGTGTTTCTGTGCAGCCTGGATTAATTGTTTGGGGGGGGGTGCTCTGAGGGTGCCATGGCCCACTGGTTGGTGACTGCTGGACTAGATGACCCCTGAGATCCCTTGTAGGTCAGCCCTAGATTGCTGTGCTGCTCCAAAAAATCTTCTGAAGCCAGGGTTTGTGTCCTTCCTTCCTCTCCTTTTTTTCTATCTCTCCCTCTCTTCCTTTTTCCATGTATTTATCTATCCATTCATATATCTTATTCACTTTCTCCTCTCTCTCTCTCTCTCTCTTTCTTCCTTCCTTCCTTCCTTCCTTCCTTCCTTCCTTCCTTCCTTCCTTCCTTTCTTTCCCTTCCTCTCTCTTTCTTGCTCTTTCTTTCTTTCTTTCTCTCTGTTTTTTCCCTTCCTCCTTCTTTCTTGCTTTCTTTCTCTCTTTTTCTTTCCCTTCCTCTTTCTTTCCTGCTCTTTCTTTCTCTCTTTCTTTCTTTCCCTTCCTCTTTCTTTCCTGCTCTTTCTTTTTCTTTCTCTCTTTTTCTTCCTTCTTTCTTTCTTTCTTTCTTTCTTTCTTTCTTTCTTTCTTTCTTTCTTTCTTTCTTTCTTTCTTTCTTTCTTTCTTTCTTTCTCTCCCTTCCTCTCTCTTTCTCTCTCTCTTTCTGTCCCTTCCCTTCCTCCTCCCCTCTCTCCTTCTAAAGCTAGGAGACCCAGCTGAAACACACACACACACACACACACACACCCTTCTAACCCTGCTATTCTATGATTTTGTAAGGATTTCCTCCTTGCGCAGGGGGTTGGACTAGAAAATGACCTCCGGGTTCCCTTCCAGCCCTAGATTTCTGTGCTGTTTCAGAGTCTTCTGAAGCCATGGTTTGTGTCTTTCCTTCCTCTCCTTTTTTCTCTCTCTCCCTCCCTCCATGTATTTATCTATCCATTCATATATCTCATTCACTTTCTCCTCCCTCCCTCTCTTTCTTTCTTTTCTTTCTTTGTCCCTTCCTTTCATCTCTCCCTTTCTTTGTCTATCTCTTTTCTTCCTTTCACTTCCTTTCTCTTTTTCTTTCTTTCTTTCTTTCTCTTTCCTCTTTTTTTCTTTCTTTTCTCTCTCTCTCTTCCTCTCTAATTCCCTCTTTTTCTCTTTCCCTGTCTTTTTCTCTCTCTTTCCCCCCCTCTCTCTTCCTCCCTCTGTATCTCTCTCTGTCTCTTTCTCTCTGCCCCTCTCCCTATCTTCCCCTCTTTCTTCCCCACTCTCTATGTCTGTTTGATTCTCTCTCTCTCTCTCTCAGTTGCAGCTGGGCCAAGCCAGCAAGCTTTCCTTGGCACTCTTCGCTACTTCTTTCATTTCTTCTTTTTGGAATCCAGACTGGCTGAACATCGATCACCAGCCACGATGGAAACGTCCCTTCGGGTGACTCTCCTCCTCCTCCCACTCCTCCTCCTCTCACGACTAGCAAAACATAAATCACCTAACCGGTAGTTACATTGGTCGGATCCCATCCCTGGATGTTTATTTATAAGAGGAAAAACAAGGGCATTCAGGTTTCTGTAAAAAATATGTAAACACTCCAAAAAGAATGTTTCTATTAATTAATAATCCTATTCCAAACCTTGGCTCTAGCAATTATCTGAAAACACCATTGCAACTATTATCACAATGATGATGATGATAATGCTATCCAAGTTATAAAAGAGTATGTTGCATAGTCTGTGAAAGTCACATCTTTCTTGCAAGGATGATCAAGGCAGTTTCTTCTTTAAAAACATAGGTGATTTCAGCAGAAGTTCATATCCAAAAGCTACAATATGGATTAGGGAAGTCTGAAGGGGACAGTCAAGAGTAGTGTTTCTCAGTCTTGGCAACTTGAAGAGATGTGTGGACTTCAACCCCCAGAATTCACTAGCTTGGCTGGCTGAGGAAATCTTGTTATTTGTTCATTTATTTAATTTGTTGTTGTTGTTTTTTGTTTACTACCCATCTCACCACAAGAATTGATGCCCACACTTCTTAAAGTTGTCAAGGTTGAAGAACACTTTTCAAGAAGGATAAGACCCTACTCTAGAAGTGGCAGCTCTTGAGTATTCTTGCATTCCAATAATCTATCTGAGCAAGTTGTTTCTAGATTTCATGACTAACATTCAAACTATGTCTCACTGGAAACGAATGAGACTTTTCATTAGTCATTATATTTAAATGTCTCTTTGAGTTCAATGTCACATCTCATGAGTAATTTCACACTGAATGCTATTCCCTAATGAATAAGAATAACATTAAAAAAAAGAAATAAAAGGAAACAGCATGGAATAATGAAAATCTGAACTAATTTAAATAGATGGTTAAGTTAAACTGAAGTTGCTATTTGCACTTAGAGTTCATTTCTACTGAGAAAAATGCACTTTTGTTAACATAAATTAATATTACATCTTAACCACCAAATAAAGAAAAGCATCTTGAAATATGGTACAGGTGGCCAGCTTATGGGAAAATTTGTGAATCTGTGCACCTTTCTTGTATGTACAACTGTTTTCTGAAATTCTTCATATATCAAGTCTACTCATAGAAAGGAAGAACAACACATGCTTCAAAATTGAGTTGGAAGAAGCACTTTAGACCAATTTGCTATTCATTAGTAGTCTATCTTTTTCCAGACATCTGTTTAAGAAGAGAGGCAGCTTCTGTATGAAATATATTCATTAAAACTAAAGCAATTCTTAAAGCAGCTACCCCATTCTCAAGATCTCATGGATGCCTGAAAAATGTTTGGAGTTTTTATGAACTGTCAAGAAATATTGATGTGAAGTCTGAAGGAATTCTTCTCATTTTTTGAATCTTTCCAATCCTACTGAAAACAATGTTGTATACTGTTGAGCAGGAAGGGAAATCCAATGCTGACTTTCTCTTTGAAAAAAAGTTTTCCTGAATGAAGGAGAAATTATGGATTTTTTTTAAAAAAAATGGCAATAAGGAGTATTTGGGTGATGGCTGATTTTCTTGGCATAAATTCCATGAACTTTTCCATAGCATTAGAACCGTTATTATGATAAACTCTTTCTCAATATACATTACAAAAATTTCAAGCTGTGAAGTTCTGTAGATAATAGTTGAGAAATATCTTTCCTACATTTCTCCTGTAAAAAAACCCACAGAATGTAACACAATGACAAATCAAAAAGGGCTTGACTCTTGCTGCACAACCATCCAATTTATGTATTGTGTAAAAATCAGCATCAATTCAAAAAGAAACCTTTGAAATCCAAGTTCCATAATTCAGGTAAGATAATTAGATGATTTTAGAATCATTAAAGGATATCAAAACAAATATTTGTTAATTAGACGAAGATGTTTTGCTGACCTGGGGCTTTATAGAAACTTCTACTTTTTTACTTTCTTCAATATGTAGTCTTAATAAGTAAATCTTTGTCCATTTTTAATTGGAGGATTTTCTCAGACTAAAAAGTGAACTTATTACAACTGACCTATAATTGGCCAGGCTTTAACATGTATTATTACTTGTTGATTTTGTTGAATATATTTTGTTAAAATGGCCTTAGGAGCAAGGTCTTATTATTAGCCTTGTAAAAATATTTGTTTTGCATTTGGACCCAACTATTTCTAAGGAGAAAGGATATAAATATGGAGTGTTTGTGTAACTATGTAAATTCAAAGGCAGAAGGTTGAATATTGCCACAAAGAGCAAAAGTGGAAAGGTGAGGATTTCATAACTGTATTTTTAATTTTTCTGATGGCGATTTGTATTGTTTTGTTTTTGTATTAGAAAGGATTGATCTTCTAAAATGCTCTAATAGAATTTCCACTTTCTATTTAACAGTTTTCACTTATAAAATAGAAAGTTTATAGCTTAAGGTTGAAATGTGGGGTCCTAGGTGCTCTCTGATCTTGTTTGTTTTCTTGCAGACATTTCATCACTCAAACTAGGTAACATTATCAGTGCTGGTAGGGAATGGGTTTGTATCTCTTCTTATATTCTAGTGGCTTTCACTGTCAGTGTTGGTGGAAGTCGTTTTAGTTGTACTTTGGCGTGTTTTCTTTAAGTTCGATTGAGAGTTCCTCTACTTCTTCATTCTTAGTCTGATGTTAATACTTTGCTCATTGGGGTGTTTTTTGCTGTTGTGGAATCTGTTTTGGCTTTTTTGTCCTTTTTTGGCTTGTTGATTGTCTCTTTTCAATGGTATTTAGATGCTGTTTACAATATGTCTATGTGCTATTGATGGCCAATTTGCCAGAATGTCCAAACTTCCAGGCATTCTCTATCATTTTTGGATTTGGCTTGGTCTAGGATGGTCACAGTTTTCCGGTTGAAACTATGATTAAGTCTGTTGACATATTGAAAACTATGTCTTCTGACTGCTACTTGGTGTTTGTGATTACACTCTACTAATCTTCACCTGTTTGTCCAGTGTAGGGGCTGTTGCAAAGATGACTCCTGGGGTTGCTGGGCCTTTTGGTTTACTTAGAATGTTTTGGAGGATTTTACTTGGTTGATCAGCAGACAAAAGACATGATGAAAACTCCCAGCAATCAACACCTAGATAAGCAGAGATTAATACCAAGATTAAGCAATACCCCAATCAAGGAGCTGCCAAATAAGTTAACAGAAAGGACACCAATCAAAGAACCCCAAGACCACTCCCACCAACACTGACAGAGCAAGCTTCTAGGACAGGGGTCCTGTTGTGGCTGTCAGCCGCTGGCCCTTCCAGCAGCCAAATCAGATGAGGAGGCAGTGTAGGAGTCAGGGCCAGCATCAAGGCAATCTGAGAACTCTGAGGGGGAAGAGGGAATGAAGCTGTCAGAGATAAGAGACAAAGGTGGAATCTGGGCCATTCATCAGCCCTCAGATGGAGAGGCGACAGCTCCAGGTCTGAAGATGGCTGATGAGGAAGAGCAGGAACAGCTGGATTCAGTGCCTGATGCACAAGGCAGAGAAGAGCAGAGCAGCAGGATTCTATGGCCAAGTCCTTGGGACAGAAGAGCCACTGCTGCTAGCGAAGCCTCACCTGAGGATAAAAGGCAAGGAGTGGAGATGAATAGGTCTGGCAGACAACTATTCATCTCCCTGCTGGTCAGCATTGTTAGCCTGCACTTCTGAATCCTGTCTGGAAATTATTAGAATTCTTCCTGAAATCTGCAGCGCCTTCTGAGTGGTGTGTGGGTGTGTGGGTGTATCTGCTGCTGGAAGAAAGTGACCTCCAGGACTTCCTTTGCAAGTGCGGGAAGAGAGAGTGAGAGACAGAGAGAGGCAGAGAAACAGACAAAGAGACACAGGGTGAGAGAACCAGAGAGAGAGACAGAGAGAGAGAGAGAGAGAGAGAGAGGCAGAGAGACAGACAGGGTAAAAGGGAACGATCATCTCTTTCCATAGGTCTTAGAGACTTTGTAGCCAGCTGTGAGAGAGCAGCTGCTGGTGCTCCTAATAAAGGGAATGTTTCGTTAAATACAAAAGGCTTTCATGTTTGGAAGCTGGGTCAAACAGATCCTTAACCCTTGGGCCATGGCCCACTAGTGGGCTGTGGCCTATTTACACCTGGGCCCCAGTGTGGTGAGCTGGTGCACACATTTGCACATACAGCTCAAGTTGCACAAGGCTGGCATGCGTGCACTGCACACGTGTGCGCAGTTCAACCTGTATAAGTTGAGCTGCACATGCATGTGCATGCACGCTGGCCTGCTCCTCACAGCGCCTAGTCCCCTTCTCCTCCTGCCAGGCAACTGGGCTGCCGGAAAACATTGGGGACCACTGCTCTAGACTAAAAAATGAGAGCAAACCCACTCCCTACCAGTACTAATTGTTAAGTTCTGTGCATGGCACAAGAAGTGGAGATGAGTCGATGAACAGTGAACTTCAACTCTTTATTGAACATGGTGCAACAGTTCTAAAAACGGCCACAACAGCCCCCTTTATATAGGAAAGCTCTTGAGTATTTAGCCAATGAAAACACAAGAACGTTAGCCCTTTTAACCAATGAGAAAGGCTCGTTAATAGCCAATCAGATTCTCCTGAACGGACCAATCCGATATCGCTATTATTGGCCAATCAGAAGTGCAGGGCCAAAACCCTGCACTTTGCTTTAAGATTTCAACAATCTTTATTCAAGCACTTTTATTAATTCACAACACCCCTTCCCCTCGGGTTCCGTTTAAGGGGTGCGGTAACATAGTCTTTGAAGTAGGCAGGTTGTTTTGATTGTCTATTTGATTTACGTTGTCCTCCCAGTATTTGTCAAGAGTCTTGTTGGGGTAGGACGTTATCTGGTGAACAGGGTGCCTCTGGTTCTGTATCTAAACTTCCGTTACCACTAATGTCCTTGATATCCCTTTGAGGCGAGTTTACCCCTGTCCCCGATTCTTCTTCACATGTTGAATCTGAGCGGTCATTTCTTCCGCTTGTGCTTTCCACCGTTTCAAACTCAGCCTCCTCAGAGTCTCCTCCCCCCTCAGTTTGGAAATCACCGGAATCACAGACCCCAGACTGCAGCCTTGAATGCAGCTGATCAATATGGCGCTTCCATATTCTATCGTCGCGACATTTCACTCGGTACGATCTGGGTCCGGTTACTTGGATTACAGTTGCCTCGACCCACAATGGGTCGCCATAAAAGTTTCTCGTGAAAACCAAGTCGCCTACCTGGAAATTACGGCATTTCCTGCTGGATCCGTGTGGTTTTTCAGGTTCGTACGATGGGTGTAGTCGGTCGAGGTGGGAGCGAAGTTTTCGTCCCATCAATAACTAAGCAGGAGTTTTGTTGGTGATGCTGTGTGGAGTGATGTGCTGCAAAAGGAGTATCCGGTTAATCTTGTCTTCGATATCGCCATAGTCCATTTTATGTAGAGTTCTTTTGATGAATTGTACCATGCGCTCGGCCCTTCCATTGGCCGCAGGATGCGCTGGTGAAGTTAGCGCATGGCGAATACCGCAGTCCGCCAGATACTGTTCAAAAGAAAGCACGGTAAACTGGGGCCCATTGTCGGATACCAGAACGTCCGGTAGTCCGTGTGTTGCAAATAATCTGTCCAATTTCCTGATGACTGATTCAGTTGTTCTATTTTTCATCTCATGGATTTTGAGCCAGTTCGAGTAGGCATCCACTGTTTATAAAAATGTGTGTCCATTTGTAGGTCCCGCAAAGTCCAGATGAATACGGGACCATGGTTCCCTGGGTGTTTCCCATTCTGTTGGGGTTGCTTTTGGTGGGGCATTGCTGACTTCCTGGCATTTGTGACAAGTCTTTACCCAGGCTTTGATCTGCTTGTCTATGCCCGGCCACCACACATAGCTTCATGCGAGTGCTTCCATGCGCACAATGCCGGGGTGGCCATCGTGCAAGGTTCTCAGTATTGCTCGCTGTAACTGCTCTGGGACAACGACTCTATTGTCCCAAACGATGCAGCCTTTCTGGGAAAACAGTTCTGTCTGTTGACTTTTGAAGGGAACGTAGTTGTCAAGTATTTGGTCCAATGGCCATCCACGCTCTACCCAGCTGAGGACACGTGCTAAAATGGGATCGCGTTTAGTTTCAATCGCGATATCGCGAGCTGTCAATGGCGGTTTTTGGAGTGTCTCGATCTGCAATGTCGTGACGGTCGGAGCAGGGTCGTCAATGGATTCTGGAAGTCGTGCACGGCTCAATGCATCAGCATGGGGAATGGCTTTCCCTGGGCAGTGTTGCAACTTATAATTATAGGTAGCCAAGAATTCTGACCAGCGAGTCATTCTGGGAGATAATATATAAGGGGTTGGTTTATCTCCCGCTATTATTCCCAGTAAAGGTTTGTGGTCAGTTATTATAGTGAAAGCTCGCCCAATAATATATTCATGAAATCGTTTAACAGCAGATACAATAGCAAGAGCTTCCTTATCGATTTGACTATAATTGCCTTCTGCTTTTGATAGCGTTTTTGAAAAATAAGCAACAGGGGCTTCACTTCTGTTTGGTAAAACGTGGTTCAAAATGGCGCCCACTCCGAAGGGTGATGCATCGCATGTAACCGTTAAAGGCAAAGTCTCATTATACTGCATCAAAACAGCGTTGGAGGTCAATAGGTTTTTTACTTGCCGAAATGCATGTTCCTCTCGGTGCCCCCTAACCCAGGGTGCTTTTTTGTCCAATAAACGATGTAGGGGTTCGGCTATGGTTGCTTTGTGAGGCAGAAAGACCTTATAAAAATTGATAAGGCCTAGGAAAGCTTGGAGATCAGCCTTATTGCGGGGTTTTGGGGCATTTTTGATTGCCCTAAGTTTGCTATCGGTGGGGTGAATGCCTTGTTTATCTATTAAATATCCTAAAAATTCTACTTGATCCGTACATAGTTGACACTTGTTTTTTTTTTAACTTTGAGACCCAAGTCTTTAAATCTCTGAAGAACCAACCCCAGGCGCTCCCTTAGTATTTCTTGAGTCGGAGCAGCAATTAAAACATCATCAAAATAGGAGACAATACCTTTTATCCCTTGTAATAGTCTTTACATCAAACTTTGAAAGATTCCCGGGGCCACGTTTACTCCGAATTGGAGTCGGTTACATTTAAATGAACCTCGGTGCGTAACGATCGTTTGGGCCTCTGCTGTTTTTTTGTCTACAAACAGTTGTTGGTATGCCTGGGCTAGATCTAGTTTAGCGAAGACTTTTCTGCCCCCCCAGGGAATGGAGAAGGTGTTGCACCACTGGTACCGGGTAAGCGTTTTGCTGCAGGGCGTGATTCAGGTTGGCTCGGTAGTCCCCACAAATTCTTAACGATCCATCTGGCTTGATGGGTGTCACGATCGGGGTTTCCCAGGGAGAATGGTCAGTTGGTTCTAACACCCCCTGGGCTATTAATTTATCAAGCTGCTCATCAATCTTTGGTTTAAGAGCGAATGGGACTCGACGAGGCTTAAGGCGGATGGGAGCTATTTCGGGGTTGAGGTTAAATGATATCGGGGTCCCCTTGTACTCGCCTAGTTTGTCTGCAAAGACTTCCTGGAATTCTTGGACGAGAGCCTCTTCCCAGTCGTTGCTGCTGGTTCGGTGAATGCCGGCTACTTCAATTCCAAGTGGAGCGAACCATTGGAGGCCTAACAAGCTAAGCTGATCCCTGTCGACTACAGTCAAGGGGAGAGATGCGGTACGATTTTTAAATGAGACACGGACTTGGCTGGATCCAACGACTGGAATTCGATTTCCCTGATAATCTTTGAGTATGATTCTTTGGAATCGGAGGTCTTGTCGCCGGATGGTAGGGATGAGTTGCTTGAGGGTCTTCCAGGAAACCATCGAGAGGGATGATCCTGAATTGACTTCCATCATACAAGGCTGGTTTTCGATGGCCACCTTCACTCGGATCTTCTTGGCGTCCAGTGATGAGGCATGACCAATCGTAATAGTTTGGTGCACCTCTTCTCGCTTCATTGAGTGGTTTAGGGGTTTGTTTCTGTAGGAGTGGTTGTTCCATTGGTGGTTCAAGGGTTCTCGCTTTACAGGATGGCTTCCTGTGGATTGGCGACAGTTAGCCCCCCTTGGGGGCTTGCTGGGTCCTTGTTTGTTTCTACAGACCCGTCCGATGTGGCCTCTTTTCCCGCACACATGGCAGAGCATGTCGAGGAATTTGCAGTCTGATCGGGGGTGGTTTGCCCCACAACCAGCACATTGGTACTGCGATCTCTGGCATTGGTCTCATTCAGACCGGAGCCAGTTGACCTCTTCTTCATCGCTTTCCGATGACGATTCGAGGTCCTCGTGGTGGGATGTTGTTGCCTGTTCTTCTATGTGAGGTGAAACTTCGCTGGTGAGTTGGCGAAGTGGGGCGTGGGTGCGGCGCATTCGAGCAGCCAACTTCCTGGTTGCTTCTGCTGCAGTAGCGTCAGTGATGGCATCTGTAAGGCTAATGTTGCCTTTCGCCATCAGCTTTCTCTGCACGCCGGGTGCATCTAATCCCAGGACTATTCGGTCTCTCAGGGCTTCTTCAAGGTCGGCAAACCCGCAAAGGCCTCCCAGATTCTTGAGATCAGCTATGAAATCAGCAACACTTTCACCCTTCTGCTGATTTCTCTGGTAAAATTCATGCTTCTAACGAGCGTTGGTACGGTCAGTGCATAGTGGGCCCTTAGCAGGGGTTCGAGGATGTCCCAGTCCATGGACTTCAGTTCTGCCGGTTTCGCTAGTGCCTTGACCATCTTGAATACGGTCGGTCCACAATGAGTTAGGAATACCATCCATTTCTTTCTGGTAGTGGCATCCTTCAAATTGTTGGTTTCCAGAAACATCTGGAAGCGATCCATATATGAGTCCCAGTCTTCTTGTGCCGGGTCGAATGGAGCGGGTAGTATGACGCTGCTAGACATGGTTCCGCCGTTGGTGCCTTTCAGCCACGTGCTCAGTTATCGCTCTGTAGTGTTCAGTCAGCTCTGACGTCTCCACATCCCACCCTCATCGCCAGTGTTAAGTTCTGTACGTGGCGCAAGAAGTGGAGACGAGTCGATGAACAGTGAACTTCAACTCTTTATTTAACATGGTGCAACAGTTCTAAAAACGGCCAGAACAGCCCCCTTTATATTGGCAAGCTCTTGGGTATTTAGCCAATGAAAACACAGGAACATTAGCTCTTTTAACCAATGAGAAAGGCTCGTTAATAGCCAATCAGATTCTCCTGAATGGACCAATCCGATATTGCTATTATCGGCCAATCAGAAGTGCAGGGCCAGAACCCTGCACTTTACTTTAAGGTTTCAACAATCTTTATTCAAGCACTTTTATTAATTCACAACACTAATGATATTACCTAGTTTGGATAATGAAATGTCTGTAGGAAAAATTTTAAAGCTCAGAGAGCACCAAGGACTCTTTGTAACAGTTTTCAGACAAGCTGTCCAATAGTATTCAGTCTCATTAGAAATAACAAAAGGAAATATTTGTACTTAATCCAAGGTTTTGTGCCTGAACTTTTATCTTTCAATTAAGTATAACCCAAATTATAGTAAAGTGGACAATATTCAGAGCTACTGGAATGTAAGGTTCTTGGCAGTTTGCCTTGCTGACATTTGATAGGTATAATAGATTTGTAAATGCATACATCTAATCTCAAACTCTGAGTTCTAGGTTGGATGCACTCTTGGATCATAGGAAAGCTGCATAAAATTCTACAAAGTCCTATAAGACTAACAAACCAATCTTAAAATTGCTGGAAAATATCCAAGTAGCCTTAATATTTTGATTGCAGTGGCTTTTCTCTATAGTAGTATGTTGGTAATGTTTTAATTTGTTGTGGGTATCATCTGTAACAAAAAAAAATTCTAATTCATATTTACTTTTTTCAGTAAAGAACATTTGTTCCCTGCCTTCCCCACTTCCTTTTTATATTTAAAAGGGTAAAGATAACCTGTAAAGGTACAAAAGCACAAAAAATGTATAAAGAAAGGGGAATGAATATTTAAAAGCCAGAATAAAACAGCAGATAATGAAAAAGTAATCTTTTGTTTTTTAAAGCACAATTAGACACATAGAGAATAGGCTGAATGCCTGACATACAGTAACAGAGGAAATAAATACATCTGTCCTGGAAAATAACAATGCAATTTGTAGAGTAACATTGGATTTAGACGGATTTTTCCATGCTGATTGTGTTCAAAAGGTGTTCCAGTTGTTTTGAGGTTGCATCCAAGGTGCACATTACTATTTGTACTACCTTTGCTTTCTTTAGCCATAGTCATTCTACTTGTATTTGCAGTTGTTTGTATTTTGTTATCTTCTTGATAACAAAATACAAAGCTGTCTCCGACTATTGTCATATCCACTATCCAGAGGTTTCTGTCTTTCTTGTTCATAATTGTTAAATCTGTCGTGTGATGTGACAGGTGCCTGTCTGTCAAAATTCTGAAGTCCCTGGGCACTTTAGCTTCTTTGTTTTCTATGATTTTCTATACTTGATGGTCCCACTAGTTTTTTGCTTGCAGGCAAAAGGTGTTTCTTGCAGATCTTCCATACACTATTGTTGCTACTTTGTCATGCCATTGTTTCAAGTCACTCTGTGCAATCTTCTGACATCAGTTTACTGGATGGTCCACTATTTCTTCAGCTTCTTTGCAGAGGTGGCACTTTCTATCTGTTGTCTGTAAATTCTGGCTTTCTATGAACTAGTTCTTATGGCTTGGTCCAATGCAGCTAGAATTAACCCCTCTGTATTAGAATTAACCCCTCTTCAACCTTCCTAATCTTAGCCATTGCCAGATTATTATCTGCTTTGCCTACTATTTTATTTTTTATTGTACCGGCCATGTAATAGTTCTTGCCATGTCTACTTTCTGTTTTTCATTTGTTCTTTTTTATAAGCCATTTTGGTCTCACTGGTGCTCAGTAAGCCTCTCTGGTATATTAGTTTCAGTGCATCTTGTGACTCAGTTTGGCCAGAGCATCAGGTGATAAAAAGGGAGACTGGGAGTTCTAGTTATTCCTTAGGCATGAAAATCAGCTGGGTGACTTTGGGACAGACACCCTCTCTCAGCCTAACCCACCTCACAAGGTTGTTGTTGTGGAGAAAATAGGAGGAGGAAGAAGGACCATTAGGTACTGTATGTTAACATCTTGAATCATTTTTTAAAAAATAATAAAGGTAGGATAAAAATAAATAAAACAAATAATTAAAGGGATTAAAAAAGTCTTAGCTGACAAGTCTTATTTACTTTTCCTCACTCAAGCAGGTACCTATTAGAGTATATACTCCCACTAATCAGCAGATGACAATAGCAATGAAAGAAAAGCAGTGATTAAAATACCAATTAATACTGTTGCAAACTACTTTAAACTCTGCTTTCTGAACCTTTATAAAATTTTAATGATTTTATATTGAGGTTCATGGCAGAAATGCTGATAACAAAAGCAAAAGTTCAGGGAGAACAAATAAATGGATTCATGGCTTATAGCATAGCAAAAAGCAAAAATATCCACAGGTACTCTTTATCTGTGTTAAATGCTGCATGACAGATACCTAGGATAAAAAAATTATCAATTAACTAGCTATTCCCTATCTGCAGCAGTTAAAAAGAACCAAGCAATCTGCCTTTATATGCCTAACTTCAAATGATAGCCTGGTTAAAATATAATATAATACATTGATAGCAAGTCAGTATATAACAAGAGGCCACAAAGTAAATGATCTCTTTCACAGAACCATCTAGCAGTCTTATGTGAAGAAAACCAAGAGCCTTTAAAGGTATGTATTAAAAATCATATTGTTCACTTTCTTTAATGTTCTAAGTAACCAATGTACACCTGTCATAAAACAGAGAATATTAATGTGTTCCTCTTTCATTTGAAACAATGAGAACATTGTTTATCACCAATAACCATTCTCTACAGGAAATAATATAGATGTAACTTGATGCCACATTATCTTTTCTTCAAAAACATTTTTAAAATGTCATGCTTTCAGTCTGTCCTTATGAATAACCTAACCTATAGAAAATCGGCATGTTTAGCAACCATAGAATTTTTAAAATTCTTATATTTATATGCTTAAAAAATGAAATTCAAGGGAGGAGTATACTAAATCAATCAAAACTCTATTTTGCAATTATTTGGTGAAGAAATATATGTTGTAATAACAAGAGCAGGAAATTTATCCATGTCCAAAAGTATTGTGTAACTTTTTTCTTAGTTGTCCTAGGGCTACTGGCTCTGAGTTGAAAAAATCTGTACAGCACCAGAGACAGACAGAAAATTCTACCACTTTGCTTCCAGCTGGTGGTCAATCATGGTTTTGCAATCTTTAATAATATCCTAACTGGATACTGAGATGAGTTGATGGAGATAAAAAAAAGCTTATTCAGAAATTGAAGATAAAATAAATTGCAGGAAACAAAACTGAAACTTCCAGGCATGTAGCCCAGGGGCCAAGATAAATGAAAGTATTGGGAAAACAAATGAAGAAATAAAACTGAGGTTGAAATATCCTGCTTTGCACAAATGAAAGAGTAACCATAATGTATAAAACTAGATTTCCTTGCTGTGTTGAATTGCATGATAAAATTTAATTCATGCTAAAATTTTGCTGCATTCTATTCTTGTTCTTAAAGCTCACATTCCTTAAAGTAAGAAATAATAATATAAAACTATTTTATGGAAATATATGCTGTTAACTCAGTTCAGAAAAATATTTACACCTGGTCAGTACTTAAACCACTCTTTACAGTTGGTAATGATAACGTACAATTCATAACAGTTTGCAAGTTGGGAAGGGGGAGGGAGGGAACCACAAAGTCAATATATTTATTTAATTGCTGAAATAGTTGAACATTTTGAATGTTTTTAAAAAACAATTTAAACAAAGTTAGATAATTTGTCAATAACAAGCAAAGAAAAAAATGTAGCTCCTCTTACCTTAGTAAGAAAAAACAAACAAGGCAAATGGTAACTTAATTGATTCCTTACTGATCTAAAAATGCTTGATATAAGTATGAGTGGGTTGTAATGCTACTTCGAATGAAACACTGTTTTTACCTTTTTTTAAAAAAAAAAAAAATAAGGTTGAGCAGATGGCTGTGGAGCCTATCTCTTGGAAAGACAGTTTGTCAGATATGGGGATAATTCCTAAGATTACTAATCAATCCTTATTCCCAAGAACTGTATTTCAGCCAAAATGAGCACTTGCTAACATTTATTTCTTATAAATCTCAAGCTAAAGGGCCACAGTGGTGCAGTGGTTAGAATGCGTATTGCAGGCTAATTCTGCTGACTGCTGATTGCCAGCAGTTTGGCAGTTCAAATTTCACCAGTGTTGTGAATGAATAAATATCAAATAAAGTTATCTTGAGCTTGAAATCAAGTGCAGGGTTCTGGCCCTGCACTTCTGATTGGCTGTTAAATGGCAAGATCGGATTGGTCCGTTCAGGAGAATCTGATTGGCCATTAACAGGCTGTTCTCATTGGTTAACGGAGCTAGCGCTCCTAGGTTGCTATTGGTTGAATAGTTAATAAGTTGCCTATATAAGGAAGGCTATAGCAGCCATCCAGTTTGAGCTGTCACACCATGTAAATAAAGAGTTTGAAGTTCACTGTTTCCACCGGCTCGTCCCCATTATTCGCACCCATGCTCCATACTTAACAACCAGGCTCAAGGCTGACTCAGCCTTCCATCTTTCTAAGGTCGGCAAAATGAGGACGTGGACTGTTGGGGCAATATGTTGACATTGTCAACTGCTTAGAGAGGGCCGTAAAGCACTGTGCAGCAGTATATAAGTCTAAGTGCTTCTATATTGCTTTTGCTTTTGCTAAAGTATTCCCCCCCCACCAGTAGGTTTTATTCTAGATTCTAGTTGGTCTATGTTTCTATATATGTGTAATGTGTGCATGGGCATTTAGTAAGTTTTTCTTCAATGATTATCAACTGGGAAGAAACAGGAAAACAACAGGAAAAAAACCTACTTATGTAAATATGGTTTTGCTTTCACTTGAGAGAAGTTTAGTGATTGAAAATAAACCTTTTAAAATGCTAGTTTGAAAAAAAGTTGTTGTAATTCATCATAAACACTTAATGTTTTCTTGCAAGTTCTGTGGTGAAGAAGGACACAGGTTTAGCATTGTTGGCTATATTTTGATTATTTGGATTAAAGGATACATAATTTGAAAGCAAGCACTTGAATTGAATTTATGATGCATGTTCCATATATAGATATAGATAAATATCTATTTATCTCTTTTTCTCTCTAGATGGGAAAGAAGAAATTCACTGGATTAGAAATCTCCCTGATTACTTTCTTCCTTTTGCTACTTATCATAACCATCGCTTTGATTGTACTTCTAGCAACAGGTTATTCTGGTCTTAAAGGTAATAATTCACAGTTCCTTGATTTAGAGCCAGAAGAATGCTTCAATGGCTTCATTGGCTACCCAAGATCTTTTAAAAGAATACTTAAATATCTCCCACATGATTTTTAGATAGCTTGGACATCTAATCATGCCTTTGAGTGAGCCTTTGTGTTTTTTCGGTCATTCTTTCTTCATTTGCCATTTTGAAATATGAAACCCATGGGAATTAGGAGGATAGGTATACTGGGGTTAAAAATTCAAAACAGAACCCACCAAAATTCTTTCCAAGCCCCAGTCTCATTTAGGTATGATGCAATTCTACTCATTTCATGAACTCCCTCCAATAGCTAAATGGAGTCCATCAAAAGGTGGTCTTGTCCATTCTAAGTCATAGAACAGACAAGAATATTTCCCTATTTGTACCTAACAAGATACAAATATATCCCTTAGCTATTTTTTTTCTGCCAAATTTTCATATGGTTGCCTTACCTGGTCTTCAATATGTATCTGAGACAGCCAAAAATACTGTTTTCCTTGTTAAGTAAATAATAAGCTATAGCAATTTTACCACAAATACAATCTGACATACTTTCTGACTATTTTGCAATGGAATTACCTAGAAGGTTGGATCAGCTTGGCAGCTATTAACCAATTTAGGCTGATTTTTGGTATCCTTTAACTTTCTAGTTCTTGGGTACTGCCTCTGCTCATTATATTCTGAGCAATGGAAGAATTCAGGAATTAAGTAGGTTATCTATCAGTAAATATCAGTCAAGTCACTGGCTAATCCTCAGCTCATGGATATGAATGGTAGCTGATCAGAAGGGTTGACAGGGATTCTGCAGGAAAAAGAGTGGTTTTCTTTGCCCCTGCTTCTCATGATGCATCTCTACCCACATATGGTATTCATCAGAGGTTATGTTTCTTGTTTTTAACATAGGCTTACTAGCATGATAGAAAAACAGCCCAAACCATAGTTGATGGCTGAGGAACTGCATAGTAAAGCAAGAGAGACAGAACTAGTTCATAGAACTATCCCACAACTTGGTTGCCAACTGTTGTACAAAGTGCTTTTGAATGTGAAGTTAGCCTTCTGGCAGAAGATCATGAACCCAATATTCCAAAAACTATAGGATTAGCAGTCCTCTGGAAAAACAATAAACACATGTTCAAAAGCTCCTCAAACAGAGGCTGACAAATCAAAAATTGCCCACTACAATCATATATATCATCAGGTATATTTGCTCTAATAGCTATTTGGTCTGATCCTACTCAGGTGCACAGATCTGATGGGTAAAGTCTTTCCTCTTCACCTATTGCTTTTCAGAACTTTGTTTCTAGACTGAGTGCAGAGGTGAATAGGTGGTTGAATGGGTGGAGAGAGTTTTAGAAAATGGTTAAGCTCGTGAGTCCATTCATCCATCAAACCATTGACATTACAACAATGCTGTATTGATGGATCTGTATCCCAACAACTGATGACAGTGAAAATGGAAGGGTGGGGGAAGCCATCTTCCCTGCATAGGAAATAAGGACATCTTTGACAGCTATCTAGAACAGACACCACAGTCACTGAGCTTTGGAGATGAGCCCTTAGGTGCAGTTTAGTTGGTAATGCCCTTGTTATAAAACAACTTCAAAATGAATAAATAAATAAATAAAGTGCAGGAGGGCATTTCCCAAAAGGAATGTAATGCTTACTTACTATTTACATGCTTATTGCTATAAGTTTCATAATAATATAGAATACATAAAGTTGTACTCCTGTAATTAACCAAAGGAACCTTTGAGGGCTAAACAATATACCTGAAGCTTTCTGGAAGCTGAAGTAAATAACTAAATTATTGCTTGAGCATAGGCCTACAGGAAGAGTGTCAGTTATAGATAAAAAGGATAAATCAACATTTTTGACTCATTGGGCATAGGGAAGCATTTAAAATAAAAGAATAATAAGCAACATACTGTCTTGTGGCAATTTTTAATATGAGTTAAATATCAGATCTATATTTGTAATTTTACTATGATAACATTTAAATGCTTGCATCTCATTCAGCTATTATATCATTCTTTCCTAGCCCCACCATTTAACACACACACATACACATACACACACACCTCTCTCCTTCTCTCTCTCTCTCTCTCTGAGGTGGTGTTTAGCAGGTTCTGACCAGTTCTGGAGAACCGGTAGTGGAAATTTTGAATAGTTCAGAGAACTGGCAAAAACCACCTCTGACTGGCCCCACTCCCCCATCTATTCTCTGCCTCTGGAGTCCCAGTTTATTGGCTGGGTCTTCTTTTGTTGCCCTGCACAGGAGAACAAAGCTGGAAAGCAGGTTAGTGGGGTGGGGAGGAAATGGAGATTTTGCAGTATCCTTCCCCACCAAGCCACACCCACCAAGCCACGCCCACAGAACTGGTAGTAAAATTTTTTGAATCCCACCACTGATACCCACACACACAAAAAATATATGCACATACTATAATGTGTGTGTGTGTGTGTATGTGTGATGACGTACTCGAAAATTTTATAAATACTTCTGATTAATTATTTTGCAGAAACTAATAATCTGGTTCATTGCATATTTTCAGACAAATTGCTTAAATGCAAGTCATTTGTTTCAACTATGCAGTGAAACAGTTGCTAGTCTCTGCAAAAGTAATGTATCATGGTAGAATAAACAGATTATGATAAAATGCTCCCTAGATGAAAGTATGTACAAAATATTCTGGGACAGAACCAAGTTATTTATTTGTATAATTGCTTTAAAATGGGTAATCAAATTATGAGGACATGTGCTTATGCTAACATTAGAACATGTTAGCTTCAGGATCACATGATTGCATTTTATTAAGCAGAAAAAAGAAAGATTATTAGACAATAGCAACATTCATTTATATCATGTGTTTATAACATTTATTTCAACTATTTATTTCTAAAAATGTAATCAATAAAACAATATATTAACCCACACTTTCTGTGCAATGTGTATTATGTAATTGAAAATAGCCTTTAAGGGTAAGAAGTAGAATTTGTTTAAAAAAATAGGCACAATACTGTTATCAATAGGGTGATGTTATTTATTTGTGATGGTAGTGAGATCAAAGGCTGAGTTAATGACAGGCTGTAGGAATGATTGAAAACTTGTTTGGTGTAGTAGTTAAAGGCACCAGACTAGAAACAAGATTGTGAATTCTTATCATTGCTTAGGTACAAAGGCAACTAGGTGGCTTTGAGTCTGTAACTTTCAGATCTAGAAAGGAAGCAATGGCCAGCCATTTCTGAAATCTTGCCAAGGGAACTTCAGGCACTAATCCAGCTAGTCACTGGGAGTCAATACTGACAGGAAGGCCAAATTAAAAGGTAGATTGTATTTGTATGTTGATGTGAGCTCAGGAGTTACTGAAGCCAGACTCAATGTTGGAGATTTTTGAGGCCAGCAAAAATGTTGGAGGTGCAAGTTTATGTGACAGAAATTGGACTCAGAGTTGAACATTGGCTGGAATGCAAAGAATGCCATTCTGGACTATTTGGTAAAACAGTGGTGGAGCAGGAACAGCTGTATACAGTTGCATATGGTATTGGACTGCAGATGGTGGACTGTTAAAGACTCTTGCAGTAGGATGCTTTCACTAATAGAATTAAATATAATTCTTGTCCGGATTGACATGGTGTTTTATGTCTGTTCAGGTTCATTTTTCATTTTTAAAAAGTGGCCTATGGCAGCTTTGCTTTTGGTATATTGGAGAGCTTGTGGTTGTAAGTGGCTCCAATCCTGTTGATCTTTTGTAGACCATTAAGACCTGACTTTTCTCCTTGGCATCAGCTCAGAGTGGTGAATGGAATGGCTTTAATTCTGAATGATTCTGGGCTGGGTCTTTGGGAGAGGCTGATTTTGTATTAAATATATGTAAACTGCTCAGAGTTGAAATTTGAGAGTTGGATTACTATCTAAATGGAAAGAAATCAGCAAGCAAGCTTGAGCAGTATTTAATCTGCAATCCAGAACTAATTTAGGTATAAGTCACTCAATGTACTGGATTTAATTCAGACTTAGTACATTCTGCAGAATAAGGATGATAATAAGGCATAGACATTCATAGATAGAAAAGAAGATTACATCAACCTATTTGATTTTCTTCTAAAAATTAAATGCATGTTCTGTCTGATATATAGTATCAGTATGTATATACTGATACATGCACAATCTCTGAATGTATAGCCACAATTCTAGTAAGCATCTGAATATCATATTCAAAGTAGTGTTTGTTTTAGACAGTTGCTGATCCTTGTTAAAATGAAATAAACACTATTTTTGCCATATCATCGAGTGAGGATTGCTCAGATTTGTTAACTAACAAAATACTTGATTGTTGCATTTGTATTGCCTATTTATTTCTATTGTTGTTATTTCTATTATTATTCTCTGACTAATATAATAAATTGATGTATTTCTAGCCTTCTCACCTACTTGTCCAGTTATTCCTCTTCCTGAAAGAGTAGATTGCATCCCAGACCAAGTGGCAACAAAGGTAAGCAGTGTATACATGTGAAATAATAATAACAACTTAATGATGAAGAATTATTAAATGATTAAATTTCCACCAATCTTAAACTGTAAGTGTGGGTACTCCTCAACTTACAACAATTCATTTAATGACCATTTGAAGTTATAACCATACTGAAAAAAGTCACTTATGGCTATTTTTCACCCTTACAACTGCTGTCGCATCCCCACGGTCATGTGATCAAAATTAAGATGTTTGGCAACTGACTTACATTTGTAATGATTGCAACATCCTAGGGCATGTGATCACCTTTTACAAACCTCTGACAAGCAATGTCAGTGAGGAAGCCACATTCCCTTAACAACTGTGGCAAGAAAGTTTGCAAAACTAATTTAACAACAAACCCCAAAAATGGTTCAATTATGGTTATACATTGAGGACTACCTGTGTAACTGCAGATTACCTATAAATAATATTTGGATAGCAGAAGAGAAGAGAAAGAAATGGAGAAAATCAGTAAACAAGAAGACCTGAAAATAGAAGTTGAATAACTGTGGTAAAAGAAAGCAAAGGTAGTATCACTTGTAGTAGGTGTTTTGGGTGAAATCCCAAAATGTCTGAAGTACCATTTGAACAACATCATTAGTGACTAAAAGTTCATCCATTAATTGCAAAAGTTTTATTCAGAGTTGTAGCGATATTTTAACATCATCCAAGAACAATATCTGCCTGTCCCATGTCCTTGGGAAGAACTCAATAGTTATATAAAAATGCCAAATCCAGTCTAAACATCTAGCTAATCAGAAGTTTTTTTGGTCAAGAATAGCTGAAAATATAGTTAAGAAGTATTGGGTGATTTTTTTTTTTATAAAGGAAAATTTGCTGCCTCTTCTTCCCTTTTCTCTCTTTCCTCTTATGTAAAGCAATCCTAAGAAAATACTATACTTTGCAAGGGTACAAAGTAGTTAAGAAAGGAAAACAAAATGCATGCCATTGGTCAAGGCAAAGTAAAAGTTTTATGAGTATGTTGTTCATTGGTATCATTCCGGTTAATGAAAATTTTTTATTTCCTGCACTGCTGAAGATTACACGTCCACATTTTTAAAGAGAATGTTTGCAAAGGGTTGGACTAGCCAATGGAATTGATCATGCTAATTGAAAAAAGCTTGGCAGCCCTTCCTATTTCTTTATGCATGCATGCAATCACTTCTAAAGGCTCAGGAAGGTTTACAAATGTCATGTTGTTTAAACCATATCATGCATCATGATTTAGTAAGCTAACTGACTGAGTTATTTGTTGGCAGTCAAGGAGAGCATTCATGCAGCTTTTTGTGCCTTCACCAATATGCCTCCCCATTTTTGCCAAGTTAATAAGCTTATACAGAACAGTTTGAAATTCAGTAAGAGAATTTTGAAAAAAAAAATTATAAAGAAAACAAAAAAAGTGTGGCAATAGAGGGAAAGAGGCAGCTGGAAATAGAAGGAAAAGAAAAAATCATTGTCATCATCATTATTGCCATCATCAGATAGTTGGGAAAAGTTGAAACTGCTATCATATGGGCTACCACAAAAAATGCTTTAGGATTGCATGGTGTAGAGTGGTGTTTGGGTAAACCCCAACAATTATCAGAGATGGGGAAGCCAATTAATATACTTTTTTCCCATGAATGCGTGGGTGAAAATCCTGATGCAATTTAAAGACTGAACATAAATGAAGGCAAATACATGTGTCCCAACATAATCCCAGGATTGCAAGATCCAATCTGAGTCAGTCACCAGGACCAGAGGTTTAGTCTTCTGAGCTTTCAGACTTATGCTGGAGCCCCTCCTCAGGGAACTTCTCTATCAGAATATGTGCTTTGGGTTATTCTATGCTTTGTATTTATGTGATGCTTTCCTTCAGAGATGGTATTCAGCAGGTTCTGACCAGTTCTGGAGAATGGGTAGTGGAAATTTTGAGCAGTTCGGAGAACTGGAAAATACCACCTCTGACTGGCCCCACCCCCATCTATTCTCTGCCTCCTGAGTCCCAGCTGATTGACTGGGTCTTCTTTTGTTGCCTTGCACAGGAGAATGGAGCTGGAAAGCAGGGTAATGGGATGGGAAGGAAAGCAGTGGTGGGGAAGGAATGGGGATTTTGCAGTAATCTTCTCCCAGGAGTTGGGATGGAATGGGGATTTTGCAGTATCCTTCTCCTGCCATGGCCACCAAGCATGCCCACAGAATCGGGAGTAAAAAGTTTTGAATCCCACCACTGCTTTCCTTATGTGGTTGATTAGTGTGTTGATGGCCAGCAATTGGCTGTTGTTTCCTTGTGCTGTTGTTTCCTGTACTTACAAATCCTTGGCACATAACTTGATAAGATGGTGGTAAAACAGCACTCCTGTTGACCAACAAAGGGCCTGTTTCTTATGTTTCAATCATTTCCCTATCTTTGTACCTACATGGCCAACAATCTTAGTAGCTGTGAAATTGCATGTATGACTTTGTTCATTGCAGTTTGAGGCTACCAATCAGTTTTGTTTTCTTGTATGCCTGCTCAGACCTTGAAAACAATTTTCTATCTATTATTATATACTACTTATTAAATAGGCAGAAGAGAATCTTCCTCTATGAAGCTCTAAAAGAAATGATTTGGAGTTTACTTTAGTAAGCCATTTCTAAAGGTAACAGCAACTTGTCAGCTGTTGATCATGCAAGTTTATTTAAGAAAAAGTTTCAGAATCTTTCATGGCCTTTGAGTCTGTGGAGGAAAGGTAGAAACATAGGAAATGAAGGATGGTATAATTATGGTTTATTATAACCTTTCCCAGTTTGATACTTGCCAGATGTTGTGGTGGTCTCCCATGAAAAGAATGAGACATAAAGGCTGGTGTACTCGGGATGGGAGTCTAGAGCAAATTCTAGTGCCCCCTTTTATTGAGAATTTCGTACAAAGTAAGCATTCACATTGTGGATTACAATAATTAGATATAGCACACAGAACTGTTTACAATTGTCTGAGCTGCTTAATTGTTTCTGGTGTTTGTTTTTAATTTCCTTGCTTATCTCAGTGACCCTTAGGCAGACATGTATGTATAAGGTCTTAGACTAATAATTACCCAATACTGAAGTCAAAGTTTATTCCCACATCTCCCCTGTTTTAGCTTTTTGATGATCGCGGATGCCTCGGTAGCTTTTTGCCATTTGCAAGAACAGTTCTCCTTCCGTAGGCTTCACCTGACACATTCCTAAAAGTCCAGGGAGACATTGGATACAACAGCATCCACAAAGTATAAAAAGCAATATCACTCCAACAATTAGGTGACGAATCCATGAACCATCTGGCAACCAGGACCAAAGTGCAGACCACACGTCCTCCGATTGTAATGGATTCTCACTCAGGGTTTGTTCCATACGCTGTATAGTAGCTGTAATGTTTGGAGAATAATCAGAGATATACATGCAACAATGTGTATGAATCACAGTGCAAACTCCCCCTTGTGCAGCCAAAATAGTGTCCACTGCATATCTGGTTTGCAGGACAAAGTCAAGGACTTTTCCTTGCTCTTCTTCAAGCAGCTTTAGCATTTTAATGGTGTCTTTAAACATAGTAACTGTCCAATTGTTTAAACGATGCAAATCTCTATAGTTCATCATGACTCCTAAAGGAGGAATAACTCCCCTTGATATCTGTGTCCAGTAGTCATGATTCAAAACAGAGTTTACTTCCGTTGTGGAACGCACATTGCGGATATGAGCAGTCCCCAAAGATTTTAAAATGACACGAGATGGGATTACTTTCCCAAAGGTGCAGACTCCTTTCCATCGTGCTGGCATGCGATCATAGGCCATCCGTCCACACAGCAACCATAGATTTGCTCCCAGGAGATGGCCAACCGTATTTGGTTCAGCATAGATTAATCGTGCAAAAGATTCCATTAACATAGACAAATAAGTGGGTGGTGGTGCATATTTCCCATTTGCACATTTGGGCAGCTGGTTTTCTATCATGATGGGACAACATGTGGCAGGGATAATTGGACACCCATTTTCATTGATCAAAGATATGATATCAAATTTAGAAATATTATGTACAAAGTAAGTGAGATTCTTAGTTTTCATGTCATTTGGATAAACTCGACTTCCATTGCCAATAATAATTATTTTGTTACAAAATGGATATGTTCCCAAGTAAGTAATATTCTCTACTGTCTCATTGTGAGTCCAGCAGATACCCGCCACCTCTTGGATTCGGCTTCCAAGATGCAATGTATTTATGTTACTTTTAGTCCAACTGTTAGACCACATCCCTGAACAACCATAGCATTGTCCCTTATACCAGTCACCTTCGGCCAGAGGTACTGCAACCATTGGAAGCCCTGATGTTTTGTGAGTTGGCATGTGCATACATACCCAACAATCAGTTTTATTATGAAGGTTTGCTAGCTTCCCCATGTCCTGGATCAACGTGTTTCTTTTCCATTCCCCCAAATCCATCCCCTTGCCCCTTTGGCTGATGATAAGGACGCACACAGCGAGCAGGAACCCAAACAATTGTCCCCTCATCTTCAACAGCAGCGTATCCTCGGCCCCAAGTTTTCAGCGGGACAGGTCCTTTCCACGTTGGATCTGGTAGTCTCTTATACCGAACTTTCGGTCTTGGCGTACCTGCAGAAGGGGAGGAAGCAAAATGCCTACTGGCTGCCGTAGCAGCGGGAGATCCTGTCATGTTTAAAAAATTCAAAGTGTATAAGGTAATATTAAGAATGTTTTGTATGTAAGACAAGCCATATCCATTCACTTCCCCTGTTTTTGTTTTTGTGTGAAGGAGTGCTTGTTTTAGCATCTGATGAGCTCGTTCCACAATGGCCTGACCAGTGGAATTGTAGGGAATGCCAAATTTATGTATAATTGACCATCGATGACAAAATTTTGCAAAGGCGGTGCAAATGTAAGCAGGGCCATTATCGGTTTTGATCTCCATTGGTGGCCCCACATGTGTGAAAGTGTGGAGGCAATGGTTGACTACATGTTTTGTAGCCTCTCCTCGTTGAGGTGTTGCCATAATAAATTCTGAATAAGTATCAACGGTGACATGCAGATGGTGCCATGGTTTGAAGGGATGGTGTTGTGTGACATCCATCTGCCATAGTTGACAAGCAGATGTCCCCCGAGGATTTACTCCTTGAGGAAGAGCAGTGGATTGAGCACTGCAACTAGGACATTGTTGAATAATAGCTGCAGCTTCTGCAGCAGTGAGACCAAATTGTTTACAAAGAGCTTTGGCATTTTGATGAAAATAGCTATGTGAGTCCCATGGAGTAACAGGAGAAAGCGAGAAACAGGACATGGCCGAGGCCGCTGCGTCAGCACGTCATTCCCTTCCTGCAGCTCCCCAGGAAGTGGCTGGTGGCTGCGAATGTGTGCGATATGTAGAGAATGTGTGCGAGAATGAAGACAGCTTTGCAGAACTAGAAACAAACTCATAAGATTAGCATCAACAGATGGAGAAAGATAAGCAAATTCAATGTTAAGTATCAATTGATAAATATAAAGAGAATCCACAATAAGATTTAGTGGGTCTTGGGCAAATTCCTGTAAGGCCAAAATAGCAGCAGTTAATTCAGCCCTTTGTGCTGATTGCTGAGGAGGGGTAATTTTTGTTTTCCATACCCCTTCCTGTCTCCATGCACAAGCACCGTAGGTCTTACCACCGTCCGCATAAACAGTCACTCCCCCAATTGGCTGCTTAGCAATAACTGAATTAAAATTTACAGATACATTTCGAAGCAACTGGAAACGAGGGTCACTGGGGTTTGGCAAGAAATCTTCCCTGGCCAATTTTCAAGAGCAATTTGCAATTCAATGGATTGACTATACCAAGTTTCCCACAGAGTGAGGGAGAAAGGTAAAAATAGCTGAACTAGATCTATGCCATATAAATGCATACTGCGATTTTGGCCTTTGATGATTAACTCACTATAAAGCATAGCCATAGTAGAAATTGTGTTTTGGGGAGTATTTTTCAAATGCAACCATTCAATGATATAAACCTGTGCTTCATGCAATTGAAATAAAGCTGCAGTAGGCAAGGCTAGAGTTTGTAAAATTGCCAAATCAAACGGAGTATCAGGAATGCATCGATCAACCCAATGCTGCGTTAAAGCCGCATTTACATGTGTCAGTACCTTCCTTTGTTCTGCTGATAAGGTTGTAGCAGAATCCGGTCTCACAGAGCCCTTTAGGGCCAAGAACAAGGGCTGGAGTACTGCTGTAGTTAACCCCAGGTAGGGTCTAACCCAGTTAATTGTTCCTAGTATTTATTGTAATTTTACTAGAGAAATCTTTTCCTCAATTTTGATTTCTGGAATGACCGGATGAGCATAGGTTGCAAGGACCTTATGCCTAAGTAGGCATATGGCATTTGACTTTGAATTTTTTCTGGGGCAATATGAAGTCCAAATTGTAATAATACCTCTTTAAGGCAAAGTAACGCTGCCTTAACTGTTCCCAGTGGGCCTGGAGCTGCAATTAAAATATCATCCATGTTGTGGTAAACCTTCCACCCAGGATGAGAGGTTCTGAATGGAGCCAGAGCCATTCGAACATATGACTGGCACATCGTTAGACTGTTTAGCATTCCCTGTGGCAAAACCTTCCATTGGTAACGAAAGGTAGGTGCATTGTTATTCAACTCAGGTACGGTAAAGGCACATAATTTCTTGTCATCTGCATGCAAAGGGATAGAAAAGAAGCAATCCCGTAAATCTACTACAACTAGATCCCAATTACGTGGGATCAGGTTAGGGTTAGGCAAACCACATTGTAACACTCCCATTGGTTGAAGGATGGAGTTAATGGTTCTCAGATCATACAAAAATCTCCATTTTCCATTTTTCTTTTTAATAACAAATACCGGAGTGTTATATGGACTAGAAGTTGGCTCAATGTGTCCTAATTGTAGCTGCTCAGCTACCAATTGATGTAAAGCTGTAAGCTTTTCTTTTGGAAGTGGCCATTGGTCAATCCAGACTGGCTGAGAGGTTAACAATTGTAATTTTTCCATTATCCAATAACAATTTTTGTGCAAAATTGTGACAGCAAATCTCTACCCCACAAGTTTATATGCAGGGGCAACACAAGAAGTTGAATCCTTGCAGTCTCACCGGTTTCTCTATGCAATGCCTTCAACCAATGTACACTACTTCTTGCAAACTGCATATCATCCACTCCACGAACAGCCGGAGAGTCTTCAAGCGCCCATTCATTTGGCCATTCCTTTTGGCATATCACAGAGACATCTGCTCCAGAATCTATAAGGCCAGAAAATGATTTTCCCTGAATTTCAATTGTCATTTTTGGTTGGTCTGTAGTCAATTTTTTTGTCAGCGCTAGCAATTCTGCAGCAACTGGAGAACTTGCCATTTCAGTGGACCCAAAACCACCAGTTCGTGGGATCCCAATTAAAGGATTTATAGGGATGTATGGAAGCAATAATAACTGGGCAATAGAGTCACCAGCCATTAATGATGTAGGAGTATCAGTGTACAATTGTATCTTATAACCCCTTTATAATCTTGATCAATAACTCCTGGAATAACAAAAAAACCCTTTTTCTGATGCAGAAGACATGGGAAGTACTAATCCCACTGTTTTTTCTGGCAGTGGCCCATGCAAATGAGTGTCCTCAATGTACATTTGATTAGGAAAGGTCACATTAATTGAGTTCAACATTTTTAAACCCAAACCTGCACTCCCAGTAATTGCAGGTGATGCTTTTGTGAGAGCCTTGGGAGCGGGGCTAGCTGCACACCCCAAATTTAGTTTCCCGGATTTTGGTTCTGATCAGAGCGACATTGATTTGCCCAATGAAACCCTTTTTTGCATTTTGGACAGACTGATTTTGGACGGACGTCCTTAATTTTGTTTTTGTTAAATGCCATCCCCCCCCCCAGGGGCACGGCACTGGGCTTTAAAATGGCCAGGCTTTCCACAATTAAAACAATTCCCTGTAGGTTTCATCCCTTTTTGCAATGCCATAGCCAAAGTCTCCACGTTGTAAGCCTGACAACCCACCACTGCACATGCCTTTAACAGATCAGCCAGAGTAACCTCACCTCTAGCCACCAAGGGCTGCAAGATACGCTTGCAGTCAGCATTTGCATTTTCAACTGCCAATTTCAGCAAAAGTTCTTTTGCAGCTTCCTCATTAGAGATTTGCCTGGTAATAGCCTTTCCACAAAATCATTATAAGACTCAGATGCTGTTTGCTTAATTTGAGAAAAAGACCGTGCTGGGGTTCCCACATCCTGAATGCGAGACCATGCTCCAAGGACAGCTGCCATAACCACTGGAAATACGTGATCAGGCAAATTAGCAGCTTGATCAGCAGTGGATTCAAACAAGCCTGCCCCGTAGATTTGGTCTGGCGTATACAGCCCCCTCGAATTCCTTCCCCTAGTGACAGCTTCCCTTTGATATTCTGAGTCAAAAACCACATACTGAGTAGAGCTCAATATCATTCTCATTAAATCTTTCCAGTCACTAGGAATCATGCGTGAGGTAGCCAAACTTGTCAGAAGCCCCTTTGTAAAAGGATTTTGAATACCATAATCTTTTACTGCTTTTTTAATTTCCCTAAGAACTGCTAAAGGAATCAGAACCCATTCAGTCTGCAGATTGCCTTGAGCATCCACTTGCCTATTGACTGGAAACAAATTCATCTGGGTAATCTCATCAGACTCTAATTTCCCCTCATTGAAAGTCTGATGCATCATGGCTTGAACTTTTCCCATTTTTGATTGGATTTTCTCATCCACAGGCATAGGCGCTGTTGGAAATGATAAAGCACACACCAGTTTAGGTGAAGGCGGGTGCAATACAATTCCTTTATAAGGAATTGTACTACTAAAGTTTTTAAAAGAGGTTGTTGCTGGGTCTCTAAAACAGTCATAACAATCTTCCAACATATTAAAATTTCAGCTGTTGCCCGTGGCTCTTCATGAAGGATAGTTCCAATTCTCCTCCATGTGTCTAACTTTAAAGAGCCTTTCTCTGGATACCAGGGATATTGCCGCCAGATCTCTTGCAGCAGCTCTCTCACATTATCTTTTGAAAGAACTATTTGCTCCCCCCCCCGGAGGTTTTAAAGATAAAGAAGTTTGTCCTGACTAACTTCAGCAGCTCACTAACATGCCATTCCTGTGGCTGAGAGAGTTTTCCCCCCATGTTCCCTGAATAATCCTATTGTCCAGCAATAGTTAAGTACATACTTTACCTATTCCAGGCGAGGAAACACGGAGGTCCAGACACGTACCACCTGCAGTGGATCACGTCAGGGTCACCACTTGTGGTGGTCTCCCATGGAAAGAATGAGACACAAAGGCTGGTGTACTTGGGATGGGAATCTAGAGCAAATTCTAGTGCCCCCTTTTATTGAGAAATTTGTACATAGTAAGCATTCACATTGTGGATTACAATAATTAGATATAGCACATAGAACTGTTTACAATTGTCTGAGCTGCTTAATTGTTCCTGGTGTTTGTTTTTAATTTCCTTGCTTATCTCAGTGACCCTTAGGCAGACATGTATGTATAAGGTCTTAGACTAATAATTACCCAATACTGAAGTCAAAGTTTATTCCCACAAGATGTGTTCAATGATAATTGTCAAAATTCCCAGGCAGTCCTTACTTTAATGCATTGGATGATCCTGTGGTGGAGGAAATTAGTTTATTGTGATATTGCAATGCAGCCAGCGATACAGAACTTTGGATCAATAGACTGCATGACAAAAATCTTATTTTGAAAGTCATTACTTTGTTTTCATTAAAAACCTTTAAAAGAAGTCAAGAAAATGAAAGTTTAATTCTCATGTCAGCTTCAGCATTATATAATTTAATACTTATACATAAATGCCTGTATAGGATAGTTTTCACATACCAAGAAATAACCAGTTTTTATAGTTTAAGCCATGAGAAAACCATTGCAGATCAACTTTATTTTGCTTCAATCTTTTCTTCTTTCAAAGAGATGAATTCATAGAGCTAGACTAGTTTTGATCAGTGATGATACTCTTGCAGAAGGTGCCTTCAAGAAGTAGATGCTGTTGATTTTTTAGATGGTTCTTTATGTATTCAAAGTTCTTTTTTTAATCCTGTAATTGTTAGAAGGAGAAACACTCTTTTTTAATCCTGTAATTGTTAGAAGGAGAAACACTTTTTTCCATATGTAAGAGATGATTCTAGTAGGCAGAAACCTGCCGTGTGTAGTCTACATGGAAACATTGTGTGAACATTTAAAAGTGCCTGTCAATCTTAACACAGAGAAACAGCCCAACTATTTTAATTCAAAAGGTTAGGAGAGTAGTAGTAAGAGGATTCTTAGGTTCCCAGAACACAGCGATTATGTCTTGTCTATCTGTTTGTCCATCCATCTATCCATCCATCTAATTATCTATCTTATTATCATCATCATCTCTCTCTCTCTCTCATTTCTCATCTGTCTATCTATCATCTCTATCATCTGTCTCTTTCTCTCATCTATCTACCATGTCTTTCTGTCTACCTACCTACCTACCAACCTATCCACTTATCCATCTATCTATCTATCTATCTATCTATCTATCTATCTATCTATCTATCTATCTATCTATCTATCTATCTATCTATCGATCGATCGATCGATCGATCGATCTATCTATCTATCTATCTATCTATCTATCTATCTATCTATCTATCTATCTATCTATCTATCTATCTATCTAATATATTAAATTTCTGGAGGGAAAATATTTATAGCTGTTCCTGGCCTCAGCCTATGGTTCCAGTGGTGGTAGAAGCATTTGGGACTGTGGCTCCTAAACTGGGACAGTGGTTCCAATAGATCCCAGGGACAACATCAGAGCTTTCTATATAGAATGATGCAGTGCTAAGAACAGCTAGGATATTGTGTAGAAACCTCAAACTCCCAGGCCTCAGACTGGGGAAGACACATATACCCACAGGTTGAGAAGGGATTTTTTAAAAATATAATAGTGATGGTAGTTTGGAACATCAAAATATTTGTTCATCAAAACGTTAGCACTTATTTTTTCCTATGAAGTGCCCTTCCTTTCGATATATATATTGCATATATATGTACATGTACAGGGTGGGAGGAATCATTTGCTGCTTAGGCAACTGACTTGATACTCCAATTCAGTCAAATGTGTCAAAAGGGAATGGGAAAGTGTATTCAGTTGCTAATTTGATTGAAATAGTCCACATTTAGTCACGCCTAACTACATGTGATTCCTCTTGGACTATATTTGACACTGAAACTCCAAGTAGAGAATACTAAAATAGTAAATCCTTATAACTCTTTATTATGCTTCTCAAAAGAAAACATGGAAAATTTTTTCTTGCAATCAGACGTTCACAGTACTAATTCAAATTATGGTCATTCACTGTTATTGTGTTAACTATGGGAATCAAATGAAGGGTTGGGATTGTTGAAAGTAAGATATTCTTTCTTTAAAAGCAAATCAAAAATAAACAACCACAAAGTTAAAGTCTATCTGGAGCAGGGGCCTCCAGACTTGGCAATTTTAAGGCTTGTGACCTTCAACTCCTAGAATTCCTCAGCCAGACAATTATAGTAAGCCTCAAAAAGCTAAATTAGGCCTTGTTAGGTTCTGGATGGGAGACCAACAGGACCAATATAAAGTATGACAGTCAGGGAAATAAAACAAAAAGATCCTGAAAAAAGTAAAAGGTAAAGGCCTGTTACCAAGAAAACTGAACAGAAAATGTATTCAAGCAGTTGAATTCAACTTTAAAATGCAGGTTCTTTTTTCCTTTTCTCTTAAGAGCAAATTATTGGGAGCACTAACAACAAACAGGTTATTTTTTTACAGTTTTCTCTTAAATCTTATTAAGCCACCACTTTCAGTGGGGGGAAAATATCTACTTTCCTAAAATTAGAAACAGCATAATTTAATAAATATGTGTATCTTGACTGTGGAAACCATTAGAATTAAGAAACATATTTGCAACCGAGAGAATAGTTTTGAAGTCATGGAAAAGATAATATGTATTTAATAAATGTACACAGGAAATGTCGTGTTGTCGGAAATGATGCCAGGAGTCAGTGACTTAATTCAAGCTCTTTTATTGAGTCAGGAACTGAACTGGGGCTAAAGGAAAAACTTGCGGCTTTTTATTTTCAAGCTGCGGCAGCCGCGGCCAATGGCACCGCTTTGAATCTCCCGCGATTCGAATGGACCAATCGCGGGAGATTCTTAGCGAGCCAATCGGCGCGGCTCGCCTAGCCAATCAGAGTGCCCCGTGCTTTGGCCAATCAAAGCGCGGGGATCTCAAGAATGCTAATGAGGGGACAGAACACCCCTCCCCTCTTGGATTAGTCCTTACGTTGTGTAGTCCCGTAGGTAGGGGGGGCTCCATCTCAGCCTACTGAACCTGAGCGGGTCAGTCGTAGGTTGGATCCCGGCCAGTTCGGTCGGGGTCTCCGCTTCTCTGGATGCCGTCGTGGGAACAGCCGGGTCGGTCGGGCTGGGCCGCTCTCCGCAGCTCCCTCCTGGGCTTCCCAGGTTGGTTGAGCTGCGGGTTTCGCCGCTCCCGCTCAGTCTTCCCGGGTTGGTTGAGCTGGCCTGGCTGTCTCTTTCTGGCGAAGTTTCGTGCTAGCTGCTTCCAGGTGAGTATGGCTGGTTTATTCTTTCTCAGTTTTGGTCCCCTGAGTATTCCCTCCCCTCTTGGTTTGTGTTGTGGGGGTTGGTTTTGCTTGGTTGCGCGTCGGTGGTCTCTTGGGTGGTCATCCTCGATCTTAACTGGTCGATGTGGCGTTTCCACGCTCGTCCGTCGGTTGTTTGTAGCCGGTACGAATGTGGGCCTGTTAGTTGTGTTATGATGGCCGGTACCCATAATGGGTCTCCCGTTAGGTTTTTCGCGTAGACAGCGTCGCCTGGTGCGAAGGTTCGGTGTTTGCTGGTTGAGTCTGGGGGTTTCTCTGGGTTGTACATGGGGTGTAATCTATCGAGTGGGGACCTTATTTTCCTCCCCATTAGCAGTTCAGCTGGGCTTTTATTCGCTGTGGTATTTGGGGTTATGTGTTGGATAAAAAGTAATTTATTTATTTTGTCCTGGATCTCCCCGTGGTCTATTTTCTGGATGGTTTTCTTGGTGAATTGAACCATCCGTTCCGCCCAACCGTTCGCCGCCGGATGCGCCGGTGCTGTCAGTGCGTGTCGTATGCCCCTTTCCGCTAGGAATTTTTAAAATTCTAGCGAGGTGAATTGGGGCCCATTGTCGGAAACGAGGACGTCTGGGAGGCCATGTGTTGCAAAAAGTTTGCCGAGTTCTTTGGTCACGGCCTCCGTGGTGGTTGTTCTCATGTTGCTTACCTCCAGCCAGTTGGAGTAAGCGTCTACGGTTATTAAGAAATTGTGTCCTTTTGTGGGCCCTGCGAAATCTATGTGGATCCTAGACCAAGGTCCCCTGGGGGTTTCCCACTCTAGGACGGGTGCTGCGGGTGGGCTTGGCCTAGTTTCCTGGCATCGTTGGCACCTTGCTACCCAGGCCTCGATCTGTTTGTCCATCCCTGGCCACCAAGCGTAACTTCTGGCCAGGGCTTTTGTCCTAACGATGCCCAGGTGCCCCTCGTGTAACAGTTCCAAAACCTTCCCTTGTAGTTTTTCTGGGATGACCACCCTATCCCCCCATAGTATGCACCCTTTTAGTAACAAGAGTTCCGTTTGCCGGTTCCAGAATGTCCTGACGGACTCGTCGTTGTCCCTTTCCGGCCACCCTTTCTCTACCCAATGCAACACCCGCGCCAGACGTTTGTCTTTATTAGTTTCTCGGGCAATGTCTGACGTGGTTATGGGTAGGTTGGGTAGAGTCTCTATACTGAGGGTGGTTGTCATGGGTGCTGGGTCGGTGTCAGGTTCCGGTAACGGTGAGCGGCTTAAGGCGTCCGCATGGGAGATAGTCTTACCCGGTCTGTCTGTGAGTCCGTAATTGTAGGCAGCCAGGAACTCGGACCACTTTGTCATTTGGGGAGACAGAATGCTCGGGGTGGCCCTGTTCCCTGCAAGGATGCCCAGCAGCGGTTTGTGGTCGGTGATGATGGTAAATGTCCGTCCGTAGAGGTACTCGTGAAATCTTTTTACTGCGGCGACGATGGCCAGAGCCTCTTTGTCCAGCTGGCTGTAGTTCCACTCCGGTTTGGTGAGGGTCCTTGAGGAGAACGCGATGGGTGCTTCTTTTCTGTCGGGGAGAGTGTGGCTGAGGACAGCGCCGACGCCGAAGGGTGATGCATCCCATGTGACGGCTAGTGGTAGGGTCTCGTTGTACTGGATAAGGACGGCATCCGAAGTGAGCAGGTTGTTGGTTTTCTTGAAGGCGGCTTCCTCGCATTTCCCCCAAGTCCAGGTCACCGCCTTGTCCAAAAGCCTATGCAAAGGCTCCGCCGCCGTCGCCTTTTGGGGCAGGAAGACATTATAAAAGTTAAGCAGCCCCAGAAACGCCTGCAGTTCTGTCTTCGACTTGGGTGTGGGGGCTTCTTTGATGGCTTTGATCTTTTGGTTGGTGGGGTGAATGCTGTGACGGTCTAGGAGATATCCTAGGAATTCAACCCGTTCCATGTATAATTGGCATTTTTCCCTCTTTACTTTGAGCCCGGTCTCTTTGAATTTGGTTAGGACCTCCCTTAGGCGACTCTCTAGTTCAGCCTGGTTGGTTGCCAACACTAAGACATCGTCAAAGTAAGGTACCACCCCCTTGATGCCTTGTAACAGCCTTTCCATTAGGCTTTGGAATATTCCAGGCGCCACGCTGACTCCGAATTGGAGCCAGTTGCATTTAAATGCTCCCCGGTGGGTGACTATGGTTTACACTTCTGCCATTTCCTCGTCGACCGGCAATTGTTGGTATGCCTGGGTGAGGTCGAGTTTAGCGAAAACCTTGCCCCCTCCCAGTGAATGTAGTAGGTGTTGCACTACTGGGACGGGGTAAGCGCTTTGCTGCAAGGCGCCATTTAGGGTGGCCTTATAGTCCCCACAGATTCTCACCGACCCATCCGGCTTGATTGGGGTGACTATTGGGGTCTCCCACCGGGTGTGGTCTATGGGTTGTAGGACCCCTTGCTTGACGAACTTGTCAATTTGCTCGTCAATCTTGGGTTTAAGCGCAAATGGTACCCGCCTTGGTTTTAGGCGTTTTGGGGGGCTGAATGATATAGGGGGCCCTCGGTACTTGCCTAGGTTTCCGTCGAACACCTCTTGGAATTCCCGGGCTAGTTGTTGCTCCCAGTTGTCGTCGGCGATGTGGTCGATGCCCGTGACTGCGATGCCGAGCGGTGCGAACCATTGTAGTCCCAGTAGGCTTGGGCGGTCGCGATCGACGATGGTCAGGGGAAGCCTTTCAGTGCGCCCTTTTTAGGTTACCTTGAACTGTCTGGTTCCGACTACAGGGATGCGGTTTCCCTGGTAGTCTTTCATGATTAGTCTCTGGTTGTCTAGGCCTTTTCTCTGGATGGTAGGCACCAAGCATTTTATTTCTTGCCATGCTACCATGGAGAGGTAGGACCCGGAGTCCACCTCCATTTTACATGGCTTGCCTTCGATGCCTACCTCCACGTAGACCTTCCGGGCATCGTTGGTTGTGGCGTGGCCGATGGTGACTGTCTGATGGGTCTCCTTTCTTCGTCGGGTTTCGCCGCCTCGTAGGGATCGTCCGTTCCGGTCCCATCTCTTGTCAGCGGGGCGATCTCTGGTCTGGGGTGGTGTGCTCTCTCGTCTCCATTCGTTCTGGTCCCATTGTGTAGGGCTGCGGTTCTTTTTGAGACGGCAGACGCGGGCGATGTGTCCCTTCTTGTCGCAATGCCGGCAGATTGAATCGAAGAACCGGCATTCGGACCTGGGGTGGTCGCCTCCGCAACCAGCACAGGTGGTCCTCGACTTACGACCCCGCCGGTTCCGTGGGTCGCGGCCTGCCTGGAGACGGTGGATTTCCTCCTCCTCATCGGAAGTGCCCGATGCTGAGTGGACATCGCCCTGGTGGGTGGTCATCTCAGGTTGGGCCTCGGTCGATCTTGCAGGGTGGTTGTTCCCGCTGCGGTCCCCGGCGTTCGGTCGGCGCATGCGGTCAGCGGATTTTCGGGTAGCTTCGGCAGCTGTGGCTTTGGTGAGGGTATCTGCGAGGGTGATGTTGCCCTTGGCCATCAGCCGACTCTGGAGGACGGGGTCCCAAAGGCCGAGCACGATTCGGTCTCGCAGGGCTTCGTCTATGTTGTCGAATTCGCACAGTCCCCCTAGGTGCTGTAGTTCTGCGACGAAGTCGCTGAAACTCTCATCCGACCGTTGGTCCCGACGGTAGAACTCATGTCGTCGGATGAGGATGGGCACGGCTGGAGCGTAGTGTCGCCGGAGTATTGGCTCGAGGTTGTCCCAGTCCATCGTGGTCACATCGGCGGGTTTGGCAAGCGCTTTGGCCATCTTAAACACTGCAGCCCCGCAGTGGGTTAGGAAGACGGCTCGCTTCTTTGTGCCGGGGGAGTCCTTCAGGTCGCTGCATTTGAGGAACATGCGGAATCTGTCTGAGTACGATTCCCAATCCTCGCTGGCGGGGTTGAAGGGTGCGGGAGGCGCAATGTTTGCCATCGTGGAGTTTCGTCTGGCTTCCATCGGACACGTGCTTTGGTTCAGGATCAGAATCCCACCTTCGTCGCCAGTGTCGTGTCGTCGGAAATGATGCCAGGAGTCGGTGACTTAATTCAAGCTCTTTTATTGAGTCAGGAACCGAACTGGGGCTAAAGGAAAAACTTGCGGCTTTTTATTTCCAAGCCGCCGCGGCCGCGGCCAATGGCACCGCTTTGAATCTCCCGCGATTCGAATGGACCAATCGCGGGAGATTCTTAGCGAGCCAATCGGCGTCTAGCCAATCAGAGTGCCCCGCGCTTTGGCCAATTAAAGCGTGAGGATCTCAAGAATGCTAATGAGGGGACAGAACAGGAAATATTTTTTCTTTCTAATCTATAATTCTTTTGTGATAAGAAATCAACCTTTCAGTGAAGAAACATTTACATTAATGATTAAGAACTTTTATTTAAATTCATTGTTTTGTAATGTCATATAAGATGAATCATGTAGATTCTGGGATAACATCCAAATGATAGTTGATACTTGATTCTTGATTAATATACAACCCTCTTTAATGATTAGTTATGAGAAAAGAGATAACTGAATCAAGGCAATAGAAAGGAATGAGTGAAGACTTCATCTTTGAATGTTATTGCCAAATTCATTTTAGCAAAAGCTTTTGCAGTCAGTAATTTGTATGTGTGCGTGTATCATTCTTGTATGGGAGGATTGATTATATAAATGTATATTAATATGAATGCTAGAGGAATAAGAATTGGTTCCTGTAACTTAGATGATGAACAGAGATATTATTTGTAAAATACCATCAATGTCTTTCTATTTCTGCTTAGTGATAAACGGAACCAGCTAAATTTGCTTCAAAATTAACCCAGACGCAAAGTAGTTTCTTAAATATATGAAGAATACTAAGCATGAAAGAACATGTTCTGATTTAATGGGAAAACAATATAGCATTCTGAGCTTCTTTCTCTTCTAAAATACTTAATAACTAATGTGTTACTAATTACTTACAAGACACTTTTTATTTCCCCCAAAAAGTCTATACGCTGCTTATTAAATTAATCATTTCAAGTACAGGTTTAAATTAATATTTCTACTTTATATTCCCAGAAAAAAATTAACATTTCAGGATAGATTCAAAAAGTGCTAGGGGGGAAAAGTGTTATTGAGGAGAGTATATATGCAATGGTGGCCTTTCTTCTTAATTTGTCAGTCTTTTGGGTTTGAGAGAGGTAAAGTGGGAAATGGGTATTTAATACTTATTTCCAAAAAAATCTGAACAAATAATTCTTGAAAAGGTCAGACACCAGCTATCTGCTTGTTCAAATTTCCTTCTATAAATCAAAGATTTCTTTGGCATAGTTTAATGTCTTGGCACTCCTTAAAAGATAAGATTTGCAACATTCTGACATTGGATAAGGAGTCAGTAAAACAAAGCTTCTGGGACATGTAAAGTTGTACACCCCATCATATAGAGACATTTATTTATTTATACTACTTCTTGCAGCAAGTATTAGAAGATGCGTGGTGATAAGTAAATACCCAGAAGTCATCAATAACATTGCACAGTTCTATATGAAAGCTAAAGTATTTATTTGGAGTAAATATAAGCCTCAGGTGAGATGGGCAGCAAACAAATTTAATAAATAAAAATAAAATTCTAACCCTAACCCATAGTATTAAAAATAGAAAAGAAAAGAAAAAGGGGGAAATGAATAACTAAATTCAGAACAAACAGAAATAATTACAGAAAACAGAAATAACTCTCAGATAAAATCCAAGTTATCTGCCCACACTCAGCCAGCTGGGACTTCAAGTTCATGAAATGCAACAGTCTTAACCTATTTTTGGAATTGCAGTAAAGTGAGAACTGCCTGTACTTGATGGTGGTTGGGAGAGTATTCTGTAAGATGGGAGTTATTACAAGAAAGGCTAGCTGTCTCATTCATTCCTGAAATCTTCATGAAGAAAAAAAAGTTCCAGCAGGAACAAGTTCCTGGGAACTTGGCCAGATTGGTAGATTTGCTTGTGGCAAGGTGTTGCCTGATGTGTTCTAGTTCCATACCATTTATGGCCCTAAAGATGATGAATAGCACTTGGAATTGAGATTGGAGACCTGCTTGCAAGCAATAATAATATAACTGTCATATAGCTATAATGCAGTTTTTACATCTATACTACAATTTTAATACAGTTTTATATGTGTAATATAGTTGTAATAAAGGTGTAATTCTTTGTTTTATTTTATTTTTGTCAAGCATGTATTAGATAACATGTATGAGTATAAACATGATTATGAATACATGAAATGGATATGAATTAAAAGGAACATAAGGACCGGGATGGTAGGCAGATTCGTGCGCTTATGCATGACCCTTACAGACCTCTTAGGAATGGGGTGAGGTCAACAGTAGATAGTCCAAGGTTAAAGTTTTTGGGGTTTGCTGGAGCTCACTTACCAATAATAGAAGTAAGCAAAAGTAAGAAGTAGAAGTCATCAGTGAACTATCATCTGTGAACTATCCTTAAATATCACATTTCGATTCTTACTATGTTACAGAGCACCTGATTATGACATCAAACATGTAAACAAGCTAAATACACTATTAACCTGGGCAGCATCCTACCCACACGTTTTTATCTTTCTTGGTGACCTCAATCTACCTCATATTGACTGGATCCTAAATGAATGTACATCTGAACCATACATGCAATCTTCTACAATGCTGTTACAAATCTGGGACTGGAACAACTAGTAACCAACAACACTAGACTAAACAACTGCCTCAATCTCATCTTCTGCAATAGTTTGAATTTAATTTACGGAATACAAACTAAAGAACCCTTTGCCAGCAGTGACCGCAATATGATTGATTTTTGTCTCAACATACGCCCACACAAAAATCATCACAATGACGTAATCCCCAATTATAACTTCAAAAAAGGCAACTATGATGTTATAGACAACGATCTCTCATCCCTTGATTGGCATTCTCTATTCACTGGATTCAATACTCTTGAAGACCATTACAACATATTTTTATTTGAATTCAAAAGAGTCATCAAATTATATGTACCAACAACAACTCCCAAAACAACAACAACAACAACAACAACAAAAACAGTTTACCCATAACAATAAGGAAACTTCAATCCAAAAAAAGATCACTCTGGCGGAAAAACAAATCTGGTCACATTGCCAATTTCAAAAGCCAATACAAAAATTTATGCCACCAGATAAAGACTGAATGCACCAATTATAACATAAAGAGGAAAACCTTCTATGCACCAATTCTACCCGCGCTTTTTATAATTTTGTAAACAACAAACTAAAAGACTCAAGGTCAATCCCACCCCTGATAGGACCTAATGGTAAAGACTGCAACGATGACACCATTAAAGCCAACATCTTTAACACATTCTTCGCCTCAGTATTTGTAAACAGCAATGGATCATGCCCAGCATTTCCTAGCCGAACCATAGACAGCTACAATGATCTAATACATATTGATTTTACAGAAGACAATGTTGAAAAAGCACTACGTAATCTAAAACCATCTCTATCTATTGGACCGGATGGAATATGTGCCTACTTCTTAAAAAAGCTATCCACTGCCATAGCTGAACCTCTAAGCATAATTTTTGAAAAGTCTTTCAGGATCAGCTCCTTGCCAAACCTATGATCACAACCCACGGCCATCCCCATCTTCAAAAAGGGAGATCCCAGCCCAGTTGAAAATTACAGACCAATCTCCTTATGCTGCATCACCTGTAAAGTCATGGAATCAATTATTAACCAATCCATTATCCTCCACTTAGAGACAAACAACCTACTCTCCAATTTGGAGAGTAAACAATTTGGTTTCAGGAAAAAACTATCATGTAATCTGCAACTCTTACACTGCAAAAATATATGGACTACACAACTCGATCAGGGCAAATCAATAGACTCAATCTACATAGACTTCTGTAAAGCCTTTAATTCAGTGGTACCTGACAAACTACTCCTAAAACTAAAATTTTATGGTATCTCTGGACACCTGCATAATTGGATAGAAGCATTCCTGTCAAACAGACAACAAATGGTTAAAATTGGGAGTGTCCTATCAAATTCTGTACCTGTCAATAGTGGTGTCCCCAAGGCAATGTTCTTGGACCAACTCTCTTCATACTCTACACAAATGACCTCTGTGATCATATTAAGAGCAACTGCATACTTTTCGCTGATGATGTAAAGCTGTTCAATACCACAGACAATACTGCTACCCTTCAAAAAGATCTTTACTATGTATCAGAATGGTCAAACAAATGGCAACTTCAAATCTCAACAAATAAATGCTCTGTCTTACATATTGGCAAAAAATAAATAAATGAGAAAATAAAATACAGGCTGAATAGTCAAGACCTTGTTGATGATCCAAGCTCTGTAAAGGACCTTGGAATACTAATCTCTAATGATCTAAGTGCTAGAGCCCATTGTAACTACATAGCCAAAAAAGGGATTAAGAGTTGTTATCCTAATCCTACGTTGCTTTTTCTCTGATAATATCTCACTACTAACTAGAGCATACAAAACATTTGCTAGACCAATACTCGAATACAGCTCATCGGTCTGGAATGCACATTGCATATCTGATATTAGTACAGTTGAGAAAGTCCAGAAATATTTCACAAGAAGAGTTCTCCACTCCTCTACTCATTGTAGAATACCTTATGCCACCAGACTTGAAATTCTCGACCTAGAAAACCTTGAATTACGCCATCTTCGGTCTGATCTAAGTATGGAATATAAAACCATACATTGCAATGTCCTACCTGTCAATGAATACTTCAGCTTCAACGATAACAACACAAAAGATACAAACTCAAGGTTAACCACACCAAACTTGATTGCAGGAAATACGACTTCAGCAACAGAGTGATCAATGTCTGGAATACTCTACCTGACTCTGTGGTTTTTTCCCAAACCCCAAAAACTTTAACCTTAGACTGTCTACTATTGACCTCACCCCTTTCCTTAGAGGTCTGTAGAGAGCGTGCATAAGTGCACCAACATGCCTACTGTCCCTGTCCTATTGTTTCTTTTATTTTTCTTATATGTACCCATTTCATGTATTCATAACTATGTGTGTACTTATACCTATTATCTTGTAAGCAATTGACAAATCAAATAAATAAAAATAAAAGTAAGATCTTTTCAAAGGCAGATTACTTTGCAGTACTTCAGATAGGTGGTTTCTGAGGTCAGGACATTGTAGTCTGGGTAGAGTCATAAGAGTGCAGTAAACAAAGCTAGGGGAACCTTCTGCTGTTTAATGGGAATTGCAGGTCCAGGAGAGCCCACAAGTCAACACCTCAATTTCCTATTATGATGATCAAAGATGAACTAAACATAAAACAGTTCAGTACAAAATATAAATTAAAACATGAACAACTCATCCCAAACATGATTAGTACAAATTTAAATCCAAACATCTTATTGTCTAGTTACCTAATGTATTATTTTATGCTTTGTCTCAGCAAAGAAGCAGAAAAGGAGACAGATTTGCTCAGCCACATGTGATATGTGGTTGCAATGATATGTTCAAGAACCATTAAATTGAAAGATTCAAATATTTTCAAAATGTGGTTCACTCAATGTGTTGCTCATTACTTTACCAATTATTTGAAGACTAGAATATTGATTTTTAATTAATTTAAATAATTCATTTCAAGATTTCCCCCTTGACAGATTAATGCAGGGATTCCCAACCTGTGGGCCACAGCCCATTACTGAGCCCTGGACTATTCACAACTGGGCCACATGAGTGGCAGGCTAGTGCACTTGCACACACAGCCCAACTCACATGAGCAGTGGGTGCCAGTGCTTACAGCCCAACTTGTGTGAGTTGTGGATGACAGTGTTTGAAGCCCAATTCATGTGAGCAGTGAGCACCGGTGCTCACAGGTCCACTCACATAAATGGTAGGTGTGCGCAGCCATCACTTGCAATAATTCTGTGGTCACACATGCCTGTGCACATGTCTGCCATTTGTCAAAAAACATCCCTACTCCATGCTGGGCAGCCAACCCGGAAAATTGGGGGAATGCTGCATTAGTGCATATTTCTAAGAGCACTATGTACCCTAAGGCTCTTAAATTAAAAATCAGGATATCACCCATATATTCCAGAGCTGAAATGGTTTGGATTTGTAACTATCTTAGTCAGATTTATGAAAGACAGAAATTAGAGAACTGATGAAAATGGGTCGAAATGAGTAATCCTTTACTCCATATTAAACAAATATATTTTGTATGTATGTATGTATGTATGTGTGTATGTATGTATGTATGTATGTATGTATGTATGTATGTATGTATGGTATTAAGCTTTGTTTGGGTATTTTCCCATGTCATTATAGTTGTGATTTTAAAGTTGTAGCAATGTTTCGGCAGAATCTCATGTAGCAATTCTGCAGAAACATTGCTACAATTTTAAAAGCACAACTATAATGATGTGGGTAAATACCCAAACAAAGATGAATACCATACATATAAATACCTGCGAAAACTTAAGAAAAAAAAATGTTGGTGTCTTCTTTCAGGTTAAGTAGTGCAGTTTGTTCTTCTTTGGATAAGTTGCTTTTGGGTGGTTTGCTAGTGCAGAGGATGTTGGTGATTTTGAGTCTGATTCTATTAGCATCATCAGGGTTGGTTTTGGTCAGGCTGGTTTCAACTCCTCATATGATGGTTTCTGTGGGAATGTGTTTGGGAGTGACAGCAAAGTTGAATCCTTTAGAAAGGACCTTGGTTTCGGCTTCGGTGAGGATCTTGGCTTCGGTGAGGATCTTGTCTGTTGTGCACTGTTTGTTTCATGTGTGGCTGTGAGGGGGGAAGAGTTGGTTTCTGGCATTGTCGTAGTTTTCTGAGTTTGTTGGTGTGTGTGTCTGTCTTGAGGGTGGTCTGTGTTTCGGCTCTCCAAACAGCGAGCTGTTTGGATTTGTCCTAAACTAAGGGGTGAATCTTGTTGCTGAGTCTGAGGTGAAGTGTGAGGAGATCTTTGTTGATTTGGTCAAGGAAAAATCTTTTTGTTTGAAGTTCATTTCTAATTAGGGCCAATTCTGTTCTTTTTAGGATGCGTTTGGTGGCTGCTGTGTTGGTATGGAATTTCAATTGGAAGCTTGTGGGAATTAAATTTTGATCACAGCAATTGCATAGGAATGCGAGGTCACATAAAATGGAAGCTCTTTGGACTTCAAGTTTTTCCTAAGTCCTGGTCAGATGGTGGGTTTCCTCCCTGTAGAGGTGCAATATTTGTTTTCTGAGGTTCTCGCAGGTATTTGTATGTGGATCTTTGGTTATTCGGGTTTTCTCCCGCGTAAGATTGGAAGTATCTAGGCAATGTTTCGATGAAGTCTCATTCATCATCTTCAGGCTTGGTCTTCAGCTCTGTGCTTCTCAGAGTGATGTGAGCTTGCAGCTGCTTCTTCCTTTTAACTGCTAGTGGGAGTGTGACTTGATTGGGTGGGGGCTTGGCTGTGTTCTGATTGGGTGGGGGTATGTTCTCATTGGTTGGGGGGTTTGGCTGTGTTCTGATTGGCTGGAGGTGTGTTCTGTTCAGGTGGGGGCTTGGTTGTGCTCAGGTTAGTCTTAGTTGCTGGGGAATTTGAGCTGGTGAGCTGTGATCCTGCTGTTTGGCTTCGAACTCGTGGTCATGCTGCATCTTGGTGGGGGTCAGTTCGCTTCATGTATGGCTCAGAGGGGTTTGAAGTGGGTAGTGATGCAGCTGCAGTGCGGCTTCTGGTTCGTGGTCGTGTCTCATCTTCGGTGCGGGTGTGAGTCTGCATTCTACGTGGAAGTGTGGTGGTGGCATTTTGTGTGGCTCTCAGGGTTGTGGGTCTGGTGTCCTTCTTCATGTTAGGTACTCATCTGTTCATGAGGGTGAGTTTCCAAATGGCTGGTAGACGGGAAGTATCATCTCGTTTATTCATGCTGTGTGGGCGTTTTTCTATCTCTATGGCTTCTCTGATTATTCTGCTGCTGAAGTGTTCGGTTTTGGCAATAGATCTGGTATTTTTAAAGTCAATCTCATGTCCTGTGGCTTTGATGTGTTGGAACAGGGAAGAGGTCAGTTCTTCCTTTTTGATTGAGTTCTTATGTTCTTCAATGTGTGCACTTATTCTTCTGCTAGTTTGTCCAATGTATGTGGTGGGGCAGGCAGTGCAAGGGATTTCGTATACTCCTTGATTTTCTAACTCGATTTTGTCCTTGGGGTTTCTTAGGATGGTGGATATCTTTCTGTTTGTGCAGAATGTTGTCTTAATGTTGTGTTTTTGGAGTATCTTGCTGATTTTGTCTGTAATGCCTTTTATATATGGGAGGAGGGCTTTGCCATTCTCTTGTTCTCTGTCTTGGATTTTGGTGAGGGTTTCTTTTTGGATTAGGTGGGTGATCTTCTTTCTTTGGAATCCATTGGTGGTCAGCACCCCGGTGAGAGTGTGTAGTTCGGTCTCTAGGTGTTGTTTGTCGGCTAAGCATTTTGTTCTGCAGATTAGTGTCTCGGCTACAGAATTGATCTGTGCTGGGTGGTGGTGTGAGAGTGTGTATAGATAGCGGTTTGTATGTGTTTTCTTCTGGGTAGATGGTGTGTCCTAGGGAGCCATTGGATTTTTTGTATACCAAGACATCTTGGAAGGGAAGTTGGTTGTTGGCTTCTGTTTCCATGGTGAATTGTATTTTTGGGGTGTAGGCTGTTGAAGTGTGTGAGGAAGTTGTTCAGTTTTTCTTTCCCGTGTGGCCAGATTATGAAGGTGTCATCTACGTATCTGAGCCAGAGTTTGGGTTTGTGATCATATTTTTCTAGAGCTTGTGTTTCAAAGTGTTCCATGTAGAGGTTAGCGATGACAGGTGAGAGGGGTGATCCCATGGGTGCTCCTTCTATTTGTTTGTATTTTTGTCCATTGTAGGTGAAGTATGTATTGGATAGGCAGTGGTTGGTCAGATCTAGGATGTGCTTGGGGGGGTTGTATTTGTTTTGGATGGCTGTCAAGGCTTCTTTTATTGGCACTTGGGTGAAGAGGGATATGACATCGAAGCTCACTAGTAGGTCACTGGGTTGTAAGTTTTGTTTCTTTATGATCTCGATGAACTGGAATGAGTTTCTTACGTGTGAGTTGATGGATTCTGCATAGGGCTGTAGTTGTTTGGCAAGAAATTTGGCTAGGTTTTGTATAGATGAGCCTATGGAGCTGACTATTGGTCCAAGTGCGGTTCCTTCTTTGTGTATCTTGGGGAGACCATAAAGTTTAGGGCATCTGGATGATTTCTCTCTGGGTATGATTCTTTGCTGGATTTCTTCACTAATGGGGGAGGCTTTTATTTTGGATCTGGTGGTTTTTCCTAGGTAGGTGGTGGGGTCTGTCTTTAGGGGTTTGTATGTGGGGTCTTGAAGTAGGTTGGTTAACTTGGATTGGTAGTCAGATGTGTTCATAACCACTGTCGCGTTGCCCTTGTCTGCTGGTAGGATTATTATGCTGGTGTCTTCTTTCAGGTTAAGTAATGCAGTTTGTTCTTCTTTGGATAAGTTGCTTTTGGGTGGTTTGCTAGTGCAGAGGATGTTGGTGATTTCGAGTCTGATTCTATTAGCTATATATATATATATATATATATATATATTTTCTTAAGTTTTCGCGGGTACTTACATGTCTGGCATTCAGCTTTGTTCGGGTATTTTCCCACGTCATAATAGTGGTGCTTTTAAAGTTGTAGCAACGTTTCAGCAGAATGTCATCTGCCATCATCAGGCTTCTGTATGGTGTTTGTCTGTGAGTCAGACTTTTACAGTGGTTTCAGATTTAAATTTGGGGCAGCCTATTGCTGTGTCAGAATGGTTTTTTCTTCCTCCTGATTGGTTGAGAGTCTTGGTCTGTGTTTATTGGTCTTGGAGTTTGCTGTATTCTGCTACAAATATCTTCTGTCTGTTTTTTTTTTGGGGGGGGGGGCTCTTTTTGTATCTTGATTGGCTGGCAACATTGTGTTACTTTATTGGAGGCCTTTAGTGCAGCTTGGCTTCGGGTAAATGGACGGCTATCATTAGTTAGGAAGCTGGGTTTCAACTGGGTGCCTGGTTGGGGTGTGTTTGAGCTGGAGGTATCAGGGGGGATCTGTTTGTGCCCAGGTGTTTGCCTGGCTTGTGGTATGGAGATTTTTTTGTTTGTGAGTGCAGGCTTCCAAATGATTGAGAGCCTGGTGGAATCATCTCTTCTGTTCATGCTTTCTGGTCTTTTTTCAATCTCTATGGCTTCTCTGATGATTCTGTGGCTGGGATTTTCTATGGTGGCTAGGGTTTTGGTGCCATTGAAGTTGATGTTATGACCTGTGGCTTCCATGTGTTGGACGAGTGAGGAAGTGTGTTCCAGCTTTTTGACTGCATTTTTGTGTTCATCCAGGCAGGTGCTGCTATTTTTCTGTCTGTTTTGAAGGCAGTCTTGATGTGATGTCTGTGTAGTATCTTACTAATTTTGTCTGCAGTATATATATATATATATATATATATATATATATATATATATATATATATGTGTGTGTGTGTGTGTGTGTGTGTGTGTGTGTGTCTGTGTGTGTCTGTGTCTGTGTGTGTCTGTGTGTGTGTGTCTGTGTGTGTGTGTGTCTGTGTCTGTGAGTCTGTGTGTCTGTGTGTCTGTGTTTGTGTGTCTGTGTGTCTGTGTCCGTGTGTTTGTGTGTGTATGTATGTATGGTATTCAGCTCTGTCTGTGTATTTTCCATATACCATTTACCAGAAGAAAACACACATCAACCGCTACCTCAACGCCCAATCCCACCACCACCCAGCACAGATAAACTCCGTGGCCAAAAGACTAATTGCCAGAACCAAACGCCTGGCAGACATAAAGACTGAACTAGGAACCCTGACTAAAGTACTGACAGCCAACAGCTTCCACAAAAGCAAAAAGACAGACCTGCTCCACAAAAACACATTGAGACATAATGGAGACCTAGAAGATGAACAGACCTATGGAACAGCTGTCCTGCCCTACATAAGAGGTACTACAGACAAAATCAGTAAGATACTACACAGGCATCACATCAAGACTGCCTTCAAAACAGACAGAAAAATAGCAGCTATCCTTAGAAACCCCAAGGGTAAAATTGACCTGGAAAACCAAGGCATATACGAAGTCCCCTGTGCATCATGCCCGGCCACATACATTGGACAGACCAATAGAAGAATAAGTACCCGCCTGGATGAATGCAAAAATGCAATCAAAAAGCTGGAACACACTTCCTCACTAGTCCAACACATGAAAGCCACAGGTCATAGTATCAACTTCAATGGCACCAAAACCCTAGCCACTATAGAAAACCCCAGCTACAGAATTATCAGAGAAACCATAGAGATTTAAAAAAGACCTGAAAGCATGAATAGAAGAGATGATTCCACCAGGCTGTCAATCATTTGCAGGCCTGCACTCACAAACAAAAAAATCTCCATACCACAAGTCAGGCAAACACCTGGGCAAAAACAAATCCCCTCTGATACCTCCAGCTCAAACACACCCCAACCAGGCACCCAGATGAAACCCAGCTTCCTAACTAATGATAGCCATTCATTTACTCAGAGCCAAGCTGCACTAAAAGTCTCCAATTCAGGAACACAATGTTGCCAGCCAATCAAGACACACAAAAAGCCACAAAACAGACAAAATATATTAGAAACACCAATCAAATAGAACACAGCAAACTCCAAGACCAATAAACACAGACCAAGACTCCCAACCAGTCAGGATGAAGAAGAAACCATTCTGGCACAGCAATAGGCTAGCCCCAAATTTAGAACTGAAACAACTGTAAAAGTCTGACTCACAGATGAACACAATACAGAAGCCTGATGATGGCAGATGAGATTCTGCCGAAATGTTGCTACAACTTTAAAAGCCCAACTACAATGACGTGGGAAAATACCCGAACAAAGCTAAATACATGTAAATACCCGCGAAAACCTAAGATTATATATATATATATATATATGTTACCTAATTAGAGTATAATGAAAAATTTGCAAGAAAACAAGCAATCTTGCACGAAGGACTCCTCAAATATATTCTTATCAAATGTTTCCAAGAAAGATATCTTATTCACATCCAGTTCCTATCATAAAGGTTTCTGATAAGAGTAAAGAGCCATAATCCATTGAAGGCATCTCAGGTTTTTGCCATTTCTTCCCCATTTATCATATCAAAAGCCAATTTAAATTCTGCAGAGGGATTCTTTGTCTATGTCATACATCTTTCAGTCAGGTGTATTAAAATCAAGTCTTCTCTGTCTGTTCATCTTCAATGATTTCCTCATTATCCGACCAATCCCTGAATTTATCACAGAGGTGCCTTGTGCAAAGCTTTCCCAATTAGGCTTAGGAAGCTAATGGAGTAATAGTTAATTAGATCAAATGTGAGCCCTTTCTTATAAACCAGAACAATTACAGTCATATTCGTCTTCTGAATATTATCCAGAGGAGTTAATAAATGTGATGAGGGCAGCCAAAATTGAGATCCACTAGTCAGCATTTTTCTTTATCATTTTCGCAGGAGTACAATTTACAGCCAACAGCTTTGCCAGTCTTCAACTGGCCTGTCAACCTTTCACCTTCTGAGTTGCAGTAGGAAAACATCTTGGCAACTCTCCTTTATTGGTGAATTTCTGAGTCATGACCCTGTTTAGAGTAGCTACTGGGATCAATATCCACTCCCAGAATGTGTGGTGAAGATATAACTTAATCTGCGTCATTGAAGTAGTTTTGTAGTTGTACACATCTTCCACCACAAAACGAAACCCTCAATGTATCAAAGGAATAGGATCTATTCCAGTTTTCATCCAGTTATTGAAAGAAAGTTAATTTCCATATTTTCCTTTACTAGAGACTTGTCAGGCTATTGGTAACTGACTGAACTGAACATATTTCACCCCAAGTTCTCAGAGTTCCATTTAAAAAGTACATTAAGTTTGAAAGAGAAGCAGCACACATTTTCCAGCAAGTGAATTAATGTTAAATCTCAAATCTCAAATGTATATTAAGACAGAGACTTTCTTAGTCAATTTTCCACAGTCCTAAGTAGGAAAGGAAGTTCTTTTTACTGACAACAGATATGTTAACTACTAGTGCTGCTGTAACAGTTGCTTGAATGCTTATAGGTCTGAAAAGCAACACTTACTGGTAATTTGGAACTAGTTGATTTCAAACTGTGCAGCTTTCCTGACATTAATGGTTAGATACAGACTATTGTCCCAAAATTACTCTGGAGTTTATTTTGGCGGTCACAGTTCTGATTTCCTTTTAATGCTGATGATACAGGATCTGTGTGTACTCCGTGGCTGTTGCTGGGATCCTCAGAATGAAACACATGTACCTTGGTGCTACTTTTCAAAAAATCATGGGTACCAAGTTCAAGGAAGAATGTCAGATACAAATCCAGGTAAGCTGAAGAAGCCTAAACTCCAGACTTATTAGATATTTATAGATAAAACATACTCAGCATGTAAATAAGGCAATGAACATAACATGTAAAATAAAAAGTATTTTCAGCATATGGATAACTTAATGTTTAATTTCTGTCTTACTAATAAACTTAAAATCTGTTAGATCAAGTATCTTCTTTGTTTCTGTACCACTTAATATGGGAAAGAAAACAGCCATTCCTAAATTCTTAAACTTTTTGAATCGGGAGGCTAAGTTAGCATTTTGTTCATAACCATTTGCTAGTTACTAAGAATTTGGGGTTTCAGGTTATTTTAGTTAGGAGGTAAGGTTAAAATTGAGAAGTTGTTTTTTACCATTTTTATCACTTCTAAACATAAAATTAATACATACTTTGCTTTGCCCTAATTGAGGAATACCTAGTATTCTTATAATTATTGTCAATTATTGTCAACACTGGAAGTAACACCCTTCCTTCCTTTCCTTCTTTCTTAGGATTTGAAGCTACTCTAATAAGACTACCTTCTCCATCCCTGTTTGGAAATGATATTGAAAAGCTTCACCTCACTGCAGAATATCAAACTGCAAACCGATTTCATTTTAAGGTTAGAATGTTTTTTTTTAATGAAATATTTTCACACAGAAGATCAAGGAATGCAAGTGGGTGGCAAATAAACCTAACAGGATAATAATAATAATAATAATAATAATAATAATAATAATAATAATAATAATAATAATAATAATAATAATAATAGATTAATGAATGACAAGCTGATGTATCACTGGGCTAAAGTCCACTGTGCAGAAATTGGAGGCAAATTTTCAGTTGGTATTCAATGTTATTATTTTTGCTAAATATACTGGATTTGGATTGTAAAATTTCAGATGTCCATTAGATAACAGCACAGAGACATAGAAAGCACTAAATATTTGCTAGCATATGGGGAACATCTGGAATTTTGCAGCTTAGTTCTATTCTGTACCTTCAAAGATAAAAATAAAATATTTGTTTGAAAAGGGGGCATTGTCCAATTATAGAATATTGTATATAAAGCAAAATTAATATTATGATTCATCTTAAAATGATCCGCATCTTAAGTTAAATGAGTATAAGCATATAAATAGGTATATTCCATACCTATTGAGGAACAAGCTAGTTAACATATATATTGAAGAATACTTTCTATGAAAATATATTCCAGGAAAAACTGTCTTAAGATCAGCATTGTCATGTTGAGTTAAAGCCAATTTGAAATTTCTCAGGACATTTCAGATATTCACTGAGAAACCCAACTGTTTGGTTTGCCACAGTGGTGCTATTTTACCGGTTCGGCCCAGTTCTAATGTACTGGTAGCGCTGAAGATAAGCTGAGACCAGTTCTCTCTGATGAGCTGCTCTTGGGCCCACCTGCGCACCTGACCAGGCTCCCATACTGACCTTTATTCCCTGCTTTTGAAGCGCAGCTGCTTTGTGCGGCACAGAAGATTGCCACATGTTAGCTGTTGAAGCTACAGGGAGAGTGCAGGATTGCAGGAAGTGAGTAGGAAAGCCTCTGCACATGTGCAAAGTGCATGTTTGGCATGTGCGCATGCAGAAAGTGTGTGCATGCACACAAAGCACGCCCACCAAGCCACACCCACTGAACCAGTGGTAAATCTCTTTGAAGGCCACCATTGGTTTCCCAATGTTAATTCTATAAGCAAAAAGCTGGCGTGAAGTCTTTATAAACTTTTGAATTGAATGCCTGTGATGATATAGCAATAGCACTTAGACTTATATACCACCCCATAGTGCTTTACAGCATCTATGGGTAATTTACAATGTCAGCATATTGACCGCAACAATCTGGGTTCTCATTTTACTAACCTCAGAAGGATGGAAGGCTAAGTCAACCTTGACCTTTGTCAGAATCGAACTCCTGGTTAGGGGCAGAGTTTGCCTGCAATGCTGCATTCTAACCCCTGCACCATCAAGGCTCAGTGTAGGGTTGGGTACATAGAAAATGAAGCATTTAAAATATGGTCCACAATTATGAAAACAGTTTTTAACATACTTTAAAAGTTATGAAAAGACATTGCTTTGAATTTCTGACAGGATGATGAAACAACTAAAAATGGTTTTGATTTTTGAGAACAGAGAAGGCTTAGTCAATCTAGAAATCTGCAGCTGTGGACAATTCTCTGACAAATATCATCTTCTACAGTACAGGGGACTGTAGAGATCAGATCACAAATCCATTGAAGCACAACTTTTGATATCAGAACCCTAAGCTTAAACTGGTGGAATTACAAGACCTCTTTATGTTCTTACACAAAACATATTTTATTTGATTGGTTATAATAGTGTGCATTTTACTGTACATAGACAGCATCTGAATCTAATCAATTTTTGGAATTCTATATCTTTATTGAGTAGCTGAATTGATCAATATATAAACTGAATAATAGATGTGGAAGATGAAGTAATACATTTAAAATAAGGGTCCTAGAATTGGGCTAAAACTGTTATGCTTACCATAACTGTCCTCTGAAAGACTGTTGCTTCTACAACTAAATGTTATTTCCCTGGGACCTTGGTTTCCATTCTGATAGATAAGCTTTTACATATCTTATTAGTGCTTGCTATATTATCTTCATCTGAGGATTCTCAAAGCATAGTTGCTTTCTGGAATCTTGTTTGGACCAAAACATATGTGGTTGGGGCTTAATGTTGGAACCTTATTTTTTAATATATTACAAGACTAATAAAAGATATAATTAATTGCACTTATTAAACCTGACACAGGTTTACCATCAATTAAGAATATTTCAGATGAGGGAAAATTGTGCATTCACTATGTCAAAATTTATTTCATTTTAAAATTTTATGTTGCTGGTTGGTTTTAACAGATTACAGATCCTGCCAACAAAGATAGATATGAAGTCCCACATGAAAATGTTCAACCTTTTCAGGGATCTAAAGCAACCAACCTAATGTATCGAATAGAAGTCACAGACAATCCTTTTGGAATCAGTGTGATCAGGAATATCAATAATAAAGTCCTGTAAGTTACCTTTCTGTTCCTTGTTTATATATATATATAGGTAGCCAACAGTTCACAATTGTTCAACCACTTCCCCACTCTAAGATTAATTGTGTAGCAATTGTCAACTATTTTGATCTCAGGCTCCTTTTAGGTTCTTAAACCTAAAGGAGTGAGACTTTGGTTTATGTGGCCTATATCTGTCATATTTACTGTATTATAAACTTATATTGAGAGATTACTTTTATCTTTACAGACTCTCTGAAAGGGTCTCAAGAACTTTCAGAGGTCCCTAGACCACACTGAGAACTGTTGCCAATATATTGACAATAAATTTTCAAACATTTTTTTAATGCAGTAAATGCATTAAGTAAATGGATATTTGAATTGCACACATCTCTAATAGAAAGTATCGCAGACCATAAGTTGCTTGCACGTTGAATAGGGTCTCAAGAAAGACTCTAAACCAGAAGATGTTTTTGCATGTTTCGTACCAGATTTTGTTATCTGTAGCTCTGTTGTTCAACATGAAATGTAAGTGTATCCACTAAGAGATTCATTGTTACACAATTTAGGCAAGAATCAGAAGTAATCTTCCTTCTGGGAAGTTTGACTGCCATCATTTATTTATGTAACATCCTTATCACAATATTGAAAAGGAGTAATTAAAACAATACATCAGTAGCAGTCAAGAAAGTGAGCAATGCCTGTTAAGGAATAAAGACCTATTATCTATTCTTCAAATGTTTCTGGTGTCCTGTAGTGTCCTGTCTTGGTGACTATAGTTCTTACCGGTGACCCAATTTTAAGCTCTTATGTCAATTTAGACAAATGCTGGTCTTTTCCTTAGCCTTTTCCCACTTTTCTTTACAAGGTATTCTTAGTACGAATACAATGTGAATTGAATGCATTTTTTAAAAATCCAGTTTATAAAAAGCATAATACCTTTGATCATTCAAACAGCTTCAACACCAGTATAGGACCTCTGATATATGCTGACCAGTTCTTACAGCTTTCCATTAGAGTGCCTAGCTGGAATGTTTATGGTGTAGGAGAACATGTGCATCGACAATATCGGCATGATTTTAACTGGAAAACATGGCCTATCTTTACCCGGGATGCTTTTCCCAATGGGGTAAGTGTCTTCTTCTGATTCTGCATCAGGTTTGGTCTTCCGAAGTAGTAAAATAAATAAGAACATAATTCTGAATGAATGAAATGAAAGGAGGAAAGCAAAATACACATTTTTGAATTGTGATTCCATTTTATACAAGAAGCACGATTCTGACTTTGCTGTGAATCAAATGGTAGGACAGCATTTCTTAAAATTAAAGCAAGGCTTAAAGGAGAACCAAAAAGGAAGAAAGCAGAGTTTGCTTGTTAAGAATATAGGTGGCCTTCAACTTATGGGCACAACTGACTCCAAAATTTATTTCATTAAGTAAGGTAGTAGTTAAGTGAATTTTTCCTCATTTCATGAGCTTTTTTGCTTTAGTTGTTAAGTGAATCATTGCAGTTGTTAAGTTAGTAACATGGTTGTTAAATGATGCTGGTTTTCCCATTTGCTTGTCAGAAGGTCATAAAGGATCTCACTATAGGTGACCCAGACACAATAGGTGACACTACAATGTCATAAATACATATCAGTTGTCAAGCATCAGAATTTTGTTCACATGACCATTGGGGATGTGAAAAACGGTTGCTGTTGTTGTTTCACTGCCATTGTAACTTTGAAAGATCACTAAACAAACAGTTGTAAATTGAGGAGTACCTGTACTCCAGTGACTTCTATTGCAACATTTTTTTTGCAATCCTTTTTTTTCCCTTTCTGTAGAGAACTGGTGATGGAGGTGGTGGGGAAGGGGAGGAGGATTATAAAGATATAGTTCTAGATCCTGTTCCAGGTTTTTAAAAAAATGTGGACAAAGAAGGCAAATATTATGTATTTTAACTTTCTTTTACTTTTTAACTTTTGTAATCTGGTCTCCAAAAAGAGTTTTCCCAATAGAGCTTGTATACGTTTAATCAAATAACATCCCCTCTCCAGAATAAGTAAAAATAATACATATACCTTCACAAATTATATATATATATATATTGAGAAAGCAAAGGCAGCAGACATAGTTTAGATTAGAAACTTTATTTATAGCACACCCATTTAAATATCAGCATATTATATTAAAAAAACTTAGGATAATTTTAAAAAAAGTGTTTGATTGGAAAAAAAAATGCTTATGAACAAAAACAAGCAAACTGAAAAAGTTTGTATGGGAATGGGTGAGTTACCATAAGAGAAGGAGTGATGGTATCAGCAAGAATCTAGAACTGAATAGGCTGCATTTTAGACCCACTGTATCTTTTGGATGGGCTTCGAAAACAGTCTTATGTCAAGTGCCTGAATAAATTATTTATATTGTAATAGAACCAATAGATCCACTGATTCTAGACAGTAGGACAAGAAGCAGATTAACAATAGATACTTGAAAAATCAGAAAAAACTGAATTTCATTAATTAGCTGTGGTCTAAATTCAAGGATATATTATATGTGGTTTTTCACTCAAATTAAAGGCTAGTATCTAATTATCGATAAATTAATCTGTATTGCCAAGCCACCGGTGTTACCAAGCCATATACACTATTCAGCAGTATGAGAACTTCATAAAAATATTATATATGTTCAAGGCAGTTTAAGATATTCAGTTTCAACACTTAGGATTTCTAATGAACTTTCGTATTTAAATATAGTTGTTGTTTCCTTCAAAGGATATGAGCAACCTGTATGGAGCTCAGACTTTCTTCTTATGTCTAGAAGATAAGAGTGGACATTCATTTGGAGTGTTTCTTATGAACAGTAATGCCATGGGTAAGGAAATTATTTATGATTTTGATAAAAATCACCTGGCTTTCTAAAATAATTTTCTACACGTGTATGATAAATGCACAAGATAATCAGCAGGTATGTTTTATACAACACATTTTATACTACACATTTTTTATTCAATGCATTTATTCTGAGCAAGTTGTATTTTAATTATACTGTTCAAACTAATAATAGTGAGAATCTAATTGTGAAACAGTGTGATCCTATCTATTCAAAATTAAGTCCTTAATCTTGGTGAGTCAATGGCATGGTAGGTTAGCAGATATAACATTACTGCTTTTCCTTCCCAAATCACACTGATAGTTCTATTTGTAAGCATTATACCAAGGCAGTGTAAATATTTATGAAGAATCTCATATTGTTTCTATGTTATTTTTCTTCCAGATGTGCTTCTATGCAGCTCCACTGAGAACTGTCATTACAGTTTTAGATAATATTCTCTAAAGTATTTTTTATAGATATTAAAAGCCAATTGACCTATGTCTATATGGTTAAATTGGAATCCTCAGCATAATTTCCATCTTTTAATCACTCATTCTCCAAAAACATTGGTGGTCCCTCGTTCAATCTTTATGAGATTCTCAAGAAACAATTAAGAATAGTACATATTTTGTTAGACCATTAAAAGGATATTGGGATTTTTTTTACAGTTGAGAATTTCAACAGCAAACTGAAATATGCAAAACTTTGAAAGGTACATGCTAGTCCTGGGAAGATTCCTATTCATTCATATATTAAATTTACACAATAATTTAGGAGTAAAAATTAAAACAATATTCTTGTGTTTAAATCTCAATTAATTTTAAGAATTTCTCCTAACAGATTTTGCTCTTCAGCCTGCTCCTGCTGTAACATATAGAACAATTGGTGGAATTTTAGATTTCTATGTCTTCTTAGGAAATACTCCAGAACAAGTAGTACAAGAATATCTATTGGTATGTTTTTTTCTCTCATGTTTTTACTTGGTGCTTATAGAGTAGAGCTCTATATGTTATTATCTATACTGAAAGAGAAGATATGCTTTTCTTAAGAAACTATTCTAGATTAGGAGCACTATAAGTGAAAATGCAATCTGTATAGTCCTTTCTGTTCTGTTTCCATTGAGTAGTAAGAGATGCAAAGAAAAACCTCAGAAGAAAAGTGAAATTGTCAGATCAGTTTATATTAAAGGATTGAAAAAATATTTTGTCTACAGTCATAATGTACAGGTCACTTCAACTAAACCTAGAATCAAAGTTAGTAACAATACTATAGTTAGTTGCTGGGACTAGTATTAGATAATCTGACATAACCATAACTGCCTAGAATTTAATTATAAAAAATCCAGCTAAATTTAAAGAGCTTTGCAGAGCATGTTATGGTTACGCTTTATTGAACTAACAACAGAAAATGTTGATAGACGTTATTTTAGGAAAGACATATCAGATACACAAGAGAAATCACAAACGACATACCTGGTTGTCTCTGCCAAATGAATATCTCTCTGAATTAGATTAAATCCTACATCTCATCTCAGCCAACCTCTCTTAAAATCCTAACTAGTAGTTTTGGGGCATTATCTGGAGGAAGATTTCTGTTGCTATTGTTGCTGCTGTTCAATCTCATTCAACCCCTAAGTACTACCAAACATTGATACTGACTCCTGTATCGCTCGGTTTAGACAATGGATATACAGTAAAACAAGAATCTAAATTTCTTCTTCATTCTGGCATCAGCTTAAAACTGCATTACCCTTTTCATAGATAACTAAGTCAATATGAATATGTCTTGTCCAGTAGCATGATGGTACAGAGATTTCAGTAGTCTTCCTCTGTGATTTCAAGAAAATATCCTTCTCTATAAACAATAGAATGCAAATGCAAGAGGAAATGCTAGCCTCTTAAATTTTGTTTTGTATTTTAATTCTAAAGTTGATAGGACTTCCATTGATGCCTTCCTATTGGAATCTTGGCTTCCATATCTGCCGATGGAATTACACAGATCTTAATGATGTGAAAGCTGTAGTAGAAAGGAATCGAGCAGCTGGAATACCTTATGTAAGTAAAAATGTAAGAGTGGAGGAGTGGAGTCATTGTGTGAGAATTAGGTGGCTACATACATCTGTTTAATTAACAAATCAGTACATTATTGATTGGAGGGGAAAATCAGTTATTCTGAAGACTCAGATTCCATTTGCTGTACTATTGTGATCAGGAGAAAGATACAATTCTTGAAGGATTTGTAATGTTGAAGGTAGAATTTGATGTCTAGTTTCTCTTGAAGCATAACCATGGGAAGCAAATCTATGCTCATTTAATAAATTCATAATTTGACCAAATTAAGGTCCCTTTCTATGTGTCTAGGACTTTTGCTATTTTTATTATGAGATCTCATATTCTTATGATATGCATAAACCATTGGTAATCTTTTTCTTTGTTACTATGATGGAAGAAAAAAATATGAATTATATGGGAATTGTTAATGTCATTGTTCCAATTTTAATTCAATGACAACATCGTGCTTTGGAAAACAGGATAGCAGGAAGAATAAGTAAGGAAGAAAGTTATAATCTAAGGATGGATAAATTTTGGATTAGAGGATATACTTTACATTTTTTGGTAGAAAATAGGAGGTCACAAAGAGTAAGTTGATTTACACAGAAGAGAGGGTTAGGATTTAATACTCTTTATTTCTTAGTTTGGGGCAGCTGAATTTTTTTTTAAAAATTGTTTCCAACTATAATGTAAAGCTATTTTAGGACTTTTTAAAAGGTTATTTTGTAATATATATATATATATATATATACATATATATATATATATATATATATATATATATATATATATATATATGTCTGGCATTCAGCTTTCTTCGGGTATTTTCCCACGTCATAATAGTGGTGCTTTTAAAGTTGTAGCTTCTCATGTACAAAACTCATACCACTTCTTGGAAATGATCAAAGATCTACATGTGGAGCAGGAAGATCTGCTTGTAAGTTTTGACGTGGTTTCACTATTCACTCAAGTCCCGATAAAAGAGACCCTCGAAATCATCAAAAATAAATACCAACCAGCTAAACACCTCATGGAACTAACAGAACACTGCTTAACCAACACATATTTCATATACAAAGGACAAAGATACAAACAAATTGAAGGAGCCCCCATGGGATCACCACTGTCACCTGTCATTGCAAACCTGTTCATGGAAGAATTCGAATCCAGAGCCCTGGCTAATGCCATACTCAAACCCAAACTATGGTTAAGATATATCGATGACACATTCGTGATTTGGCCCCATGGACAAGAAAACCTAAACAACTTCCTAACACACCTAAACAGCGCACACCCCAAAATCAAGTTCACCATGGAAACAGAAACAAACAAACAACTACCATTCCTAGATGTACTAATCTACAAGAAAACAGATGGCACACTAGAACGCACCATATACCAGAAGAAAACACACACCAACCGCTACCTCAACGCCCAATCCCACCACCACCCAGCACAGATAAACTCCGTGGCTAAAACACTAATTACTAGAACCAAACGCCTGGCAGACAAGACACACATTAAGACTGAACTATGCACCCTGACTAAAATATTGACAGCCAACGGCTTCCACAAAAGCAAAATCACCAACTTGATCAGCTACAACTTTAAAAGCACCACTATTATGACGTGGGAAAATACCCGAACAAAGCTGAATGCCAGACATGTAAGTACCCGCGAAAACTTAAGAAAATATATATATATATATATATATATATATATATATATATATATATATATATATATATATATATTATATATTATATATTATATATATAATATATATATATATATATATATATATATATATATATATATATATATATATATATATATATATATATATATATATATATATTATATATATAATATTATATATATATATAATATTATATATTATATATTATATTATCAGTAATCAGACAGTTCATCTAGGGTTATTATATGCTAAAGCACTCTACAAGAATCTGGACTACTAACAGTCAAAGCTAGTGGTAGATAAGTGGTAGATAAGAGTCAGTGGAATTTAAGGTGGGTATGAAAGGACTCAAGATTGATATGCATTTGAACCCTTGGGCTGGTTACCTTTTACATTTAGGATACTTTAGGATAGTACAATATTTATGTGCTTCCTACTTTAACACAGTGAGAAATGTTTCCATTGTCCTTTAAAATGGGCTATGTTGTTTATTGGAAAAGATATTGGGACAACATACAATTTTGGTAGTTGGTTGCCTATTCTTTTTTTTTTTTTTGAAACAAATTTTATTAATTTTAAAGATAAAACAACACATCATTAACCATTAAATACATAAATACATAAAACCTCTTAACATTATACATTTTTACAAGTCGAATAAAACATTATTTTTATACAACATAATTCTAATTTATCCTATTTCCATATGGACACATAAATATCTTTCAGCAAATTTCTCATTATTTCTCTTTACTCTTATTCAATTTCATTTCTTTTCTATATTTATCCATTTTATAGTCATCATATTCATTTCTTTCTGGCTTGTTTACAATTATTCTCATCTAACATTCCTCCAAGGTTTTATTGATTCTTTTTTTTTTTTTATAAAAAACAAATTTTATTTGTTTTACAAAAAACACAATACACACAAAACACAAAACATAAACAAAACTAAAAGATCTTTTCTGAAGGTTGTCTGTTCCCGGGTTAAAACTCTTCACACAGACACAAATTCAAACATCATATTCATCCCATATATCCTTCCATATCTTATTATCATTTTCTTTTATATATATATATATATAAACCATTTTTATCAGTTTTATAAAAACAATGCACAAAGAGTCAAGGCATAACAGCTTATAAATTCTTTTCTAGGAAAAAATAATAATAAAAGACCAATAAGGCATAACATTTCCAAATTATAATATCAATACTTCATATAGTATTAACTTCATATCTTATCTCTACTTCTCCTTTCCATCCCAATTATTTCTTATTAGTTAAAATTTTATTGCCTTTTATCAATATACAAAATCCAAAAAAAAGCATATATATCCTTCCATATCTTATTACCATTTTCAACAACATTCTTTGTCTGTTCTATTTCCAATTATCCATTCATCTTTTTTTTCTTTTACTATACTTCTCCTGTACACCAATTGGAGTAACATCTATAACTCATTACCCTAACTTAAAAATACTTCGTATAGCAATTTTTCTTGGGATTCTGTTTAAAAGATTCTAAGATTACATAATGAATTTTATATTCTAAATACACATATAAAAACACAAACTTATGTACCCTCCAGAATCCCTCTTTTAATCTAAATTAAATTCACCCATTGTCTCTAAATAAACTTTTTTTCTTTAGGTCTTGCTTCCCCCCATTAAGGCTTCTCCTCCCCCCCTTTCTCTCTTGCTTATTCTTCTCCTTGCCCTTTTTACCCCTTTGTTTTTTCTCCTCGCTTTTCTTGCTCCTTTTCCTTTGCTTTCTAACCTTGCCTCCACCTTTTCGCTCATTTTTCTCTCTTTTGGTTGTTTTTATAATTCTTAAAATCCCCTTTTTCTTATCCTTTTTCTCCTCCTCTCCGGAAGGGACCCATTGTTCATCAAAGATGGCTTCTTCTTCCTCTCCTTCCTTGTCCCAGTCCTTCTGCTGCGTAATCAACTTTTCATAAGTACATAACGCCATTTCTAAGAATTGAAACAAAGTGCCCAAAGTATCTTCTTTTTTATATTTTTGATATTCAATCTCTAGTTCATCCACAAACGATGCCATTATGAAAAGGGAAACTTTTTCCAAAACAACCACAGTATTTTTAATCAAAGACAATCAAAAGCAATTAAAAAAAAAAAAGTTCCAAAAGTTAATACTTTTCTTCCTTCTTCTCTTTCTCTTTCTGGGGTTAATTTTTAATCAAAGAGGTCCAATTACCATATATCTTCCTTTGGGATTCTAGGCAATCTCCTCCTTTTTCAGCTTCTGCTCCAATTTTTTTTTCTCTCCCTTCCCACTTGCAATGTCAATTTTAAATAATCAGAAATCCATACCTCCAACAAGGGTTTTCCAATTTCTTAAATTTTTCAATGTCCAAGAATCCTTTTGTCTCTTAGCTTCAACTCTCAAAGCAATTCACTTTCAATGTCCAATATATCCAAATATTTCTGCTGTTTCCATGGGGTGGGAGAGTAAAGAAAAAAAAAAGTTCCCTTTAACAGCTTCTCCGCCGCTTTTCGCTCTTCTTAGGGATACAATGTATCCTCCAGCAATTCAAACAGCTCAGTTCCAGGCAATTTAAAAGATGTTACTTGACCCGGCTCAGACAAAACTTTCACTCTTCACACTTCCTCCAGCACAATCTTACCCGGTTGCTGGCTTCTTCATGGCGGCCATTGCTGACCGCCGCTCCACCGCCTTGGGAAAAAGGGGTTTTTCCGGAGAAGGGGGGGGTCTGCGACACCCCCACCTCCCTATCCGACTCCCCTCTCTCTTCAGCTGTCCCTACAGGGCAGCCATATCCCCCTGACCCATCTGGATCGGAGGTACCTCGACGGCTAGCACAGCAGGAATCGCGAGCTGTCGCGAATTCCTGCTGCCCCGAAGCCACGCGAAACCGGAAGCCAATCTATTCTTGATATAACTGGTAGAATTTACTCCGGCTAAGGAAATTATAGTGTTTTTTTTCTCACATCAGCTATTCTGAATCCAATCAATGGAAATGAAATATTTCTTCGAATATCACCTAGAATCCTGGTGCTTTAGTAAAGGATCACAGTTAGATAGGATTTCAATAAAATAGTCAATGTTTAGGTAATACAGAGAGGACAAAATCAAGAACGTCATTTTACAAAAATGTATACTTGCTAGAAATCTCGTTTAAAAAAAGGCTTTCCTGGAGGCTGAAGAATTAAAATGGGAACAGGTGCTGAATTTTGTCACACCTGTGAATATTTAATTGAGTTAATGCAAGGGAACAGTTCCCTTAGCTAAAACATCAGCTTCATTAGATAACAACATATACATTTTCTTTCTACTACTAAAATGATGTGTTTGGAGAAACCAATTTTCTAGGCAATATTAAACGATAAATCAATGTATTTTACTTTTTATATACATTACAGAAAAAAAAATTAGGGTGGCTACATAGCTAGTAATTATGGTAATGAAAATTGGGGGTGGGGGTATTGGTTTTTATAATGAGCCAGAGGTGCAGTTTCAGATAAAATATAATTTTCTGAATATTACATTGTTAACAGGATCCAAGAAACCAAATGAACCTTCATGCTCAGTCAGAATGAGCCATATTATGGGTAGAAAATAACCATATTTCATATACTCTGATGTCCAATGGAAATTTAGATATGAAATAGAATTAATGTATCCAATTATTTAATTTTTATTAAAAAGCTCATCAGCACCAATTTTCTTTCTTTTGTGCTTTTCTTGGCATTCATCATATAGACTATGATGATCTTGGTGTTGGTGACATGGATGATTCCTCACAGTTCTGCCTGGGTTGCAACAAAAATTCAACATTTCCAATGGTTGCATTTTTTTTTTCCAGGATGTTCAATATACTGATATTGACTACATGGAAGATAAGAAAGATTTTACTTATGACAAGATAAACTTTGCAGGCCTCCCTGAATTTGTCCAAGACCTTCATGACCATGGGCAGAAATATGTCATCATACTGGTAATTCTGATTAATTTAAATAGTTCAAATGAACAAATGAAACAATTATTGAAACAATTTATCAGCAATTGTTTGCATATAGCAGTAGCACCTAGAGTTATATTCCACTTCACAGTGCTTTACAGCCCTCTCTAAGTAGTTTACAGAGTCAGCATATTGTTACCAACAATCTTGGTCCTCATTTTACTGACCTCATAAGGATGGAAAGCTGAGTCAACCTTGAGCCAGTGAGGCTCCAACTCCTGGCATTGAGCTGAATTAGATTGTAATACTGAATTCTAACATGGCACACCAAGGTTCATATATTGTATGTTACAGCTCATATATATTAATGCCAAGTAGCATGCCTACCCATTACAATTTCTGCTCCTTCCTGAAACATTAAAAGATTTTTGCTATTTTTTTTACTTCTAACCCTATTTTTCTTCCTTATTTGTACTAAGATTTACCTCCATATCAACTGTTTCAGTAAAAGTAATGGTAACCTGATGAAACAGTATTATTTTATTCAGGAACAGAGGTGTCTAATAATTGTTTATCTGCAACCTCCTATAATTCTTCATTGACTTATCTATTTCTGTGGTTCAATGGATCATAAATCAATTTTAAAACAAAAAGCACAAGAAATGTGTGATGAAAGTATTACAATATTTTTAAAAAGTTAAAAATGAACAAGCACGGACTCACCTATTTTACATCTTCATCTTTAACAATGGTCCTTGACTTTCCCCCACAATTAAATATACCAAAAGGTTGCCAACTCTCTCTGTATTCTAATCAATAGTCAATGGATAGTGTAATTCCATTCCCAGAAGTTTTTTTTTAAAAAAAAAACATCCAACAGATGGCAAAAAAATAAACAGTATATTAATTGTGCCTTAGCAGCTGCTCTCCACTGGTACCTGGCAATTTAGTGGCAGAAAGCAAGGCTGCAAGCAAGAAACAACATGGCTTTTACAGGATCAGGGCATGTTCAATGATGTCACTTTACAAGTCTTGCCCTGCAATGTCATGATATGGGCATGTAAAGTTGGGGTGACATCACTGAGTAATAGAGTTTGTAAACTTGGTTCTGCTTTGTTGCATAGCAAAATACCCCTGCTATCCCCGGCAGGGGGTACAATCACTTACATAATTGTGCACAGGTTTAACATTTGTAATTCTTTTTGTTAAAGGATCCAGCTATTTCTGTCAATAACCTCATGAACAATACACCTTATGAAGCCTACCTACGTGGTGAACAGATGAAGGTGTGGATAAATGAGTCAAATGGAATAAGCCCTCTTATTGGGGAAGTAAGTTGCTGTTTTTAGAAATAAATTTTGAACCACTTGAACATTACTATACATTAGTAATAAATTTTGAACTACTTGAACATTACTATAGCAAATACGTGTGTAAAATGGACAAAGAGAAAGGAGGGAAAAATGGTACTAATCCAGAATCATCTGTAAAACTGGGATTTCTTCTCCACTTCATTTATTTTATTATTTACTACTCTGAAGAAATCCATTGTATTTTTTCTCCCTTAAAAAGAGAAAGGCATAACACTGTGATAAATATTATCCATGTTGATTGCTCTGACCGTATAGTGAACCTACTTTTCTTTATCTAGTTCTGGAATGTAAATATTGGCACAATCATCAAATTGAGAATAAATCACAATGTTGACAATGGTTATTTTGTCAGATATATTCTGAAAAATTAAATAACTTTTTTTAAACCTAAGAAAATGATAAGAGAACACCTGTCTGGCTTTGATGAATATAAATCACAGGACCTGAAGAATTATATCCCAGAGTTCTGGAGGAGCTGATAGATATTATCTCAGAACCATTGCACCAAATCTTTCAAAAAATTGTGAAGTACCAGGGAAGAATCAGAGGATTGTAAAAGAGCTGATGTGGTTCCCATCTTCAAACAAACAAACAGACAAAAACAACTATAACAAGAGGAATTCAGGAAACTACAGACAAATCAGCCTAACATTAAAAAATTATTTATTTATTAGAATTTGTCAAAGAAAAATGCAAACAAGAATAAAACATAGTCACCAAACCAGTAGTAGCACCAGTTGAATCACACCCCTGAGTAAGACCACACCTAGAATACCACATCTAGTTTGGGTCACTACATTACAAAAAATATATTGAGAAGCACTAGAGGGCAAGACAGTAAAATATGGATGGAAACTAATCAAGGAGAGAAGCAACCTGGAATTAAGGATAAATTTTCTAAAAGCAACTACAATTAACCAGTGGAACAGCTTGCATTCATAAGTTGTTGGTGCTTCATCAACTAGAGGTTTTTAAGAAAAAACAGGACAGCCATCTGTCTGAAATGATGTAGGGTCTCTTGCTTGAACAGGGTGTTGGACTAGAAGATCTCCAAAGTCCCTTCCAGCTCTATTCTGATTCAGTAGAGCTTACTAAGAGTCTTCTTGGTCTGTTCAGCAACCTACAAGTTATTTTATTAGATTATTAGTAATTTCTTACATAATGTTTAGATCTGTCACTATGAAGGTTTAAACATTCCATTCATTCTGTATCATGCTCAATAAGTCATGACAAACAGCTCTGGGCAGAAATATAATACTCATATAAAATATTAAATTAGTATAGCAATTTTATCTTGCATTTGATGATAACAGATTCAAATTTTTTCTCTCCCTCAATTTATTTATTTAAATTATAGAGAAAATATTTACTAGATGAGAAATTTGATGTTTTGAACATTGTCTACAATAATTTACTCATATTTACAAATTAATGCAAGTAGAATTTGCTACCTACCTAACATTGTCTACAATAATTTACTCATATTTACAAATGAATGCAAGCAGAATTTGCTACCTACCTACCTATCCATCCATCCTGAAGCATGAAATTTTAAAAAAGTTGGTTTCTTTGTTGATAGCCATTTGCTAAGAATTACAACTGATTTACATTTCCTTACAGTCCACGATTTCTGGGTCTCTCTTACTTCCCCCCATCTCTATATAGATACAAAAATATATATGCACACACATAAAAATGTATGCATGTATATACATATATACATATCTGGCATTCAGCTTTGTTCGGGTATTTTCCCACGTCATAATAGTGGTGTTTTTAAAGTTGTAGCAATGTTTCAGCAGAATCTCATCTGCCATCATCAGGCTTCTGTATAGCGTTCATCTGTATATAATATAAACTATACAGAAGCCTGATGATGGCAGATGAGATTCTGCTGAAACGTTGCTACAACTTTAAAAACACCACTATTATGACGTGGGAAAATACCTGAACAAAGCTGAATGCCAGACATGTAAGTACCCGCGAAAACTTAAGAAAACATATATACATATATATATATACACATATGCACACATATGTGTATCTATACTTATATGCATACAAAAATTATGTTAAAAAAAACAGATGTATATGCATGTGACAGATATATCCTATTATGGAGACTTATTTAGGTGTCAGTGTTTTGTGTGTATTTTCTTAAGAGAAAATAACTGGAGCAGAACTCAGCAGTATGTTATATATACTATATATAAAAACACAACAAAGCCAACTGTCATTTATGATATCCACTTAGTTGTCTAGTTGACAGTTTCTTGAAGTGGTACTGTTGTTACATGAGAAAGAAACAATTTAATAAAAACAGAATTTCAGTATCTAACATACAATTGCATTTTTCTATTTTACTGTCTTCCCATGCACACATAACAAGTTTTGTTTTTAATACAGATTACTCAGATATTTCACTTGTTTCATTTTGCTTAGAATCTTGCAAAACTGTTTTAAGGAAATGCTTATATATTTTGATAGACCACTTTTATACTTTTCTTTAACCTACAGGTGTGGCCAGGAACAACTGTCTTCCCTGATTTTTCTAGTCCTGAAGCTGTTCTATGGTGGGCTTCTGAGTGCAACAATTTTCACAAAATGATCCATTTTGATGGACTTTGGATTGTAAGTACTATTTAGCAGTGAAGAAACAAATATTTTCTAGCAAAAATACTTAGGTAAAGATTCCCCTTGCACATATCTGCTAGTCATATGCTGGCTGTAGGGGGTAGTGCTCATCTCTAATAGAAAGCCAAAGAACCAGCACTGTCATAAGATGTCCTGTGGTCATGTGGCCAGCATGACTAAAGGCCGAAGGTGCAAATAATGCTGTTTCCTTCCCACCAAAATCCCTAATTTTCTATTTGCATTTTTACATGCTTTCAAACTGCTAGGTTGGCAGAAGCTGGGACAAGTAACAAGAGCTCACTCTATTACATGATGTAGGGATTCGAACTGCCAAACTGTAGACCTTTCTGATCAACAAGTTCAGAGTCTTATCCACTGAGCCACCATGTCCCTTTTTTAGCAAAAATACTTAGCAATAAGCAAAAAATATGCATCTTTAAGTTTCTATTCTTTTCATAGGCAACAATACATTCTTCCCAAGGAATATAAACTTTGTATAATGTTTTGATTTTTTTAAAATACATGTAAAATATTGTTGGTATAGTCTAATTTCTAAATCGAGCTCAGCTCCAAGGGATTACATGAAAACATCCATTTTGGTTTTTTTTAGCAACAATATAGCAGAATAACCTTGTTCCAGGATGTTATCTTAAAGCCTGAAGGTTTAGAATTTTCTTGTGGTTTAACAACCCAAACACTAATAAAATTTGATTTTTGGTTGCATATAAAATCAGCCAAAGTCTGCTGTTGTGATTTATTGTCCATAGCAACAGAAATCTCCCATTGAAAAAGGAAGGCTGTCTCTCTTGTTAAAGAGTTAGAGAGCTGAGACAGGCAACAACATTTGAAAAACTAGATGAATAACACCATTCAGTTCTGCTACTCACTTAAAAATTTGATAAACAGGCATTGGAATTTCTCTGTAACTGGCTTACAAAATTCAAAGGTAAACTTGAAAATTGTTGCCATGATGGGTTTCGTCAGTCTCAAAACACCCATTTACTAGAAAGTGGGTCATATTTTTAGAGGAAAATGTTTGTGGCTCAGGGTTGAAATGATAGGTCCTTAGTGCTCTCTGAGCTTGGTTTTCTTGGAGACATTTCATCACCAAACTAGGTAACACCATCAGTTCACTGATAATAATTACCTAGTTTAGAAAATGAAATGTCTGCAAAAAAAAAAAAAAAAAAATCAAGTTCAGAGAGCACTAAGGACCCTCCAATCATATATCTTCTCTAGTAACCCATAGGTACCTCTGTGGCAGGCATTATTGTGGCAGTTAAATATGTTGCTAGGAGTGGTTGCTTTTTAATTTTTTTTTAAGTTGAATAGGACATGGGTCCTGATGAGTTATGTCTAAAGACCACAACTACAAATCTATGAATTTCTATGAATCTTTTCTCATAGGACATGAATGAAGTATCCAATTTTGTCAAAGGATCAAAAACTGGTTGTGCAGCAAACAATTTAAACTACCCACCTTTTACTCCAAGTACGTTCTCAACTGAAATCAAAATTATTTAATTTCCATGCTAGATTTTTTCCTATATCTGTGTATGTAAGATCCTTAGATAGAACCTTAGACATTTTCACAATAAGATTCATTTACCAATTGTTAAATAATTCCTATCTGCTACAACATAGTGATTCTTCTGGAAGATCAGAAAAAACTAATTGCTAAATTATCAGATGACTGTACAACTTATCATGCTATCTCTAACTAAAAGAATTTTAATTGGTGGATTTTTAAATCCAAACAAATAACTTCAGTGCAGCAAGGTTAAAAAAAAGTGCTACTATAATTTATATATATATATGAATTAAATCACATCTAATTTGATATAGAATACAGAATAACAGAGGTAGAAGCAATCTTGGAGATCTTCTAGTTTAACCCTTTGTCCAAACAGGAGACTCTATACCATGGATTCAATCTAACTAGGAAATTTTATTCCTTTGGATTCATATATAATCGTGTTGCAATTATTTGTAATAACATTTATTCTAAAACAGAGAAGTATTGAATTAATTAGGAAGTATCTTATTTGATACAAGCTCTGATTGCATTCATAAAACTGATTTAGAGATTTGATCAAGTAATTTTCAATTAGCTAACTCAATATTGAATATTAACCTTATTAAAAACTAGTCTAGTGTAGTGGATTAAAGTAAAGTGAAAAAAATAACTTTAAAAAATGGAATACCACAAAAAATGACATTTGATTGTCTATTCTTCCAGAGAGCTATATGTTGACATGTTCAATAGAGATTGTTTAATTTAATGGATTTTTAAAATCTCTTTGTTCTGCAGAAATTCTGGATGGAGTTATGTATTCAAAAACACTTTGTATGGATGCAGTCCAAAAGGCAGGGAAACACTACGATGTTCACAGCCTCTATGGTTATTTCATGTCTATAGCTACTGATAAGTAAGGAATTATGTATTCTTTTTTCCCTTTAATTCATCCAAACTAATTTGTGCCAGATTTCCTTTGTTTCACTTTGGACTGCAACAGCTAATCAGAAGAATACAAATCTAAGAATGTGTCTTGGAAAAAAAATGATTAATTTACTACACAGCAATTCCATTAATTTCCCTACTAGTACAAGATCTGGTAGATCTTGTTCCTTTGTGAAGCTTAATGCCATCCAGGAATGAAACCATTTTTTTAATTTTTTTTTGCAATTTGGAAAAACATGCTTGTTGACATAATCCTTCTTGTGGATTGAAAGGTCATCTATTTAGTACACACAGATTATAAGATGTGATCTGAAAGTGTGGCCCATATTTAATAGTCTATTCACGTTAATTTTGCAATAACTTGTTGGATTTGTTGTCAGAACAAATGCTATGTTGAAACCTGCCTTTCATTTTCGCCAATTTTTTCATCCCAACAAAATAAAGCTATTTCTTAATGCTATAAATTCATATTGTTTTCAGAGCACTCAAGACTATTTTCCGTGAAAGTAGAAGCTTCCTTCTTTCCCGATCAACATTTTCTGGTTCTGGAAAATTCACAGGACATTGGCTGGGAGATAATTTTGCAACTTGGAATGATATTAAATGGTCAATACCAGGAATATTAGAATTTGGTCTATTTGGATATCCTTTTGTAAGCTATTTTAACTATAGTAACTGTTAAATATTGTTATGAAATAAGATAAAGTTTTGGATGAATGTATCCCTTTAGGGGAGAACTATGCATACCATATTCTTTAGACTTGGTTTACACAACATATAATTTAGTAAACTTCAACTATATACTTTGAAGTGCCTGGCTATCTTTTTTCTATTGGAGTAATCCTTTGGTAGGCTGCATGAATTGAGGAACTCTTCGTCCTCTATGAGATTGGTTGTTTACTTGCAAATGTTTCATTACTGGACTATGTAGCACCATGCTGATAATGTCACATAGTTGGGCAGTGAAGCATTTGAAAGCAAGTTCAAACAGCACCAAGGATCCATACTTCGACCCTGAGCTACCTTTATTCTCTCCAGCGGTATGATCTGCAATTCCAAAACAGTACCACTTTGCAGTGTAGCAATCCAAAGAATAAAGATGAGACAGAAAGATGTATTCAGAAAACAAAATTATTTTAAAAAGCAAAAATATGGATTTAAAGGTTTCTCAGAATAGATGGAGCAATGGATTTTTTTATAAGATCTTTGTTATTATTTTCTTTCTAGTTTTAAAAGTAGCTGAGAATCATAGTTACTGAAAGGACATCAATGTGATATGAATTTCCTTGTCTCATAAGGAAAGCTAAAATAGATTCTTCCTCTTTTTTTTTTTTTTACACTGAAATGAGGCTGATTGTTTGTTTGTTGGAAAAGACATTTATTGCAACAGCTACTATACTATGCAAATATCTAATCACCTGAAGCTTGTCTTCTTTTTGTACTTGGGCTTTTATAAAAATATACATTGAAAAGCTGTCTGTCTCTTATAAATTTGACTGATTTTTCATAGGCTGGTGTCTTAATCATAGAATGTATATGTATGTACATATGTATTCATGCATATAAATCCATGTATATGTATATGTGTACATACATATATATGTATAGGTACATATACATATAAATATATTTAGAAAAGCCAGATACAAATATTTACATATACAGTAATGGCTGATCTCATTGCTATTCTATCCTATTTCTCTTTGCTCAATCATCCAAACATGATTTAGATTTTTTAAAACATCTATCAAAGACCAGTGTGAATCAATTTATACTGGTCCTCTGAGAAATGATTAATGTGGAATTTGTAGATATGATAGCATCACATTTTATGCAGACATATCATACAGTATGTCAATGATTTTTAATGTGCTTCTCTTTTAGATTGGGGCAGATATTTGCGGCTTCCTTGAAAATGTCTCAGAAGAACTTTGCAGACGATGGTTGCAACTTGGAGCATTTTACCCATTTTCTAGGAATCACAATGCTGCGGCATATGCTGTAAGCCCAATTTTAAAATTAGATCAAGCTTCTGATTGTTTGAAGGCTCCCCCCCCCCCCCCCCCCAAAGTAACTTTATAAATACTTATTTCTAGCCTAAAGATCCAGCATATTTTGGACACAACTCACTTTTGGTGAATTCAACGAAACACTACCTGACAATACGTTACAGTTTGTTGCCATATCTCTATACCCTGTTTTATAAAGCACATACTCGGGGAGAGACAGTTGCAAGACCTGTTCTACATGAGTAAGTTTCAGCTTTTAAGATTTTGAGTGATGGGAAAGAACTTTACACTTTCCATATTTATGTATCCCTATATTTATATTTATGTCTTACACACACAAACACATAGACAAATGCACATAGACACTGACTTTCTAGACTGTATTTATAGAATCAAGTAGTTAATCCCAATATTATTTCATATTAGAAAGTTAAATTCTTCAAAAGTCTTGTCCCAGATGAAAGTTTCACAGATTTTAAATTTTATAAACCTTTTAAAACAATAAAATACCATGCCTCTCTTCTGTTGTGAATTAGAACAATCAAGTGTTAAGTATTATCAGAATATTATTATTCTAATGAAGATTTAAAGAACCACATGCAATGCTTAAGACTGGATACAACAGGTTCTTCAATTGGCTAGGATAGATAGATAGATAGATAGATAGATAGATAGATAGACAGACAGATGATAGACAGACAAATAAATACAAGTAAGCATGCTTTGGCATTCTGAAGGGCATAGCTGAAGCTCTAGATTCATTTCCATTTCAGTGGGAAGATTATAGCAACGTATAAGGCTTATTCTCACAGGAATAAATAGACAATTATCATAATTAATCACTATGGGATGTGCAGTTAATAAACTCCAGGAGAAGTACTCTTAGTTTCCAGAAAGCTAAACTGCGGAAAAATAAAAACCATCTCTATGCCTGGACCTCACTGATGCTTGAAGATATCTGGAATTTGTTCAAAACATGGAAGAAATGTTCTCCCAGTGCAAAAGAGCTTTCATTTTTCTACTTTATTCTCAGAAGGATGAAGGATTTTTTTTCTAATTTATTTTGATAATGTATTTAATCTGATTTTATTATTAAGGTAGTAGAAAGTGCTGTTGTTTTTGCTGTTTTCCAACACAGAGGCTTTCTTCATTTTTATGTTTCCTTACTTGCCTTTGCTTCCTTCCAAGAAAACAAATTCCTTTGAAATGCCTTGAATCTGGATTTAATCAAAGCAGGGAAAGTCAGATAGGTTGCAAAATATTCGTGAGATAATAGTACAATGAAAACCAGGACATTTATATACATAAAATAGAATATGCATAATAGAATGCATACATATATGCATACACACAAACACAATTTCATATTTAAAGTAGCTTATTACTTTACAGTCATCAATAAGACAGAGAAAGATGAACAGTATATAAATCTGCTTATATCAATATTGAAGCATTAATCCAAAATATGGTCTGAGCGACAAAGCTTTAGCATGGAATGTTAAATAGACAATGTTTAAGAATATATTGCATATTGAATACAAATGCACTGATTTCATCAGAGCATAACTAATCCTACTTTTTTTTTCATGTGGCAATGTCAACTAGTGAGTTGTTTTAAAATCTGAAACCCGTTCTTTACTCTTATACTTGAAATTGTCAATAGTGTTTCCAATGCATAAATAGTTATTTAAGATTCACCAATTAGAAAAACATAACTTTAATAAAGTAATATTTCTTTAGATTCTACTCCGATGAAGCCACCTGGACTATAGACAGACAATTCTTGTGGGGACCTGGACTACTTATTACTCCAGTCTTAGATCCGGTACGTTTAATTTTTATTAAGTTGGAATATACATAAGTGTTGTTTTGCAGTGAGTACATGCTAAGCCTGCATTACAATCTCTGTTAAATGATGAATAGATGAGTAGAAGTAATAAAATAATTTAAATAATTGAGTGAAAGAGATAAGCATGTCCTTTTTCATCACAGCTCCTTCCTATCTCCTTTTTGTGTTAGACCTGCCCCAGTCCAATCCCTTAGGAAAGAAAGACTCTCATTCCATTTGGTTGAAGTGATAGATTTTTTTTTTTTTTAATGAAAACATGCTGGGTACAGTAATGTCAGATTAGAAGTAAATTTCCCATGCTAAAAAGATATAGAAAGTTTCCCCTCATCTCAACCCTACCTTTATGGTCAGTTTGTGTTCAGCAAATGAAGATTGCCTCGGGGTTTTGAGAGTGCTGAGATGTTTGGGGTAATCCATATTTCTTCTTAGGGTGCATGGCCTTGACAACTGGCAAAAACTGGTTCTGAAGTTCTCTGTTCTTTGTCAAGATTATATTTTCCCTCTCCCTATTTCTCATCACATACTGATATAGGTTTATTGCTCATTTGTTCATCCACCCATGCCAGTAAGTCACCAAGCTGAAGATGGCTTACCTGACATTTTGTGTTAAGAAAAATCCAGTTGCTTTTCAAGTAATGTTAGCTTTATAAATTTCAAGTAGAAAGTTTGCCCTTTCCTTAACTAAAGGAAATTTTGCAAATGATTATAAAAGAAGCCTTCCTTCCTTCCTTCCTTCCTTCCTTCCTTCCTTCCTTCCTTCCTTCCTTTCTTTCTTTCTTTCTTTCTTTCTTTCTTTCCTTCCTTCCTTCCTTCCTTCCTTCTTTCTTCCTTCCTTCCTTCCTTCCTTCCTTCCTTCCTTCCTTCCTTCCTTCCTTCCTTCCTTCCTTCCTTCCTTCCTTCCTTCCTTCCTTCCTTCCTTCCTTTCTTTCTTTCTTTCTTTCTTTCTTTCTTTCTTTCTTTCTTTCTTTCTTTCTTTCTTTCTTGTTTCAGTGTTGCTTCAAAAACTACACCTATTTCTGCCACAAATGAAAATCCACCAGCATATATTATTGATAGCTTGATAATCACTTTCCATTCTCCAAACCTTCCATGTCTTCAGTCATTTTAGAGCATTTTGTGGTGGAAATAGCAATTGACATTATAATATGAAAAAAATGCTTGACAAATAATTTTTCCAATAGAAAAGTCAGGAAAGAATAAAAGAGAAAGACTTTCACCCTCACCTACCTCCAGCTTAGGAAAAAAAAAATCTAATAATATCAAGGCATTTACCTTTTATGTTGGTAATAAATGAAATATTTTCTTTTTAATATTTCAGGGTGTTGATAAGGTAACAGCGTACATCCCTGATGCTGTATGGTATGAATATGAAACAGTAAGTGCATGTTTATTACAAAATGTCTCCCCTAAAAATCTACTATTAACTTTTCAAATTAATTCTGCTGTGTAGCAATCTGTACATCATTTAGTTATACCCTTTAAAATGCATATGTGGCAAAGGTCTGGAGCTGCATAGAATTTTGTAGGGGTATTCAGACACAAAAGGTCAAATCAAAGTGCTTAGATTCTTTGGACCAAAGAGAATATTTCACTTTCACCGAAGCATTGCTTTAATCAGGTTACTTTTGAAGATTAAAAAAGTAGTACATCAAACAAATTGTCTAGCCTTTCTTTTATTTTTATTTTTTTTTGGAACAAATTTTATTGATTTTAAAGACAAACAAACCATCATTAACCATTAAATACATAAAACCTCTTTCCATTATTAATTTTACAAGTCAAGTAGAATATTATTTTATGCAACATAATTCTGTTTTACACCATTTCAATATAAACATATAGATATCTCTTAACAAATTTCTCATTACTTCTCTTTTCGTATTCAATTTCATTGTTACTATTATTATTTTCTATATTTATCCAGTTTATAGTTATCATCTTCATTCCTCTCTGACTTGATTACCATTATTCTCATCCAACATTCCTCCGAGGTTTTATTAATTCTCAAACAAAACATAGATACACAAAACACAAAAATATAAAACTTCTTTTGAGAAAGTAGTTTGGCCCCAGATTACCTCTCTTTGTATGGACTTCAATTAAATTTGTGCTCATCTTATATACCATTACCTATCTTATTTACCATTCTATATCTTCTATATAACTTCTCCCCGCTTTTCATTCTTCTTATTTCTATTTTATTTAATTCATTTTAATTTAAATCATTGTATTTGTATTTTTTGTCCATTCTTTCCAAATTATCCATTTATCTCATTCCCTATAGTAAGAAAAATAAAAGAATTTCTCCTGAAATCACTGATCAGAGTATGATGCCTTTCTATCCTCCCCCTAAATTAATATTTAAAATAACGTCTAATACCCAATCTGATTCTGCTTAGTACATTCTACTTACTAACCTTTAAAGAGAAAAAATAATAAATTCATAATAATTAATATAATTAGATAATAAATCTAAATACTAAATCTTATAACATTCCGATTATCTATTTCAAAAAACAAGTACTACATTTTTATTAAATTTTAAAATCTGTCATTACTAAACATTTCAATATTTTAATCTTTTATTAATTCTTATAACATTCTAGTGTTCTATTTCTAATACATAACACCATCTTATGTACCTTGCAGAATCTTCTTTTTTAAAGAAATTATACGTTACCCTTTATCCCTAAAAAAAAAATCCTTTTTTCCCATCTTGTTTCATACCTTTGTGGCTTTTCCCTTCCTTTCTTATCCCCCTTTTTACCCCCCCCCCCCTACTAACCTCCGCCTTTTTAGCTTTCCCTCTCTGTTGTAATCCTTTCTCCTTTTGCTCATTAACATTGAGTTGGTTTTGCATCTTATTTTTTCCTTTCTTAAGTGTTTTTTTAAGTCTTAAGTCCTTCATTTTCCTTCCGTTCTTTCTCCTTTCTCTCTTAATTATTTTTTTGATTCACTGAAGATGGCATCTTCTTCTTCTTCTTCTTCTTCTTCTTCTTCTTCTTCTTCTTCTTCTTCTTCTTCTTCTTCTTCTTCTTCTTCTTCTTCTTCTTCTTCTTCTTCTTCTTCTATTTCCTCCATCTGTTGTTGTGTTTGCTGATAAATAGCAAGCACCATTTCTAAAGAAAGGAAAGCTTCTTTCACAGCGTCCTTACTTTCTTGATATTCCTTTCTAAATTCATCATCAGATAAAGCCATTCTTTGTTCTTCTTAGAGCAACCAAAATGTTTCAAAAGTTAAAACAATTCCTCAAAGTCCCAGAGACATCAATCAGTCCAAACAATGCACAAAGTTCTCATTTTCTCTTCCTGGGGTGGTATCAGTAAAAGGGAAAAGAAAAAAAGCCCAATCTGTATTTTACAGCCTTGTTGCAATTAATTTCTAGTCTCAAGATCTTCAAGGCATCTCCTCCAGCAAGATCTTAATATTTTTTTTTGTCCTCTCCCTTCCCACTTATAACAAGAAGCCAAGTTTTTACCTTTTATAAAAAATAACAGGTTTCTCAATGGCCATTTGTTGATTCCATAGGGAAGGAGAGTAAACTTTCCTTTCAGCACCTCAATTTTGCTGCTTGAAATCCTCCTCTGGAAACAAAGTATTTTTCAAAAAGTCATAGTTCTCAGGATTAAACGCCTCTTAAAGTCCTGGATCAGCCAAAAAACTTTCTCTTATAAACTTTCTCCCCTCTTCCTCCTGCTCAGTCTTACCCAGCTGCCGGCTTCTTTATGGTGGCCATTACAGACCGCCGCTCAACCGCCTTGAGAAAAGGGGGTTTTGCTGACTGGGGAGGGGGTCTACAACACCCCCAAATCCCTCACCAGCTCCCCCCTATCTTCGGCTGCCTCTGCAAGGCAGCCTTAGCCTCCAAACCCATCCGGATCGGAGGCACCAAAACAGCTAGCGCGGCAGGGATCGCACAGGATCGCTAAACCCTGCCGCTGGCGAAGCCGACAAACCGGAAGTTCCTAAATTGTCTAACCTTTCTAAGAAAGTGGTGTAGGGTGTGAGTGAGTCGTTGAGAATTTTATATTTTAATACTATCCTGCAAAAAAAAAAAAGCAAAAGACAAGTTGCAATACAATATTTTTTAAGAAGCACATGAAGACTATATGAAGCTAAAATTCATAGATAAATTTCAACTTCCAAATTGAATCAAGGTGAATGCCTCCAGTTTCCCTTCCCCCCATAAATGTGACAATTGGATTTACTCAATATGAAGGGAAGAGTTGATTTACTATATACTAGGTTGGTTTTTTTAATTGACTTGACCCTTAACCATTTTTTTTATTTCATATAATACAAAATACATCTATAGAATCATGATATTATTCCTCTGCCAATTCCCGTTATAAAAGGAATATATGCATTCTTCTTTGTTTGTAGGATACTAACAATTTTATGAATATAGTAAACCTTTATTCTAATTTCCTTATAAAAAATAGGGTATAAAAACACCATGCAGAAAACAAGAGTGTCAAATGTTCCTTCCAGAAAACAAACTTGGACTTCATCTTAGAGGAGGATACATCTTACCTATTCAAGAACCAGCCAACACAACTGTTTACAGGTATTTTCTGATACTGGGGTATTCTTAAGATACAGCTGTCACATCTATTTAATTTGTTTAAAACACTGATGGTGGATAGTGGATGAATAGACTACATAAGAAGGAAAATAAAGTTGATTTTTAAGCTCACCATAAACAAATGCAATACAGCACAATTTAGCCATTGTCCTTTTTTTGGATATTAGTCACAATAACATAAAAGATATCAGATAGCATGAGAAAATATAGCTTGATATTGCGAAGGACCTGAAAGGCAGTCTGATGATCCAAAATATATGGTAGGAAGATCAGGATTTTTTTCAGCCCTCAATTCTTGAGGGTTGAAACGTTTCTTCTATCTAGGAATTTTGGCAGTCTTTCCACTTGATGGGTAAAATATTACCCAAAACACAATTCCAATACAATATGGAAATCTCCCTTTTCTGGCATAGATTCAGAATAATGTTTCCAAATATATAAAAGCAATTAGTGTTGTTTGGAGGAAGACAAAATATCCACAATGCATGAACCAATGCTATAGATGGATTGAACATTTATTTTCCAAGTCTAGAACATTTAAAGTTTTGTCTAGAGGAAATGCAACTATTGGTATGGAGAGAAATTCTCTACATGTTCTTTTTATTAGTTCTCATTTCAAGCTGATGAAAAGAATTTGTTCCTCTGAAATCTCATTCCAAGAAGATGAGAACTTGGGAGAGTAGTGTTCTTGCATTTATTTGTGAAAAGGAAGTCGAAGAGGATATGTGAATATCTTTTCTTGTATTATACAATTTCCTCTAGTAGCTTTGTGGCTACATTATTTTTCACACTTCAATCACTTCCTAAGGAATAATATCACAAAACACAAGGTAATTTCTGCCATTTTTTTTCTCTTCCCCATCTGTTATTATTACTGCCCTGTTATTCAGAAGCCTGACCCTTAAGAAACCATTGAAGATTTTTTCCCCTTTGGGGAAATATGTAGAAATACTTCATCTCATTTTGCAGCCTATGCGGTCTCCAGTAGCTGATTAGAGATACATTTCTGCAGATGCCATTGATAGGAATGATACTACAGTTAGAATTAGTTCTAGAAGTTTTGTATATATCATATCCAGGGATCTCTGACCAATAAGAATGAAGATGAAGTGTAGTAGGGCCTTTTTGCCACTATATTTTTTTTCAGAATCATTGAAATGCATTTATTTGCATCTCTATGCTAGTCATTGATTGAAAAGGGATTGACTGACTTTGCATTTGTCTACCAAAATGCATGCACAGATTGTGAAATTTCAAAAGCATGTGCTATAATTGATTGCTCTAATCACATTGACTACTGTATGGGCAATAAAATGGGATATAATTGGAAATTACAATAACATACACCTATAATTGGTTTGTGATTATGATGGGATGTCCCCCTTGGTTCATAGTAAACAGATCTCAATTGAAACAATTCAGCTTATTTTCTGTGAGAAAGCTTAATTTACCACAATGATACTTATTTCCAAATAAACATTAATCTTTCACCCTATTATTATTCTCCTTACCCATCACAAATCCCTATATGCTCAATTATTTCATGATATCATTAGAAGAATAGAATGGATGAAAATGTAGTCTTATTATAGAAACTCTCAATATCTGGTCCAATAAAGACAATATGTTTTTTAACAGCCGTACAAAGCCTATGGGACTTATAATTGCTTTAGATGAGAATGGAGAAGCAACTGGAGACTTATTCTGGGACGATGGAATAACAAGAGGTAAACTTACTAACAGAAATAGATATGTGATAGATAGAATGTTAGAACAATAGAATGATAGAGAGATAGCAATAATGGTGGTATTCTACCGGTTCGGTTCTGGCATACTGGTTGTGCCAAAGAGCAGTGGAGACCGAACCACTTCTCTCTCATGCTCTGCTGTTGGGTCTACCTGGGCTCCCGTACTGACCTTTATTCCCTGCTTTTTAAGTGCAGTTGCTTTGTGACAGGGAGAGACAGGATTGTAGAAGGGGAACCAGAAAGCCTCTGTGCCTGTGCAAAGTGCATGTTGGCATGCACGCATGTAAAGTGTGTGCATGGACTCAAAGAACGCCCATCAAGCCATGCCCACCGAATGGTGATAAACTTTTTTGAAACACATCACTGGATAGCAATACCAATAGTAATAACACTTAGACATATACCATTTTATTGTGCTTTATAGCCCTCTCTAAGTGGTTTTACAGAATCAGCATATTGCCCTCAACTATTTGGCTCCTCATTTTACCCATCTTGGAAGGGTGGAAGGCTGAGTCAACCTTGAGCCTGGTGAGATGGCAGTCAGCAGAAGTAGCCTGCAGCACTGAGCTCTAACCACTGCACCACCGTGGCTCATAATAGATACCATAATAGATTTTTTCAAAATAAGACACCCCTTGAAAGTAAGCCCTAGTGCTTATTTTGGGGTCCAAAAGAAAATAAGACCCAGTCTTATTTTCAGGGAAACATGGTAGATGATAGACAGAAAGACAGGAAAATAAATAATAGAGGCAGGCAAGCAAACACATTTATTCTAATTCAAAACAAAGTATGCAAATAATTATGGAGATACATCTTCAGTATGTTAAATTCAAAATTAACATTATGGGCATATTCACATATTTCAGTAATGATCTGAACTTATCAAAACTACTTGAGAGCAGGGGGTCCTTTGTGCTTGTTTCCTTGCAGACATTTCATTACCTAAAGTAAGTAGCATCATCAGTGCTGACAGGGCAAGCTAGTAGAATATAAACTGAGAGAAAAGTTCATTCCTTGCTAGCACTTATGATGTTTATTTATTTATTTGTAAAATTCATTTGCTGCCCATCTCGTATCCAACATCTCCAAGAGGTTACCTAGTTTGTGTAAAGAAATGTCTGCAAAAAAACAAACAAGCTCAGAGAGCACCAAGAACTTTCCATTTCAACACTGAGCTAGAAATACTTTCATTTATTAGTATTTAAAACTCCTGATTTGTAGCAGTGGCATTTATGGAAATATGGAAAGGATATCAATTCTTAGGAGATTCTCAGATGTCTTAATGCTTAGTGGCAATTCAGCCATTTATTTGCTTGCTATCAATGTTTTCTAAAGTGCTGCAAAATATCAGTTATCTTTGTGTTTCTTAAATTACCTTTTTCCCTGATTTAAAAAACTTCTGTGTTGCACCATATATAGTTATTGGTCACCAGTGGTTATTTAAAAAAGCAAGCAAAATATTGAGATGGTATTAAAAAAAAGAGAGAGAGAAAGAACAATTTAGGTGATAATTAGGTGCAATGAATACTGAATGGCTTTAAGGTAGACTGATGATATTGAATCCCAAAGATGTTGGACTCTTTTTTAAATATCTACAATAAGCAAATGTTCATTGCATTAATTTAAAATAAAGTAATATAAAATGTTATCTTTTTATTAAATAAATAAAATGTAGCTGCAATTATTTTACAATCAAAAGTACCTGCCCTTTAGAATTTGCTAGCAAACTTCCTACTTTTGCTGTTGTTAAGAAAAGATAATATTTAGCAATTATGTTATTTTCTAGAATTTTTATAGGCAAATATTGTCTATTTTGCATAATAAAGCAGTTTGGATCACAGTTTTATAAAAGGTTATTGTGGAAAAAAATGTCTTCCATTTCAAAAAAATTCAACAGATAACAGAATAGAAAAAAATACACTTTTTATTTTTTCAGTCATTTATTTTACAAATACTGACCCAGGCATGTCATTTCTTACTGGTTAATAATTTTTAAAATATCTTCTTTCACCATGAACAGACTTTATTGTTATTTATATCATTTGGGCAAAGAGGAAATTTTTTTCTGTGGTTTATTTTAATTAAATTAAATTAAATTACCCTGAATGTGATAGGATGTCCATAATAGCAATTCTTTTTGGAGTGGAGGCATTCAGCTAATTCAGTTTGGTGACATCAGGATTTATAGTTTAGATAGATTGAAGCTCACATTTTCCCAAATACTTCAATTAGGAACTATGCTAGGTAAAGCATAAATGGTGTGTATTATGACAGCTGATCTTTTGTAGCCTCTGGCCTCGTTTGGACATCCTAGAACCATAATGGCAAACATATGGCACACATAACAGAAGCGGCACGCAGAGCCATTTCTGCTGGCACGTGAGCCGTTGCCCCAGAGCAATTCCACTGTGCATGCATGCATGCTCCTACTGCATATCTGCCACGCATGCACAGGGGGAGGATGCATTTGGGAGAGGTGCACATATGTACAGGGGTCGGGGGAATAGGTGGAGGCATGCATGCGCATCCACATGCGCACTTTCAGCACGTGATAACAAAAACTCATATGGGTATCAAACTCATGGGTATCACATAGCTGTCTCATGACATTTCACAATGTTTTTCCCATTGGCGGAGCTGGGGTGGGCATGGCCTGCATGTGATGCACCGAGTTTAACACCCCTGCACTTAAAATCATACCAGTGAATTTCAGCAACATTTCATCAAAATTGGTGGGATATAATTTTTTTTCTTTGTTATGGCATTTCTAACATTGATTGCTATGATTTGTCCATTGCTGATAGTTCTACACCATCTATAGAACATTTTATATCACTTTACCTTAGATTGTACTGTAGCTTGGGGTATATTTTATTTTTTCTACTGTTTTTTCAATTGTTCTATTGATATTATGTCATATTGTTCCATCTGTTTGATTATTTATAAGTAGATGTTTAGATGGACATCAAGACCAGTTATGAGCAGATCTGCCAAATATTGTTCAGAATTTTAATAATATATATTTATTACATTCATATTACCTAACTCTTTAAAATATTTTATTTGATTAATTTGCTCTAATAATTTTCTTTGCTATTTAAAAGTACATTTTACCTTATGTTTTAGATACAGTCAGGAATGAAAAGTATCTCTTATATAACTTTACTGTCACAAATGTAAGTATATTTTCATTAGTGATGGAGATTCCCAGAAATTTCATTCAGTTTTTAACTGGATAAATATACAAATATACAAATTCTTAAAGAAAAGTAATGGACAGTATGTGACCTGTTATGAAGAATGAATATCTGTTTAATGAAGTACATTTTTTGATATATGTATATTCCTGCCTATGATTTACATGGAACAGCAGAATAAAGGATATTTAAGACATGTGTGAGTCAGAGGAACAAGCATAAAGAATAAATGGGTTAATTAATACAATATATGGAACAGTGAGCGCATTTTTGGTGTACAGAAATAGTTTGCAAGAATGAAAAGCTCTAGAGCGACTAGTGAATAACGTTGGATAAACTAATATTTGATTTTATATTATTTTATTTTATCTCCAGCTATAATTTATTTTCCTCATAAATCCTTACTGTTTTTCTGCATCTGTGAATCTAATTTAAATAGTTCCTTTACATGTAATAAATATGATCAACAGGTTTAGTATTTAGGAAACTTACTGAATGCTAGAGAAAACTCATTTCATTATAACAATCGGATTGCATGATATTAACATATTTGCTTTTCCAAAGGATGTTTATTGTACTGTACTTACAACAAGCTATCATTTATATCTTAATTACATGATTTTAGCTTTAAAGTAAATCATACAAAATCATTGAAAATTATAACTAAGATCAGTGAACAAAAGTATTGTGTAATGATTTTGCTGTCTTCCAGAAAATCTTAACTATGGCAGTTACACGTAAAGGCTACAAAGATCCAAATAATTTGATCTTTGAGAACATCAAGATTCTTGGGCTACCCCTTGAGCCTTCAGATGTGAAAGTAACCTCAAATAATGTGGCTCAGTCATATAATTTGACTGTCAAGTACAATGCTGCAAACAAGGTATGTATTGCTGAGTGTTTTCATAAATTTTAATGAATCCCCCCCCCCAGATAATATCATTTGCTACTCAAAAATAAGTGTTAAGGTTATATTTACTATATTTATAATGTAGTCAATAAAAAGGTTTCAGGAATATATTCGTTTAGATACTTAAGTGAGAGACACTTAGGTTAGTGTCTTTTCTTTGAAAGCTACCCACACATGCATGCATATCAGATAATATCCAATGGCAGTCCTAGTATTAATTGTGTCCATGTATGCTAACATAGCAAGCATTGAAGGTGCTAAATCGGGGATGTCAAAAGCCTGGGGATCAGATCCCAAGCTTTGTTTTTGCTGGCAGAGGGCTAACAAAACAAACTAAAAACAAAACAAAGGGGGAAATGTTTCCTCTTTTGCATTTGAGCATGCAAGAAGGGACATGAAAGAAGAAGGGGAAAGAGGAAAGGCAAAGAAAAAGAAAAAGAAGGAAAGGTGGGAAGAGAGCAAGGAAGGAAAAATAAGGAAAGTGGGAAGGAAGAAGAAAAGAGAAGGAATGGGGAAGCAAAAAGAAGAGAAGAAATGAAAGAAGGAGATTATAATGAGAGTGAGGGAGGGTCTGAGGGATGTCCTGCCTTAGTACTTGGCCACCACATAGGTGCTCTCAACATGAATGATGTCGAGCTGGCCATGGCCCCTGACCCAGAGCTGGCCATGCCCCCCACCCCAGAGGTCAAACATAACCCAGATGCGGCCCTCAATGAAATTGAATTTTATATCCCTCTGCTAGATTAACTTTGCTAGATGGTATAATGCTTTAAAAATAAGTATTTCTTTTATTAATGTTTTATTTTCCAATTTTCAAGCAAGATCCTTTCAAGCCTTGATAAATGTCATAGTCAAAATGAAGGTGTCAATTTTTAAATAATTAAAACTCTGAAGTGAGAAATATCTTCTACCAGGTCATAAGAGTAGTATGTCTGACAAATATCTTTGTTAAGAAGGAGCATAGATTAAATAAGCTACAAAGTAATGTATCAAACCATCAATGAAATCAAATCTTATCAACTATGCCTGTTTTCAAGGCATGGCAAAATAAAACTTTGCATAATATTGCCCTTCTTCAGCACTGAGTCTAAGACATGCAATTTTCAGAATATCTGAATATTTAAATTGGGTATTAAGTATAATGAAGAATAATTCATAGCTTGGAAACATTGTTAGGTTTATGCTCCTAAGAGAATCATAGGGTCCTAGCAGTTAACAATATAAACATAAAAAAGAGGTCAAAACAAAACAGTAACATTGCATAAAAGCTCACCAAAGAATAACAAACTGTCTTACTGAGCTAAGAAAATCCACCTTCTATTCCCTGAAAGTTTTCTAAAACAGAACTAGTTTCAGTTGCTTCCAGAAGAACATTAGAATGTATGCTTGTCTTGGGAGGTTAATCACCAAAGAACAATGTTTGAGATGCTCTCCTCATCTCAAAACAAGGGACCAAAACTAGATTTTCACTCAAGAAGAATATCAGATGGGTTATTTATACTTGAAAAAAGGTGGTCCTGAGAATGTATGAGGTTTCTCATGTCCAATCTTGTCTGACCTTAGGGGGCACTGCTCATCTTCATTTCCTAGCAGAGGGAACCAGTATTGTCCGAAGATTCTTCTATGTGGCCAGCATAATTATATGCTCAGGCACATGAAACGTTATTCCCACTGAAGTGATACGTATTTATCTACTTTAATTTGTATGCTTTCAAACTGCTAGATAGGCAGGAGTTCAGGCAAGAACAGGGGCCCAGTCCATCATACAGTGCTTGGATCTAGAAATTCTGGTTCACAATCTTAACTTCTAGGCCATGAGCCAAACCATATAGGTCAGATTTGACTGACACACCCCCACACACACAAAAAGACACTTTATTTTAAGAATGTGATTCTCAATAATATTTGTAACTCTATTGTTGTTTTAGTTGTTACTTTGAACATCCTTTAAAGAGTGACCCAAAAAGAGACATGGAGTTCAATATGTATTCAGTATTTCTCTTTACTTTCCATACTGAAAGAAGAAGAAAATTTTGAGGCTGAAATAGTCAGCTTTAATATTCATAACCAGGTGTCTAGTAGGGATTTGAAATCAATATTCACACAGTTCCTTCTAATTTGATTATGCAGCATGTTAATATTTTCCCAGTACTGCTGATCTCAGCATTTTCCTAAAATAATCCTGATTCTCACTTGTCCCACAGACCTTGAAAAGACCCCCAGAATATACATGTATCACCTTTTTTTCTTGCAAATCCCTTTGAATTGCAATCTGTTTCTTCAACATTTAGTCATTTCTCCAGCTGATTACCAGTAATATTGCCAGTTGTACATTATTTAACAAATAAAAAAGTAATGGTTTCCCTGACAGTCATAGTAGATTAGAATACTGTTTCTATTTCATATTTCCTTATGGCTTTTGTGCAATCAATAAAAAGACATTAAGTGTTATTTATTAAAGTGGTGAAATCCATTTTGCACGTGTGATTTACATGAAATATTTATGTGATCTGTATTTTGGTTTTTATTGTGAATTTCATAGGTTGCTTACATAACTGGTCTTTATCTTAAATTGGGGGAAGAACATACAATATCCTGGAACCAGACTTTAAGAGATATTGACAAATTTGATTGTCATCCTGAAGAACATGCATCGAAAGAAAAATGTGAAGCTCTTCGCTGCATATGGGAAGTAAGGAAAAAAACTCATTTTGTCCTTCTTGTGTGTTTTTGCTCTTTAAAGTTCTGTTTGTAGAGTATTTGCATTTTTTTCCTTTTTATCTATAGCCACAAATTGGAATCAAAATAGCTTATCCCTGAGCAGCTCTCCAATCAATTTTTTCCTAAATTTTGCTGAGTACCATTTGTTGAGTTCACAGTTGACTGTGAAGCATCCTAACTGCCTACTTTTGAACAGCATGACTGGATTAAATGAAGGTGTACTCACACAGAGGCATTTTTGAAATGCTGTAATTTAGTTCTATAACCTTAATTAGAATTGATTGTAAAAATAAAATGTAAAAGTCACATTATAATGTAGAATTATTGTACCTTCTCCCCACCTGGAAATAGAAAATAATGTGGGAAAATGCAGACATTTGTATGTTTCTTATTAATTTGAAGTAAATCTAGGGATATTTCCATATGATCTAAAAAAGTGTAAAGTGAACAGGATTGTGGAGTCCTGGGTGCTCTCTGAGCTTGATGGACATTTTTGCAGACATTTCATTACCAAACTAGATAACATCATCAGATGCTGTTAATTAGTTTGGTAATGAAACATCTGTAAGAAAACCTCCAAGGACCCCAGAGGTCAACCCTGAGCTACAAATATTCTCTTTTATAAACAGAATTATTTCTGGATAGATTATAACTCTTGTAATCCTCCCATTTTTCTCTCCAGCAATGGTCTATGTTTTATTTTTCAATTCAACTCAAGTTTCTATATCTAATCACATGATGTTGCTTCCCTTGTGTTAGGAATTGATAGTCACCTAACAGTTAGGTTGCAAATATACAAACCAGGATAGACATTTAATACTGTCTCTTTAAGGGAATACTAAAATTACAATTGGGTGTGGTTCTTCAAATGGCCATAAGATGGAGCCAGAAACCTTGGTTGTTTAGTCCTGTTGTTGATAGTTGCTGGTTGGTTGATGTTCTGATGTTCGCTGTTTTTGTTTCCTGAATTTTTCCCTATTGACTGTTGCTTTTCTTGGATTGATGTGAAACTGATTACTGAACTGTCTATGATACTGGACTTTGTTATTTGGATTATCCCTGGACTGAGAACTGACTGCTTTAACTGTGTATGACTTGGACTGCTTGTTGGACTTTACTTAACCGTTTATTGGAAGTAAAACCTATAGTTTACTATTCAGTGTATCTGTGTGCTGGTTGTGTGTTATTCCTCACCACTCTCACTACGTCTCTTTGTGTGCACTCATTCTCCTAATGGGAAATTACCTCAACACCTTGGCTATCATTACCAACAGTAAAATTTGTACTGCTTAAGTTATGTAGTCCCATTATAAGTGTTATAGGTCAATTAAAACAGTCCATACAGGATGAATATGTGTTTTCCTAAAATCCTTGCAAGCCTCTTAATAGTTGAAATGGGCAGAAAGAGACAAAATGTTCATGTTTCTATATACAAGAAAATTAAATCATTGATATTAAATTCACTAGCATCATGACTACTACAGCTAAGCCTTTTTATTGATTTTAGGTACAGACAACTAAAGCTGAGCATTCCTGTAGAACTAAGTAGACAGAAATGTCGCTACCTAGTATCCCTTCCCAGCAGATTTCTCTTTAATTCCACAAAAAGGGATAGAAAAGGACAATATTTGTTTATTATTCATGAAACTCCCTGCATGTCTCAAGCTCTTTCATAAGAAGCAAGATATTTTGAGTTGTAGGGAGAAAAAGACATTGCATAAAATAATTTTGCATTCTTTTGGGTGCCGTAAAAAGGGCTTTCCTCCTGCAGAAAGTTGCCAATCAGCTTAAATCCCCACTTAACTCTCAGTTAGTTGAATCAATAGATGTTAAAAGTCCATAACTATATTGGATTCAACTCTTTCTAAATATCTTGCTGTGTTTGTTTCCCATAGTAATTCCAATAAGTATTCTTTCAGCTGTATACTAGCTACTGAATCTTTTTAATCTGATCAAACAAAACTTGGTGGTCCTTTTAGCATTAAGCTATAATTCTAATGAAATCTCAAATGTTATTTCATGTCGCATAGTAATTATGATATTTAATGCTTCTTGATTCAGTTCATGCAATGGAAATTTTGCCATTCCAATGACAAAGGATGCTTCTAAAGATAGAAATCTCAACAGTGGCCTAAAATTTTATCCAGCTATTCAATTTCAATGCTCACAGTGCTACAGTTGACTTTGAATTTGTAATCATATTTCAAGTTCATACTAGGCTGTTATTTGTTTTGCTTTTCTTTATGGTCTGGGACATTAAATATATGATTTTTATTGTTTTAATTCTTATATATTTTTAACAAAATTTATTTCATATTGTGGTATTCATTGTTATAATATGATGCCCCTTTACCCTCTTCTCCAATAAGCCAATCTAACATCCTTTATAAGGAAAAATAGCATGGAAATAAAATAAATGAATGTATAACGATGGAACTGGGTAAGACAACAGTATGTCTCATTATATGGAACAAATCCCCCCCCCCCATTTTTTTATACAATTCTATGAAGGCATTCAGTACTAGCTATGTGAAACCTGATTTGGAAAAGTCTTGCAAACTAGTTGTAAATATTGATTCTAATAAATTCAGAAATTATGGATTTAATCTCTTTCCAATTCTATTCACTCACTGATATATTCTTTTTATTTTTAATAAACTAGCCTTCTTCTGTTGCTGACGTTCCATACTGCTACTATCCTCCTGACAATGGTTACATGGTTGACCAAATTGAATATACATCATCTGGTTTAACAGCCAATCTTGGTAGAAACATTGACTTTCTTAGAGTTTCAAGACGACAAATCCCCCTCATAGACAAACTTCGTTTGGAAGTAAAATATCATGACAATAACATGCTTCAGTTTAAGGTAAACCTCTTTCTAAAATGTTATAGTGGGTTATTTTAGAAACAAACTGAGGGTTTTGTCATTATTAATAAAGAGTTTGATTCTGGCTATCTGTTTAGAATTTTGCCAAACTATCTGGTTTCAAACTATGAAACATCAAATATAGAAAAATAGAACTATTGCTATATTGTATCTTGGTAAATACATTTTAAATTCTTATTAGAATCTTCATCTAATCATTTAACTTTTCAGCACCAGTTCATTCCAGCCTAATTTTGCAGTAGTGATTTTATTTTTATTTACCTGTGAAGAAATATCAATATCCATTTTCTTTTCAATTTTCCAATATAGATATTTTTTGCAAGTTCTGTTCCATCAGAAATGCATTGATATACAATTTCTCCAGTGCAGCTATATATAATTTCTTTATAATATTTTTTTTGGTTATCCAAATACCCCCCACACACACACACACATACACTTTGCATAGCCACACTCTGATCACACTACAGTTGCTTTATGACTCTAATTCAAGAGAAATTGAAAATAAATACAAATATAAATCTTTTAATCCTTGATTCTTTACTTTTTTAACTGGAGTTTATTGACCACATTTTCTTAAGGGAACCCACTCGCCTGTCTTGATATTGATTAGAATCTCTTTTCTTTGTTGGGAGATTATAAGTAAAACTTTTTGATGTGTTAAGAAACTTTTATCATCATTAAATGGGAGAATATTATAAAATGAACATGCAGGTCTCCAATAAATGTTTTATGACCAGGTTTTAAACCTAAGACTTTTATTTTCAGATTTATGATTATAGTAAAAAGAGATTTGAAGTTCCAGTGCCTCTGAATCTTCCCCAAACACCTATAAGTACTTTGGAAAAACGTCTCTATGAAGTGTCAATTCAGAATCAACCATTTGGAATTCAAGTTCGACGCAAAATCACTGGAACAGTCCTGTAAGTAGAAATGTGATATTACAGAGGAAATATTTAATTGGTGAATTAAAACATGTTGTAAAGAATGTTGTGGATAGACAATAGCATTAAGTGCTATGGACTACATGTAAAATTGCACATATTTAACAAGGTTGATTTAGCTATCAGTGCTATGGTATCAGGGGACTTTTCTCAAATTAGTTGGACTAGTTTTAGTCCAACTAAAACTAAATTTTAGTTTTAGTCAATCACCATTGCTATTACCTTGATGGGAAATCAAATCATTTCTGGGTTAATGAATTGTTTGGCTGATTGATTAATAGGTGGACAAGACTAGCTTCTTAACTAGACAAATTGTATTTCATTTCATTCCAATAAAATTCCAATTATTTTTTTTTCCAAATTTTCTAATTTTTTTCTATGTTGTTGAAACATCAGTATACTATTCTTAAAATCCCCTAGATTTTGCTTTACTTTAAACTTTTCAGAAAACATATGTGAATCAAAGTAATTGCAGTAAATTTCTTTTATGCTCATCGGGTAATGAACTAAGTGTATCACTTCTTTTACCTCTCTTCTGCTGTGATTAAACGTCATGTAAAAATAAGCAAGAGAGTAGCACAAGAACATCAAAACCAGTGTCAGTGCTTTATACACTTTTTTTAGAACCCATAGGAAAATGAAGAAGCTAATAGAAAAGGACACTTGAGATAGGAAGAAAATAGATGCTAACCTTCAGTGAGGAAAAAAAGTAGAACCGTAGAAAAATCCTTGGTGGAAGTCTAATTTAAAAAATACATAAATGAAATGAAAGGAAAAGAACAAGGAAGAGTCCATATAGATACCTGGGTACTGTATTTGGAAGACTAAAGGTCAGAAACAGCTACAAAGCAAATGAAAATGCTAAGAAAACTAACATCGGCTTCTCCAGACAATTCTAATAAATAAAAGAGAATCAATGTATCAGAATTATAAAAAGAATAGAATAAAATAATTAATTTAGATTACAGGAAAGCAGATTGCAATTGTGTGTTAGAAAATAACTTATCCAGAATCAGAAGAGTTTGACAGTTAAATCAGTTCCACAGAGAATTGTGGATTGTCTTTCACTGGAGCTGTTCAATTGGAGGCTACATTGGGGCTGATTTATTTTCAATTCTTGAACTAAGCAGGACTTAAATATGGCCTAAGGACAACTCTATAATTTTCCAAAATGTTAAAATAGGAGTGCAACTGCTTACCATTGTTGATTTCTATGATGAAGTATAGGAGATGATGCCATTACATTCTATAAACTGGGAATATTTCTGCATCTAGCTCTCCAACGGGTTTAATCAACACCTATCAGTATTCTGGCTTCTTTCATTTCTGCATTTTGAGCCTCTTGCTATTAACCTTTCAAGAACATGTCAGTTCTCTAGGAGGGCTATCTAAATCCAGAAATTAAAAGAGAATTGTTTCAAGGTTTGAATGCTATGCAATTTTAAAATTCACTGATGAATCAGTGATGTATAGAAGTGAGGTCAACAGTTCAAAAATATATAAAATGGAAGAGCTGTAATGATTTTTTTTCCATTTCTCAGCATCAAATAGTATTGAATACTCTTTTTGTTTTAATACCCCAAAGAAAGAACTTTGTGTTTTGATGATATTAGAAAATGTCAACAAGTATTTGGTCTCTTTGCAACAGCAATGACATTTTACTGCAAGATAGAAAATATTTTTTTAGTACAGTCACACACTTTTCTTTTTCTTTTTTGCTAATAACTGGTATATTTTTTTCTACTTTATCCTGCAAATGATTGAAAACTCAACATCTTCATATTGCATTACTATTTATATGTTACTAATATAATTTAGTCTTGTTTGATGTTTTATTATAGTTTAACATTTAATCATTGTTCTGACTGCAAGATTTTTTCCCTCTTTATAGTTGGGATTCCCAGTTACCTGGTTTTACCTTCAGTGATATGTTCATTCAGATTTCCACTCGCCTACCTTCACAGTTTGTATATGGGTTTGGAGAAACAGAGCATAAACAATTCCGGCATGAAATGAATTGGAAAACCTGGCCAATGTTTGCAAGGGATCAGCCTCCTGGGGTGAGTTTCTTTTTCTTGATAGAATTCACCTTCACTTATTTATTGTAGCTTTTAACTGAGTAAAGAAGCTAAATTAATGCCTCACAATTCTTTTAAAATGAAATGTATACATTTATTTATAATTCTTGTACATCACTGTATTTCATAATGATTCTAGGCAGTTAGAAACATAACAAAAGACATATCAAAAGTCTACAGTAGTCAATATTAATAATCAATTAAATTAAATTAAAATGGACATGCTAGTAAGTAGTAATGAAATGAAACTATTTGCATGTTACAATTTTTATTGTTTTATTTGTTGTAGTTATACTACTTAAGAGTATAATCAATCTTAAAAAAAATCAAGTAAGAAAGTAAGCACAAAGCATTATATGACAACAATATAAAGCATCATATAATCAATCTACAACTCTCTGGAAAAGTTCAACCTTCATCATTTTTTAGAAATGGTTCATAATAGGCAAGTCCAGTTCCAGAGGACATTATCCAACATTACCGGACCACAACAGAGAATCAACAGCCTAGCTTCAGTTCACCTCACTTTAGGAAACACCAAACGTTTTTCCTACAACATATAGTAGTATGGGTCAAGTGAAAAGTTCTGAATGTCTATCAATGCCAAGGTAAATACAGTAGGGCTATATAGGTCAAACCATTATTTGAAGTTGGAGATCTTGGAATGAACTTGAAAATCTACTAGCAAGACAGGGCCTAAACATTGGGGTAATAGTGATCAGCAACACTGGTAATTGGTAAGCAAGCCACTATATTCCATACCAATTACAACAGTCAAGTGGGCTTCAAAAGCAGGCCAGAAGAAGACTTTGCAACAATTTAGCCAAGTAATAATGAGGTAAGATGTAATTTTGTGAAATCTCTGTACTTCTGGTAGAGCTAGACCTGAAACTAGACAAAAGCTTCTTGGCCATATCTCTACCAGCGCATCCAGCAATTACTATGAGTCCAGAATGACTTCCCAGTTATTAATCTACTTCTCACAGGTAGTGCTTCCTTTTTAGTGAATAGAAACTACAAAAACCAAATAGCAATTTCTTGGGTTCATGCGTCAGACATCAACATATGTCTGTCCCATCCAATACAAATCCTAACTATTTCCAAACACTTGACCAGACTGGTGGGCTATGTAATTTTCAGTATCATTTGCATACTGAGAACACATCACTTTAAACCAAGAGATGATCTCTTCCATGTCTTTATGCAGATGTTGAAAAGTAATAGAAGAGGATTAACCCATGAGACATCCTTAAAACTATTCATTGGGTTAACCACTCTTCCCACAAAACCAATGCCTGGAATTACTCTATAAGGCAAGAGTGGAACCATGGTAGAATGTTGTTCCAGATGCCCAGTTGGAAGGCAGTTCAGGAGGATTTTAGTAGTGATGGCATCAAAAACAGCCAAGGAATCTAAAATATTTCAGAGAGGCATACTTCACTCAGTTAAGTCTAGACAAAGGCATGCTGTATTGAGAATGTAGTTTATTGCATCCTGGCAATATTCACATGTTAGCAATAAAATGTATATTCTAAACAATGCATTTGGTTATGACATTTTTTTCTCTTTATGCCTGTAGTACAAATTTAACACTTATGGAGTTCAACCTTTTTATATGGGCTTGGAAGATGATAGCAATGCTCATGGAGTCCTATTGTTGAACAGTAATGGAATGGGTAAGTTGTTGTTTATTTCGTAGTGTCTATTCCAAACTAAATATATTGCCTTCAGAAATCATGGGCACTTCATCACTGGAGTTTTTAAAAAAGAGATTGGACAGCCACTTGTCTGAAATGGTATAGGGTCTCCTGCCAGAGCAGGGGGCTAGACTGGAAGACCTCCAAGGTCCCTTCCAGTTCTATTCTACTCTAAACTAGTACATATCATATTAGTGAACATTAATTCATAGGTCAGATGAGACTCAACATGAGTTTTGCCAATCCCTGCAATGTTCATATTGCCTGTATGAACACATCAAATCCTTTTTTTTTGCTTAATATTTATTTATCTGTAAACAAAGAACCTAAAACCACTTACCATTTCTATATTAAAAAAATAAATCTGTCAAACCAAATGTTTTAGCATACATTATTGCAAGTTAAACAATAGATTACTATTATTTGTGAAATAGCTTATCCAAAGCAAATAATTTGATACAGCTACATGGTTCTTCTTGCTGGGAAATGTTAGCAGATTAGATGCAGCACATTTCCTGCTATTTCAAGAGAGAAGATTGTACATCAGGTTGCTCAACTCAGAGATGAAATGACAGAGAAGTGATTTTCATTTTTATTGATTGGTTTTATATAACAGTATGATCAGGTCTATGCAATATTTTATTTTCCATTTGTGAATTTTCAGAGGTAAAATTCCAGCCAACTCCTGCTTTAACCTATCGTACCATTGGAGGAATTTTGGACTTTTATATGGTTTTGGGCCCAACTCCAGAACAAGTTGTTCAAGAATATACCACAGTAAGAACCTGTATTACAAAAAAAAATCTACCCTAAATGATGATTATAATGTTAAACGAACACAACAATCACTGTATAATCCCTATTTCTTTTTGTTTGTTTTTATTAGCTCGTTGGACGTCCAGTTTTACCTCCATATTGGGGTTTGGGATTCCAGTTGTGTCGATATGGATACAAAAATGATGCAGAAATATCTGAATTGTATGATAACATGAAAGCAGCTAATATCTCATATGTAAGTTATTCACAAATAACATTTTTCACAGCTTTTCTATAAACTAAACTAAACTAAAATAAATTAAAATAAAATAAAATAAAATAAAATAAATAAAATAAAATAAAATAAAATAAAATAAAATAAAATAAAATAAAATAAAATAAAATAAAATAAAATAAAATAAAATAAAATAAAATAAAATAAAATAAAATAAAATAAAATAAAATAAAATAAAATAAAATAAAATAAAATAAAATAAAAATTCTATGAAATTACTTGACTTATGCAATTACTTGAAGCTATGCATTATCATTGTGCTAAATTAAGGTAGCATGAAACAAAAACTTTTCTAGACTTACTAAAACATCTAAAAGCTCTAGATAAATATTTTAAAAATCAGCAATTCAAAAGACATTTTAAAAGAGAAAGAGATCAATTGTCTATCTGACAAAGTTGTAAAAAGCTATTTCTTATCAGTACTACCAGTCTAGAAACAAACATGTATTGGGTTTAACATAAGTTCTAAAAGGCTAATTTTAGTGGTATAGTAGTCTTTTGTTCCTTGAGGTGTTACTTACTTACTTACTTACTTATTTGAAAATGAATAATTTTAATGTGCTTGTTATAAAAAAATACACATCACTTCACAAAATTAACTTGTTTTCCTTAGGATGTACAATATGCCGACATTGACTATATGGAACGGCAGTTGGATTTCACTTTAAGTCCCAATTTTACAAACCTTCCAGCTCTCATTAACAGAATAAAAAAGGATGGAATGAGATTTGTCATCATTTTGGTAAGTGATCATCACTAATTGTTCTGACTAGTTGGTTAATATAACAATACAGACTCAATCATCCATCCATCCAACCATCCATCCATCCATTTTTCTTCACCATCCCAGTTATGACAATCTGCATCCCTTAATGGATTGCTTTGCTTTTTTAAATATCTGAGCACAGTACATATATATATATACAGTATATATAGTTTTCGCGGGTACTTACATGTCTGGCATTCAGCTTTGTTCGGGTATTTTCCCACGTGGTGCTTTTAAAGTTGTAGCAACGTTTCAGCAGAATCTCATCTGCCATCATCAGGCTTCTGTATGGTGTTTGTCTTGAGTCAGACTTTTACAGTGGTTTCAGATTTAAATTTGGGGCAGCCTATTGCTGTGTCAGAATGGTTTTTTCTTCCTCCTGATTGGTTGAGAGTCTTGGTCTGTGTTTATTGGTCTTGGAGTTTGCTGTGTTCTGCTACTAATATCTTCTGTCTTTTTTTTTGGGGGGGGGGCTCTTTTTGTATCTTGATTGGCTGGCAACATTGTGTTACTTTATTGGAGGCCTTTAGTGCAGCTTGGCTTCGGGTAAATGGACGGCTATCATTAGTTAGGAAGCTGGGTTTCATCTGGGTGCCTGGTTGGGGTGTGTTTGAGCTGGAGGTATCAGGGGGGATCTGTTTGTGCCCAGGTGTTTGCCTGGCTTGTGGTGTGGAGATTTTTTTGTTTGTGAGTGCAGGCTTCCAAATGATTGACAGCCTGGTGGAATCATCTCTTCTGTTCATGCTTTCTGGTCTTTTTTCAATCTCTATGGCTTCTCTGATGATTCTGTGGCTGGGATTTTCTATGATGGCTAGGGTTTTGGTGCCATTGAAGTTGATGTTATGACCTGTGGCTTCCATGTGTTGGACTAGTGAGGAAATGTGTTCCAGCTTTTTGACTGCATTTTTGTGTTCATCCAGGCGGGTGCTTATTCTTCTATTGGTCTGTCCAATGTATGTGGCCGGGCATGATGCACAGGGGACTTCATATATGCCTTGGTTTTCCAGGTCAATTTTGTCTTTGGGGTTCCTGAGGATGGCTGCTATTTTTCTGTCTGTTTTGAAGGCAGTCTTGATGTAGTGTCTGTATAGAATCTTACTAATTTTGTCTGTAGTGCCTCTTATGTAGGGCAGGACAGCTGTTCCATAGGTCTGTTCATCTTCTGGATCTCTATTATGTCTCAATGTGCTTTTGTGGATCAAGTTGGTGATTTTGCTTTTGTGGAAGCCGTTGGCTGTCAATATTTTAGTCAGGGTGCATAGTTCAGTCTTAATGTGTGTCTTGTCTGCCAGGCGTTTGGTTCTAGTAATTAGTGTTTTAGCCACGGAGTTTATCTGTGCTGGGTGGTGGTGGGATTGGGCGTTGAGGTAGCGGTTAGTGTGTGTTTTCTTCTGGTATATGGTGTGTCCTAGTGTGCCATCTGTTTTCTTGTAGATTAGTACATCTAGGAATGGTAGTTGTTTGTTTGTTTCTGTTTCCATGGTGAACTTGATTTTGGGGTGTGCGCTGTTTAGGTGTGTTAGGAAGTTGTTTAGGTTTTCTTGTCCATGGGACCAAATCACGAATGTGTCATCGATATATCTTAACCATAGTTTGGGTTTGAGTATGGCATTAGCCAGGGCTCTGGATTCGAATTCTTCCATGAACAGGTTTGCAATGACAGGTGACAGTGGTGATCCCATGGGGGCTCCTTCAATTTGTTTGTATCTTTGTCCTTTGTATATGAAATATGTGTTGGTTAAGCAGTGTTCTGTTAGTTCCATGAGGTGTTTAGCTGGTTGGTATTTATTTTTGATGATTTCGAGGGTCTCTTTTATCGGGACTTGAGTGAATAGTGAAACCACGTCAAAACTTACAAGCAGATCTTCTTGCTCCATGTGTAGATCTTTGATCATTTCCAAGAAGTGGTATGCATTTTGTACATGAGAAGCTGCTGTTTCAGCATGGGGCTGTAGCTCTTTTGCTAGGTGTTTAGCCAGGTTTTGTAGTGGTGCTCCTCTGGAGCTGACTATGGGTCTGAGAGGTATGCCTTCTTTGTGTATTTTTGGGAGGCCGTATAGTTTGGGGCATCTGGAAGATTTCTCTCTGGGTATGATCGTGTGTTGGATCTCTTTGCTTATGTGGCTGGTTATAATTTTCTTCTTGGTTAATTTTTCCAGATATGTGGTTGGGTCTGTGTTTATGGGTTTGTATGTGGAGTCTTGGAGTAGGTCTGTCAACTTAGTTTCATAGTCTTTTCTGTCCATTACTATATATCTGTATATAGAAATACTGTATATATATAGATAGATAGATAGATAGATAGATAGATAGATAGATCTTTGGTTATTCGGGTTTTCTCCTGCGTAAGATTGGAAGTATCTAGGCAATGTTTCGATGAAGTCTCATTCATCATCTTCAGGCTTGGTCTTCAGCTCTGTGCTTCTCAGAGTGATGTGAGCTTGCAGCTGCTTCTTCCTTTTAACTGCTAGTGGGGGTGTGACTTGATTGGGTGGGGGCTTGGCTGTGTTCTGATTGGGTGGGGGTGTGTTCTCATTGGTTGGGGGTTTGGCTGTGTTCTGATTGGTTGGGGGGTTGGCTGTGTTCTGATTGGCTGGAGGCGTGTTCTGTTCAGGTGGGGACTTGATTGTGCTCAGGTTAGTCTTAGTTGCTGGAGGGTTTGAGCTGGTGAGCTGTGATCTTGCTGTTTGGCTTCGAGTTCGTGGTCATGCTGCATCTTCATGGTGGAGGTCAGTTCGCTTCATGTATGGCTCAGAGGGGTTTGAAGTGGGTAGTGATGCAGCTGCAGTGCGGCTTCTGGTCCGTGGTCGTGTTTCATGTTCTGTGTGGGTGTGAGTCTGCTTTCTACATGGAAATGTGGTGGTGGCATCTTGTGTGGCTCTCAGGGGTGTGGGTCTGGTGTCATTCTTCATGTTAGGTATGCGTCTGTGCATGAGGGCGGGTTTCCAAATGGCTGGTAGGCGGGAGGTATCATCTCGTTTATTCATGCTGTGTGGGCGTTACGCCTGGCAGACAGGACACACATTAAGACTGAACTATGCACCCTGACTAAAATATTGACAGACAACGGCTTCCACAAAAGCAAAATCACCAACTTGATCCACAAAAACACACTGAGACATAATAGAGACCCAGAAGATGAACAGACCATGGAACAGCTGTCCTGCCCTACATAAGAGGCACTACAGACAAAATTAGTAAGATTCTATACAGACACCACATCAAGACTGCCTTCAAAACAGACAGAAAAATAGCAGCCATCCTCAGGAACCCCAAAGACAAAATTGACCTGGAAAACCAAGGCATATATGAAGTCCCCTGTGCATCATGCCCGGCCACATACATTGGACAGACCAATAGAAGAATAAGCACCCACCTGGATGAACACAAAAATGCAGTCAAAAGGCTGGAACACACTTCCTCACTCGTCCAACACATGGAAGCCACAGGTCATAACGTCAACTTCAATGGCACCAAAACCCTAGCCACCATAGAAAATCCCAGCCACAGAATCATCAGAGAAGCCATAGAGATTGAAAAAAGACCAGAAAGCATGAACAGAAGAGATGATTCCACCAGGCTATCAATCATTTGGAAGCCTGCACTCACAAACAAAAAAATCTCCACACCACAAGCCAGGCAAACACCTAGGCACAAACAGATCCCATCTGATACCTCCAGCTCAAACACACCCCAACCAGGCACCCAGATGAAACCCAGCTTCCTAACTAATGATAGCCATCCATTTACCCGAAGCCAAGCTGCACTAAAGGCCTCCAATAAAGTAACACAATGTTGCCAGCCAATCAAGATACAAAAAGAGCCCCCCCCCAAAAAAAAGACAGAAGATATTAGTAGCAGAACACAGCAAACTCCAAGACCAATAAACACAGACCAAGACTCTCAACCAATCAGGAGGAAGAAAAAACCATTCTGACACAGCAATAGGCTGCCCCAAATTTAAATCTGAAACCACTGCAAAAGTTTGACTCACAGACAAACACCATACAGAAGCCTGATGATGGCAGATGAGATTCTGCTGAAACGTTGCTGCAACTTTAAAAGCACCACGTGGGAAAATACCCGAACAAAGCTGAATGCCAGATATATCTATCTATCTATCTATCTATCTATCTATCTATCTATCTATCTATCTATCTATCTATCTATATATCTTAAGAATATATACATATATTCTTATATATATATTCTTGACTATTTCCCCTAAAGTTATTTTTCTGATTCTCTACACATTCTTTCAGAAATTTTAATATAAAATTATCATTATAGTAATGCAACAGTATTCAATCTTGGCATAACCGCTTCCCATTTTTGTAACATTTAGATTCTATATATTCCATTCTAATTGTTCTTCCTGATCAGAAAAGTTTCAAATGATAGGTCAGTATGCTAAGTACACTACTGTTTTAAAAACAAATGAGTCTTTTGTCTACTCCCATTCATCCAACAGATATTATTAGTGTATTATTTTATTTTTATTTTATTTGTCAATTGCTTACAAGGTAATAGGTATAAGTATAAACACGAGTAAGAATACAGGAAATAGGTACAAATAAATGGGGACAATAGGACAGGGATGGGAGGTACAATGGTGCACTTATGCATGCCCCTTACAGACCTCTTAGGAATGGGATGAGGTCAATAGTGGATAGTTTGAAGTTAAAGGAGTGGGGGTTTGAGGATGTAACAACAGAGTCCGGTAGTGCATTCCAGGCATTGACCAGTCTGTTGCTGAAGTCGTACTTTCTGCAATCAAGTTTGGAGCAATTAACATTGAATTTGTATCTGTTGTATGCTCTTGTATTATTGTGGTTGAAGCTGAAATAATCATTGACTGGTAGGACATTGTAGCAGATAGGACATTGTAGCAGAATTTCAGTTTGAGCATCCAGCAGATTTCATTCCAGGTATTGTTGAATGAGTTGTATAATGACTGTCTGTTTCCTGACAACCATATCAATAATCTGTTTTTCCCTACTATTTTGATTGTGAATGTGACTGCCATTAATATGGTATCCTATAGGCTTCCTTTACTTTTCTTCCAATATTTTTTACCATGATTTTTCTTGTGAGTTATAACTGAGTATGATAGAAGTACAAGTAGATACATTCCTTTTATGAGCTGCTTTATCTGAATTGTGTTATTTTTTTGATTGGGATTGATGCTGGAATGCTATATCTAAGCACTGAGGTTTTTCTTGCTTCCTGTTTTCACTATGATGATAGTGAGGATATAAAATCTCTTAAAATTAATCTTTACTTCAGTTAAGATTTGAATGAAATACCACTTCTAAGAAAAAGAGCATCACCTATGTCTTTTTGTTCTCCTCTGCTTCAAAGTCCCATTTACTCTTTCTAGCTTATCTTGTGCTGTTCACTATACAGTAGGTTGTGAGGAAAGTCTCTAGAGCTTGCTCTGACAGCCCCAAAGTGGAAACACTTTTAGACAATGTGAAGTTCTTCCATGAGAAAGGCGTGTTGCCTTTCTATATCAGACTTACTTGCAAATTGTCAGGGAACTCTTTAAATAATCCCTTCCATTTAATTGATCTCATCATAGAGGTCGAGAACTCCAGTGTGATGGTTAAGACATCACCCTAGAAAGAGAGTGATTATAATTTCTAATCCTGCCTTAGTTACAAAGCTAGCTTGCTGATATTGGGTCAGTCACTCTCTCTTAGACATAGGAAGAAGACAATGGCAAATCACTTCTCAAAAACCTTCCCAAGAAAACTGCAGAAACTTGTCCAGGCAGTCAATATGAATCAACACTAATTCAAAGGAAAAAAAGGAAGGAAGGAGGAAAGGAAGGAAGGAAGGAAGGAAGAGCAGTTATATTTGTCATCTTCGCAACTGATATATTTTCATTATAGGATTGCCTGTGCTATAATGTTGGACTTCATAAGTTTAGGTGTAAATCTAACGAGAATACTGTTTTCATTTCAGGATCCAGCCATCTCAGGAAATGAAACTAATTATCCTGCTTTCACAAGAGGACTTCTGGATGATGTTTTCATTAAGTGGCCTAATAGCAGTGATATTGTGTGGGGAAAGGTAATATTTTATAAATGTAATATTATGCCTTGCGTTTGTGCCAAAGAATAGCATTCAATATAGCTTATGATATTCCTTCCTTCCTTCTTTCGTTCCTTTCTTTTTAGAAGTTGCCCAGGTCAATTGATTCTGGACAGCTAATGATACGAACCACCAATAAAAATATTCCCAATAAGATGGCATGATGTTATAAAATAGAACTAAACAAAAAAGAAAAAGTTCTGGTTATAAAAACAGCTAAAGAAAACTATTCCTAATTTCAGGTCTTATAGAAATAATCATGTCCTTGATTTCATTTTAAGATTTCAGCACAGTCCAAGCAAGATTGAGTGTCTTTAGGATGTTTTTCCTGTTGATTCCATAGACTTTTAATATTTGAATGTGGCTATGATAGCACTATCACAGACAGACCCAGTGCACAATCTGGATGTCCTCCTGGACTTTTGTCTGTTGCTTGGAGAGCAGGTGGAAGACATGACTAGGAGGACGTTTGCCTGATTACGCATCACTTGCATTCATTTCTGAATTATGTGAATTCCTGAATAGTCTGAGGCAACAATCATTCAAGCCCTCATGATTTCCAGGCTGGATACTGAAACATGATGTTTATGGGTCTGCCCTTGAAGAACTTTCAGAAACATTAGTGGATGCAGCATGCAGTGTTGCAGGCAATGCATGGCATTGGTTATTTAGTATTGCAAGCTACAGTGGCTATCAGTGTGCTTCTGTGTGCAATTCAAGGTGCTGGTTACTACCTGTAAGGCCAGTCATGGTTGGGACTGGTTACTTATAGGACTGCCCAGATGTTGTTAGTTGATGAAAGTCAGTTGGCAGGAACCAAAAGGAGATCCTTTTCTGTCATGGTGTCCATGTCCTTGAACTATCATTCTTTCTGTGATTAGCATATCCATTTGCTAGCATTTTTTGTGGCCTTAACCAGTTTCTGGATTGGACTTGGGGCCCTTGATGTGTGATAGAACCCATTTCTTGGCTTTCTTGTGGTCATTTTATGATATGCTCACCTGTATTTTTATATTAAGTATTTTGTCAGTTTTATCTGTTTTATTACATGCTATCTAGAGTCACATATTCTATGTGAAATGGGTTCCTATACTAATCAAATAAACTAATATGCATGCATGCAAGTATCCAGAAACAAATGTGCATCCAGAAACAAACACAATTAAGCCGACAAGATGGATTTGTACAAAGTCCTTCCAGGAGAAGTCATGAGTCTAAGAGGAGCCATACTCTGTGGGAGTGCTTACTTCACCAACTCTGTGGGAGTGCTTACTTCACCAATACCAGAGATGGAAAATCTTCAGATCCAGGGGGCATCTTAACCCACATTTCTATAATCTTGCTAAGACTGAGTCAAAGTCAAAGAAAAACTCTGAAGAACAAATCTTGGGTAGAAAGAGAAACTGGAGTGTGGCATGAATATCAAATGAGGCTACTTTCTGCAAAAGCAGCCCTTCTTGTTTCTGTTACATTTGTTGATGCCTCTCATAGTCATATTGTGATTGTCTACCACTTCCTCTTACAAAACATCAGCTTCCTTTGACTCTTGCCAATGCTCCACATTTTAAAGTACAACATCTTGCAATCAGATAGCGTACTTTTCCAAATAAGTAACCATCCCAGACATCAAGGGTACTTTATCATAGTGCTCAACTTTATCATAGTGCCTGGTGAAAAAGGCGAGCTCAGGACGATTAACAACAACAGTTTTTAAAAAGCCGACTCACACAGACCGCTATTTAAATTACGAATCTGGCCATAGTGTGAAAGTTAAACTAGGCATCGCAAACTCCCTATTTACAAGAGCGTCGCGTCTATGTACCGAAGAGGCTGACCGCAAGATTGAAGAACGAGAAATTATCTCAACCCTACAAAAAAACGGTTACCCCAAGCGCCTCCTAATCAAACAAGCTAAAAAAGTACATCTGAAGGAGACGACGTCCCGACCGAGCACGCAAGAGATTAATGCTAGTCAACCTCAACAAGAGCGCCCCAAGACTATTGTCATCCCCTATGAACACAATACAAGTGAAGCCATACGACGTATCATGAACCAGGTTGGGATCCGGGTGGTGTTCTCAGCACCAAACAAACTTGGATCACAGTTAACACATCTTAAGGACAAACAACCCGCTACTATGATGGAAGACGTAGTTTATCAAATTTTCTGTTCAGAATGCCAAGTCTCGTACATCGGAGAAACATCGAGGGCGTTAGCTACTAGATGTGATGAACACCGAAGACTAAGCCAAAAAACAATTAATTCAATGGCAGAGCACGAACAATTACAGTCTTCGTCGGCTATTGCCGCTCATGCCTTGTCAACAGGTCACACCGTAAATTTTAATCAACCAGCAGTATTGCTGAAACATCAAAATAACTTCCGAGAGCGACGAGTAAGCGAGCAATTGCTAATTGCCGCAACTGACAACGTGTGCAACCGAGCTGACGCCGCTCACCTAAGCGCAATTTGGAAGCCCCTAATAGCCCAATTAAGGCTAATCAGGAGGCAGGGTCAACGGTCCAAATTGCGTTCTAGTGACGAGGGAAAGTCAGCTACGTGACAACCGAACATTGGCTTCAATGAGCCAATCGGATTAAACAGGAGCAACGGACATCACTGCTTAGGACGGTTTATTAACGGGTTCGACGCTTTCTAACAATTGCCTTATTAGACTTCGCGGGTGAACAAGGGGGTTAAATAACCGCTCCCGAAATATATTCCGTCTTGGACTATATCACTGTGTGTTTTTTCAAATTTGGGAATTATTCCTATTATGGATAGTGCTCAACAGTCTAATATCTGTTCAGCCAGCCTACTTCCCACTACCACTTATGATCTTGACATCAATCTCCCACCCTTTCTGCTCTTACCTGCATTGCTGGAGGTAAAAAAAAAATATTCCCCACTGGGAGAAAACCAGCATAGTTGTATCCTTCTCTGACCTCAGAGCAGGCAGCGGCAACAAAGATGCAAAAAAGAAAGAAAGAAAACTCAGCAACTGTCAAAAGATGAAACTTTTAAGGCGTATTGCAGACCCTTTTCTATGCCAGACAAAGACAATAACCAAGATAGCTGTTGTATTATGTATGCCAACTACACAATAGCTGGAAGATACAGCTTTTTTTTTTTTTGCGGGACCATCAATATGTCCCTATTCCCATGACATACAAAATATGAGCATCCTTGTACCACCATTCCCTCCATCACTCAGGTAAGAGCTCACTTAAGCCATCACTATTATTGCACCCTAAGTAACAAGGATTTTCATTTTCCAGTTGCACCACCATCTCCCCAACAAACAAGCTGGAGGACTCTAGCTTAGAGCCACAACTGCCTTATGCCCTTTGCCTTATTTTTTTATGTATCCCTCCCCCCCATTTTGGTAACAATGAAAGGCAAACACATTTTTACAGTGGATTATTTGTAAGAAAAAGTCTTCCTTTCCTTTAATTAGTTTATAAAGCTAATTATTTTTATTTTTATTTATTTTAGGTGTGGCCATATTTTCCTAATATTATTATAAATTCATCACTCAGCTGGGATGATAAAGTGAAAGTAAGTGTAAAACTGCCTTGGTAAAAATATACCAAGCAAATTCTTATATTAATAAAAGCTTAACCCTGGCAGTAATTTTAGTAATAGCAATTATAGCAAAAAGCAATGTAACTTCAGTCATATGGTAGAAAATCTGCAATTGGAAGAAGCTGGATGAATGCACTCTGATCTGTAGGTTGTTGTCACAAGTATAATCTCTGAATGCCTGATTGGTCAGTTCTCCGGTTTATTTTTAGATACATTAAAATTATATTAAAAATCACAAAGCTTGTACCACATGGGGGAAGCATTATTAGAAAAACACAGCAAAGCTACTGGTCCCTGAATCTCACAGCAATAGATACAAAGGTTAAGATTCAAAGAACTTTGAAACTCATTCATAAGCCCATTGGAATTTATATACATCCCTTCACAATCCCCCTTATTATGAGGTAAACTCTCTTGATAACTTTCTATAGTATTTAATACCAGTGCCTGCTATAAAATACTAGCTGGTAGGATGCAGCAGTGGAAAAGAACTATTGACATAGAATGCTTGACCAGTTGACACCATTCAGGAGGCTCTTCTTTCATACATACTGCATGAGAAGAGTTTCAGAAAAAAGTCTGGGTTTTTGTTAGAGAATGGGAAACAATTCTAGTGTGGGAACATTCAAAACCCCATTAGGTGTTTTATCAGTCCAAAAATGCTCACTGACACATGTTTAATCATAAGTAAGCTCTGTTGATTTCTGGGTGATTTATTCGAATTGGGTGTCTAGTTTAATGGGAAAAAAGTTCTAGGGATGATATGATAGCAGTGTTCCAATATCTAAGAGGCTGCTACAAAGATGAAGGGGGTCAACCTATTTTCCAAAACACCTGAAGACAGATGAAAAAGCAATGCATGGAAACTAATCAATCAGAAAACCAACACAGAAATAAACAGAAGTTGTAGGTGTTCCATCACTGGAGGTTTTTAAGAAGAGATTAGACAACTACTTGTCTGAAATAGCATAGGGTCTCCCAGTTGAGCAGGACTTGGATGAAAAGATTTCCAAAGTTCCTTCCTACTCTATTATTCCAGGAACAGATGTTATAAAGATTCTAGGAACTTTTTAAAGGCTATGCATAAAGTTATGGATATGTTATGTGAAGCGAGCATAGACAGTGTTTTTAAAATATGTACAATGAAATTATCATGTTACTTTTCTGAAATCTTATTAATGTCTGCCTATTAGATGTACAGAAGATATAAAATTGAATAGAATATATTTATCACACAGATTATGTTACCTAGTGGAGTAATGAAACATTTGGAAGCCTACAACCAAGTTCAGAAAGCACCAAAAACTCCAGAGGTCAACCCTGAACTACCAATATTCTCCTCTATTGAGATATAACATAACCTTTAAAAAAGCATAACTAACATTCAAAATACCCTTGAAAGTTGAGATAATTAATCAAACATAGGATGTTGAAGTATTGTAGAAAGAAATGTGAAGTTCTTCATTTAGAAAATAGAAGTCACACTCAAAGAAACAGAATTGAGCATGCCTGGCCATATCAATTGTCAAAAAGATTACAGAACAGTAATAAATTATAAATTGAATATGAATGAACAGTGTGATGAGATTGCACTAAAGACAAATGTCATGTTAGGCTATATCAACAGAAGTTTAGTTTCTAATACATGGGACATTTTGTTTTTTCTTCACATTTTTTGCTTCTCTTCAGTTTTATAGTGCTTGGACTGCTTTCCCAGATTTTTTTCGGAAATCTACAGCTCAGTGGTGGAAAAAAGAAATTGAAGAAGTCTACAATAACCCCAGAGATCAATTACAAAGCATCAAGTTTGATGGCCTATGGATTGTAAGTTTATATCTTGTATAATGTTTTATCTGATAAATTTAGTAACATTATTTCCAATTCATGCTTTCTACATTAATCAGCATTTTCAGACATCACATTTAATTTAACAGTAATAAAATATTTTCTTACTACATCTGGGGAACTTGGTAATTCCCATTAATTTTCTATTCCCAGCCATTGTTAATGCAAGGGAAATGGATCTAAAATATAGAAATTTGATAAACAAACAAACAAATAAATAAAATGAATAATGCAGCTGACATGCATTATGAGGAAGTTGATTGTGGTTTTATTTTTTTATTGGAAGAAATGGGTAAATCCATTCAGAACCAAATCTCATCCGTGTACCACTTCAATATGCTCATCCATAAGTGTATGACATTCTATTCCATATATACACTGATTTATATTACACACACACACAAACACAAACACATATCATTTGGAGCATTCTAAATCAAGTAGTCCAGGCAGTTCAAATAAATGTAAAGGTTTATTGAAAACTTATGCTCTCTACAAGAATCTTTACTAATGTATTGCCTGTTTGCTAATGGTCAATTTCTGTTATCTTGGACTTTACAGTTTACTTCAACATAGCACACCATTCATATAGTTTTATGAATAATATAAACTAGAAAGAAGTAATATTTCATGCAAAATTTGCGTACAATTTTCAAATGAATCATCTAGCTATTATATTAGTTATACACTTCATAAAAGGTTAGTAAAAATTTTAATTAACAGTCTGAGTGTCTAATTTGTTTTATTATTTAAGGATATGAATGAACCTGCAAGTTTTGTCAATGGTGCAGTTACTGGTTGTAGGAACTCTGATCTAAATAATCCAATATATATGCCAGGTAATTAACATTATAATACTGTATTTTAATTTTTTGGAATGTTGGTAAATAAAAAATATTAACAGACCCTAAATTTAAATTAAGCCAAAATTTCTAAAATGAAAATGTTTAGGTTTGATCAGACACATGATGCTGGTAAAAATATTTTGGAGGTAGTGCTATTATTCTACCTCTTCCATATACCTTTGGCTGAGTTCTTCAAAAAATTGATTATGCACATTGTATTTACAATATTTTACTGATGTGAAATTACTACAGGCCAAGCCATATAAAATATTTTACCTAAAAAAGTAGAAATTTATGTTTTTAAATTTCAGACATAGCTTTATCTGGTTCTGTTAACTTCCTTGAATTTAATTTTTAATTATTATTTTTATCAGACATTCTGGGAAAATATGTGGGACTGAATGAGAAAACAATTTGTATGGAAAGTGAACAAATTCTGCCTGATGGAAGTCCAGTTCGACATTATGATGTCCACAATTTATATGGGTGGTCACAGACTAAGCCTACCTATGAGTAAGTTATCTTTCTCTGAGTAGTAGCAACATTTTAATATTTAATTTATTTAGTAGTTATAGTAGTTAATAAATTGAATCCTAATTTACTAGAGTTAATTTTCATGAGAGATTAAAAGTTTATACATGTACAGTTTAATTTCTTTGTTATTGTTTCAGTAAAGAGATAATATCATTTAAATATGTAGTACTTTAAATTGCTCTGTGAATATTCAAATACTTTAACATTATAGCTAGAGTTATAGGATGAATTGTATGATAGATATCTGCAATTGAAGATTTGTTGAAAAATGAACTGAATTTTTGAGATTCAATTAATCTGTTAATTCATCCATCTCTATAACAGAAATTACTGACTATAAATGGCATAGCCAAGAATGTAATACTAAGGGCAAGAGGTCATAATTTTTTAATTTTTATATTTCTATCCTGCTCTTACTTCAAGGAATTCCTTAATTTAACAAAGTCCAGCAAAAATAGCTTTTCCATAAACTAGAATCAAACAAGTGAACTCGGGTATATTTGTCATTCCTTAATATTATGCTGTATAGCATTTTACAATATAGTCTGGTACAATGGTGGGATTCAAAAATTTTTATTACTGGTTCTGTGGGCGTGGCTTGGTGGGCGTGGCAGGGGAAGGATACTGTAAAATCTCCAGTCAGAGGTAGTATTTGCCGGTTCTCCGAACTACTCAAATTTCTACTACTAGTTCTCCAGAACTGGTCAGAACCTGCTGAATACCAGCTCTGGTCTGTTATCTGAAAATCTCAGATAACTACTTTCTAAATTTATTATTGGATCACTTATAAATGTAAGGAAGAAATTGTCTTTAGTTTCCAGTAAAGTGCTAAAGCTAGGCTAGGCTATAACTTATTGTTCTGTTCCAGCTCCCCAAACACGACAAACCGTCTGAAGTTAACTCAAATATTTCTTTATTAGGAGTGCCAGTAGCCCCGGCAAAAAGTTTCCCTCTCACTGTAGGATAACAAGTCTGCTCGGGAAGGAGATGAATCTCCTTGTCTGCCACATCTACTCATCTCTGATCCCTGAATTTTATCCTCAGAGCTAGGGTGGGGTTGTTAACTTTCCATTTTAGGGCTGATGGATGGCCCATGCTCTGCCCCCCCTCTCTCTCCCCCTCCCTCCCTTTCTCTCTCTCTCTCTCTGCCAGCTCCATTCCCTCTTCTCCCTTGAAGCTCTCAGGTTGCCTTGATGCTGACCCTGACTCCCACGCCTCCTCCTCAATCTGATTTGGCTGCTGAAGGGGCCGGTGGCCAACAAGCCACAGCACATACATACAAAAGTTGGCCTAAAATACTTTGCTGTCTGAGTTAATGGGTTGCTGCCATTTCATGGATTGAATATTTCTTTAATACCGATAACAGGATTCTCTATTTTATTTGAAAATAGCAGACTAGCTAGGAGGAACAAGCCATAATTCCAACTCTACAATCACAGCATATTGTAGCTGCTTTTTCAAAATAATATATCCTATGTGGTTTATAGACAAGTTCTAGATATGCATAGGGGGTATTTAGTTATATTGAAATCTGTGCTCAGCTAAGAAACTTGTAATGTTCATTCACTGTTTCCTTGTAATAACATTATTAAGAAAGAGAATGTCCCCTCTGCCCAATTTAGACATTCCAAAGTAAAAAGGTTAATTTTCTACGTACCATGAGTACTATACAACTTCAACCTTCAATAGAAGTCGAGTGCCATGGGAACATTTACCTTTCCAGTTTGACTGGCCTTTTATGCTTTGCTGTCTTCTTACTAAATCTGCAAATATATTGGGACAGAATATTAAGAGACCCACCTAATTGTGAGTGATTATTTGTACATATTTCCTCCGTAAAATGTTATGAAGTTGCTGACCTAAAATGACCCAGCTAATATTTTGAATACAGCTCAGTATGGCTGTTTATGCCCATGTCATCAAGTTGTCCTGGTGTTTTCAGATACAGTTTATTGAGTTTATGACTTGGATTCATTTTGAAGCATAAGCTGCAAAGGCCAACTTGAGACACTCCTGTGTGATGAACTAGCCATGAACTGTAATAAAAAGGACTCTGCCATTCATTGATGACATGAAACAATTTTCAACTTCTCAATATGCCATTAAGAGTATAGCACAAGGAATTGGAGAAGAAAATAACCTCTTGTTTCAAGCTTAGTGTGTGATGGACTGCTTTAATTAAAAAAGCTGGTATTATTTGGCTAGGATTCCATGTAGGATATCCAGAATGATTGTTTTAAATTAAGTGCTCTGTATACTTGTTCATAAATTAATAATCTTAGCAATTCACTTTTTAAAAAGGCAAATGTTAAAGAGGGGCAAGAAGGTAGATATAAAGAAAGAAACAGAGAAATACTATAGCTTTACCAATGTATTTTGTCTGTTCCCAAACATCTTTATGACACGCAAATTCCTGATTGAGATATTTTGTGTTTGAAGCAATGCCAGATTGAAGGATAATATATCTAGGTTGTTTACCCTGCAATTCAGTGAACAGAGAACAGCCTTCCCTCCAAATTAGTCATAATGACCTTTGGATAAATTTCATTTTGCCATGAAAAAAAGAGAGGGGCAAAAAGATCACAATGTTCACCTGAGTGAACATTTTATCTGGTGGCATTCTAATATTTCACTGACAATCAGAACTTTTACAAAACTGCTGATGAGAAAGGAATGAATTTCAGATTTGCCTATTGCCAGCTAGATCAAATATTACTTGAACGTCATCAGCACACAATAATTCAGTACTAGAAGTAATGATACCTTAGATTAAGCTGAAAATGAAGGATTAAATTTTGGGTTTGTGTGTGCCTGTGCATTTTCATTTCCTCCAAAATAATAGTAATAATATAGAGAATAAGAGACAAGTTCATTTGACACTTATTTATTTATGAAATCTTTCCTGATTTATCTTGTACTTCACTCCATGATAAATTCTATTTTGAAACTGCAAAAATAATATATAAAGGTTAAATTGTCAGACTTTAAAACAGAGCCAGAGTGAGGGAGAGTACAGAGCTAAAATCAGTGAAAGGCCAAGTGGAGCACCAACACAAAACACAACAGCCTATCAGAAGGAAGGGAGGAAATTAGTCTGATCTCTTTAGATAAAGGTTAAGTAGAAAGCACAGGAAGGTTGGTTCCTGTGTTGTCATCACTTAGCTTCTGTTGCTAGAGAGGCTTATAGGAAGGCTTTCAAAGGAAGTGATAAATTTTACAAAAGTTCAAGTGGGTTGGAGGTAGAAGTGAACCATTGTCACTGAAGATGTGACAATGGTTCACTTTATCTACACACACACACACACACACAAACTGAAGATGTGTAATTTAAACCGTGGGAATATAATATGGTCAATCAAAATATACATTAGACAGAAGTTCATTTCTTTGTGTAAAATATTCAGAGAGTTGCTCAATTTTTAAAATTACAATGCCAGCAGAACTCATTAAACAAAGTTATACAAACAAAACCCCACCACATATAATTAAAAACATATCTAATCAAAAGAAACCAAATGTATGTGTACATTTAAGCTAATTATATGGCTGTCCATCCCACAGAAGTGATTCTGAGTGACATATACAGATTAAAAACGAGGGTCAGAGACCCATCAGAGACAAGAGAGAGAAAATCTTGCAAAAGTCAGATATTACCATAAGAAAGGTTCATCTCCCAAATCCCCTCAGGAAGGGGACATTGCTTGGACCATGTCCATCTTGTCAGAAGTAGAAGGATGGTTAAAAAAAGCAGGTCCAACAAATAACTCAGTTTCATACCGTACAGACTTTGGTAGGCAAAAATAACCACCTTGCTGCACACCCAGAAACATTTTGGGAGTCAGTCCAATGGTACTGCATAAGTGAAGTCCAAAACCTCTAGAAAATTCCCAGAAGCCTGGCACTCTGACAAATCGACCATCAAGAGGCACATAGACACACACACACACAAAAATCTGAACTTTCTAGAAATGCAGAACACTTTACATAGGATTACCCTTAAAGAGTATTTGGAAGCTACAACAGGATTCGGGTCACTTGGGAAACCATTTCATCCCACAGGCTTGTCTCATCTGGACCAGCAGAGACCCCATTAACCAGAAAATTTCAGCTGGCAGGGTCCAGGAGATGAATTTTCTCCACCATGCTCCTGCCCTTTGGAACATCTTATCTCCTGAGATAAGATCGATTTCTACCCTTTTCACCTCCCATAAGGGCTGAAGACCAGGCTCTGCCAGCTTGGTACCCAATGGGGGAGTATCATACTGGAGATGGTTGGTGCATTAAGACAAAATCCCACCTCTTCCCACCCCCATATATCCAGCTCCTTCTCTCCCCATCTTCTAACTGTAACATTACTTTAGATTGTAATTCCATTTTTTCATTGTTTTTAGAAATATTTCTTTTATTTTTATATTGTTTTTAATGTTATAAGCCATCCAGAGTCACTTCAAAGTGAGATGAGCAGCTATCAGAACAAACAAAAAATAGACATCTACAGTATATACCATTAAAAGGAGATGATTAGCAAGCCAAAAGGAAACCATTTCAGCATCAAACCCAGATGAGCAGAGATTAACACCAAGATTAGCATTAGATGAACAATCAAGTAGCAAATAATACCCTTATCAAGAAACAACCAAACAAGCTAATAGTAAAAAGCCAACCAAAGAACTACCAAGATCCCTCCCATTAACACTGACAGGGCAAGTTACCCAAATATAAAATGAGAGCAAACGTCAATTCTGACTAGCACTGATAATGTCATCTTGTTTGGATAATGAAATGTCTGAATGAAAACAATTAACCTCAGAGAGCAACAAGGACTCTTCAAACATTACCTTGTCTGGAAATCAGGATATATTTGTACTAAAGTTATGATAGATGTAATGTGTGTGTGTGTGTGTGTGTGTGTGTGTGTGTATGTATGTATGTATGTATGTATGTATATATGTATGTATGTATGTATGTATGGCAGAGCCATACTTCCACTCCCTGTTGGCTGTTTCTCCTCTCCCTGAGAGTCAGTCTCCACCAGGAGCATGACACAAGGAGAAGCACTTGAGGCGGTATTTATCAGGTTCTGACCAGTTCTGGAGAATTAGTCATGGAAATTTTTAGTAGTTTGGAGAACCAGAAAATACCATCTCTGACTGGTCCCTCCCCCATCTATTTTCTCTCTCCTGAATCCCAGCCAATCAGGTTGGTCTTCTTTTGTTGTCCGGCACAGGAGAACAGAACTGGAAAGCAGATTAGTGGGGTGGGGAGGAAATGAAGATTTTGCAGTATCCTTCCCCTGCCATGCCCACCAAGCCATGCCCACAGAACCGGTAGTAAAATATTTTGAATCCCATGTATGGCCTGATAACTTCCTTTTTTTTTTTTTTTTTGTATTGTTTCTCACTCAGTATTGATGAAAGAGAATATTTTCCTAAATTTCTTTCCTAGCAGAATTGAATTTTAGAGTCATTATTATGACTAGAATGCTATGTTATTCCACTAATTTAGTTATAAGGTGGTTGAGGGCTGTATGTGGACATCTTTTTCTATATAATAATCTCTCAGCAGTCTGCTTTAATTAAATCCCAAGAGATGATATAATGAAAACATTCGTCCAATTGAGCTTTTTCAAATTGGGATGTGTAGGAAGTTGAAGAGGATTCAGCATGATAGAAAAATGTGTTCGAGAAAACAACAGGAATAACACTCTGAATTATCTCCACCAATAAAATCCATTGAAAAATACTGCAAGAACAGATTCTGAGAGAAAGAATTTTTCTTAGTCATTCTGAGAAAAAGATAGAAATACATAATCTTTTGTAGAGGAGGAAAATTCCAGAGACATTGCAATGCCCAATTGCCCCAGTATTTATGGATATGTCAGCCCTATAGGGTAGACTAGACTAAGGATCAATGCCATATAGGTCTACAACTACTTTAAACAGAACAAAAACTTGCAAATGTGTGTGTGCTACAGTCTCCTTTACTTTTATCAGTATGTGAATTAGTATGGAACCTGTGTGAACTGGTTTCTCAAGTTAATTTCTTAGAATGGGTTTAAGCCATACCTGTTTGATCTTTCCTTTGTCTTCCCACTGTTTTTTGTTCAATTTATATCAATTCTATGTGACCTCTACATCAATTAAGACTTTCAGCTTTGCCTTGCCAAATCCCATATTGCAATAGAGAATTTACTCTAAGCGGTTTCTCAACTCATACAGAACAAGGATTTAGCCAGAATTTATTTTCCTTTATTCAAATACCTGATTTGCAGGCAATTTTGAAATTTAAAAGTTAAAATTTAGAATATTTTATGAATTCTATCTCCACGTTCCTATTAAGAATTGTTGTATGTCTATATTTAAAACTCTTGAAGCACCCTTGATGCAATGGTCTTAACTATTTGCATTTGTATTAGGATGCATTTGGTGGCTGCTGTGTTGGTGTGGGATTCCAGTTGGAAGCTTATGGGGATTAAATTTTGATCTAAGCAATTGCATAGGAATGTGAGGTCACATAAAATGGAAGCTCTTTGGAAAAACTCTTCAAGTTTTTCATAAGTCCTGGTCAGATGGTGGGTTTTCTCCCCTTAGAGGTGCAATATTTGTTTTCTGAGGTTTTCACAGGTATTTGTATGTGGATCTTTGGTTATTCGGGTTATCTCCCACGTAAAATTGGAAGTATCTTGGTGGCCATCCTAAAAAGAACAGAATTGGCCCTAATTAGAAATGAATTTCACACAAAAAGATTCCTCCTAGACCAAATCAACAAAGATCTCCTCACACTTCACCTCATACTCAGCAACAAGATTCACCCAGCACTTTGGGACAAATCTAAACAGCTCGCTGTCTGGAGAGTCGAAACACAGACCACCCTCAAGACAGACACGTACACCAACAAACTCAGAAAACTACAAAAATGCCAGAAACAATCTCCTCCCCCCTCATGAAACACATGAAACAAACAGTGCACAACATCTCAGACAAGATCCTCACCAAAGCGGAAACCAATGTCCTTTCGAAAGGATTCAAATTAGCTGATGCTCCCAAACACATCCCCACAGAAACCATCATATGAGGAGTTGAAACCAGCCTGACCAAAACCAACCCTGATGATGCTAACAGAATCAGACTCGAAATCACCAACATCCTCTGCACCAGCAAACCACCCAAAAGCAGCTTATCCAAAGAAGAACAAACTGCACTACTTAACCTGAAAGAAGACACCAGCATAATAATCTTACCAGCAGACAAAGGCAGTGCAACAGTGGTTATGAACACATCTGACTACCAAACCAAGTAAACCAACCTACTCCAAGACCCCACATACAAACCCCTAAAGACAAACCCCACCACCTACCTAGAAAAAACCTCCAGATCCAAAATAAAAGCCTCCCCCATAAGTGAAGATATCCAGCAAAGAATCATACCCAGAGAGAAATCATCCAGATGCCCTAAACTTTATGGTCTCTCCACTTAGACCAGTAGTCAACTCCATAGGTTCACCTCTACAAAACCTAGCCAAATTTCTCACCAAACAACTACAGCCCTATGCAGAATCCATCAACTCACACGTAAGAAACTCATTCCAGTTCATTGAGATGATAAAGAAACAAAACTTACAGCCCAGCGACCTACTAGTGAGCTTCAATGTCATATCCCTCTTCACCCAAGTGCCTATAAAAGAAGCCTTGACAGCCATCCAAAACAAATGCAACCCCAGCCCCCAAGCACATCCTAGATCTGACCAACCATTGCCTATCCAATATATACTTCACCTACAATGGACAAAAATACAAACAAATAGAAGGAGCACCCATGGGATCACCCCTCTCATCTGTCATTGCAAACCTCTACATGGAACACTTTGAAACACAAACTCTAGAAAAATATGATCACAAACCCAAACTCAGGCTCAGATATGTAGATGACACTTTCATAATCTGGCCACACAGGAAAGAAAAACTGAACAACTTCCTCACACATCTCAACAGCCTATATCCCAAAATACAATTCACCATGGAAACAGAAGCTAACAATCAACTACCCCTCCTAGATGTCTTAGTATACAAAAAATCCAATGGCTCCCTAGAACACACCATCTACCAGAAGAAAACGCATACAAACCACTATCTACATGCACTCTCACACCACCACCCAGCACAGATCAATTCTGTAGCCAAGACACTCATCTCCAGAACAAAATGCTTAGCCGACGAACAACACCTAGAGACTGAACTACACACTCTCACCGGCGTGCTGACAGCCAATGGATTCCAAAGAAAGAAGATCACCCACCTAATCCAAAAAGAAACCCCAACCAAAATCCAAGACAGAGAACAAGAGAATGGCAAAGCCCTCCCCCCATATATAAAAGGCACTACAGACAAAATCAGCAAGATCCTCCAAAAACACAACATTAAGACAGCATTCTGCACAAACAGAAAAATATCCACCATCCTAAGAAACCCTAAATACAGAATCGAGTTAGAAAACTAAGGAGTATACAAAATCTCATGCACCGCTTGTCCCACCACATACATTGGACAAACCAACGGAAGAATAAGTGCACGCATTGAAAAACACAAGAACTCAATCAAAAAAGAAGAACTGACCTCTTCCCTTTCTTTTTGGATTAGGTGGGTGATCTTCTTTCTTTGGAATCCATTGGCTGTCAGCACACCGGTGAGAGTGTGTAGTTCAGTCTCTAGGTGTTGTTCTTCCCTGGTCCAACACCTCAAAGCCACAGGACATGTGATTGACTTTAAAAATGCCAAAACTATTGCCCAAACTGAACGCTTCAACAACAGAATAATCAGAGAAGCCATAGAGATAGAAAAATGCCCACACCATTCTAGTTCTTCTAATAAGTTATGGCCTTTTTCTATGGGCTCCTCCAGAAAAAAACCCTAATCATCAGCAAAGGCTTGTACTTTATACTCTTCTGATTTAATCCTCAGTCCTCTAATTCTTGAATTTTGCCTAATATATGTCAAAAGAGATTCTAGGGCAAGTATGAAAAGCAGAGGAGAGAGAGGGCAACCCTGTCTTACCCCTTTTTCTATTTTTATCGGGCCAGTTTTTTCCCCATTTATTAGAATATTTGCCTGTTGGGTATGGTAAATTGTAGTAACAATGTTTTCAAATCTAGTGCCGAGGTTCATATTGTATATTTTTTTGAATTAAAAAATGCCAATTTAAATTGTCGAATGCTTTTTCAGCGTCCAAAAACATAAATGCAAATTGTTTTTCTGGATGGGCTTCATAGAATTCTGAAATGTCTATCACTGTTCTTTAATTATTCTTAATTTGTCTAAATGGGAGAAATCCATTTTGATCTTCATGGATATGTGTGTTTAAAACCTGTTTTAGTCTATTGGCTATTATAGAAGAGAATAGCTTGTAATCTGCATTCAGGAGAAAAATTGATCTATAATTATTAATAAGTCTATGCTCTAGGTCCTCCTTCGGGATCAGCGAAATTAAGGCTCCCCTCCACGAGTCCGGCATCTTGGCTGCTAGGAGTACCTCATTGAATACTTCCAGCATCAGTGGTCCAATTTATTCTATGATTGTTTTGTAAAGTTCTACGGGTATCCCGTCCGGTCCTGGTGCTTTATTATTACTTTGCTTCTCTATTGCTGACTTCAGTTCACAGGATTTAAAATTAATAGGGGAAAAACGAAATTAATGTCTAAAAATTTAACAGGAGACCAGAATAAAGAATTAGAGATAAAAATGGGAATACAGGTGACAAAAAAATTAAATACTTAGGAATTTGGCTAATTCCACAAAGCAAATCATTAAAAGAAAACAATTATGACAAACTTCTCCAACAATCCAAGAAAGATTTAGATTCCTGGAATAAATTATAACTTTCCTTATTGGGCAGGATTGCTCTGATTAAGATGAATATTCTGCCAAAATTTCTATATTTATTCCAGACAATTCCAATCAAATTAAATATTTTTTTTGTGGAATTAAACAAGATAACGCTGAAATTTATTTGGCAGGGGAAAAAAGCTAGGATTAATGTCAAAGCCCTACAAGATTTGAAAAGCAGAGGAGGGTTAGCCCTGCCAAACTGGGAAATATATTATAAGGCAGCCACCCTACTATGGATAAAGGATTGGGTGAATTTAACCAACAAAAGAACACTAATATTAGAAGGCCACGATATGCAGAAAGGATGGCATGCCTTTCTGTGGGAAATTCGGCCCAGGCAATCATATTTCCATAGGCAACTTATCAGGGACTCTCCATTAACCAACTGGAAAAAAGTACGTAAAAAACTCTATCTAAAAATACCGATTTGGCTATCTCCAATGGAAGCGATAATACACCTTAATAATTTGGATATAACTAAAATGATTAAGTACGAAAATTTATTAGACCCACAAGGAAATCTGAAAACACAACATGAATTACAAAAGCGAGGATTCATAATTAATCAATGGGTGTACTTTCAAATTCATAGTAGATACAAACAAGATATTAAGGAATTTGGAATCTACAACAAATTACAGACTTTAGACAAAATTCTATTAGGACCGAGCAAAAAAAAATATCTCTAAATTTTACAAACATTCATTAGAAACTGAACTAGAACAAGAAATTGTCAAAGGAAATATGATTGCGTGGAGCTGAAATGTGGGACGGAGCATTACCCTAGCAGAATGGGAAAGGATCAGGAACATTAAGATCATGAAATCAGCAGCTTATAAAGAAAACGCATACAAATTATATTATAGATGGCACCTGCCCCATTCGAGATTGGCGAAGATGCACCCCAACACGAGCCCCAATTGTTGGAAATGTCAAAGCATTCTTCCATATGTGGTGGTCATGCAAGGAAACCCAGAAGTACTGGCAAAAATTAGGCACTGGCTAGAGGAAATAACCAAGGAACAAACTGAGTACAAACCAGAGTCCTTCCTATTAGAAATTTTTGATAAACAAATACCCAAAAAATCAAAGTATATTATAATTCATATCTTCACCGCAGCCAGACTGGCATTCGCCCAGTGCTGGAAATTACCTTCTATCCCCACTGAATATATGGTTATTCAGAAAAGTTTACAATGCGCCGAAATGGACAAACTAACTCAAGCATTAAAAAATAAAGAATCCTCAACCTATTACAACAATTGGAATCCTTGGTATAATTGGCTAAATCAAAGATAGATCACCTCTAGGAAAACTAAGGCCGAGGGCCTCCGAAGCAGAGATAAAGAAAAGCATCGCCAACGATATTTTTGAAGAAGAAAGGATCTTACAGTCACAAAAAATATGGTTTTATTTTAACTGTTTTCCTTACTCTACCCTCCCTCTCCCTTACTCTTCCCTTTTTCCTTTCTTAAGCTTTCATCTCTTTCCCTCTTGGCCTATGCTAAGGCCTGTTTGTCTTTTTGTTGTACATAACTTGTAGTTGTGTTGTTCTTTTAAAGGTAAAACTAATAAAGTCTTTTTATAAAAAAAAAAAAAAGAAAGAAAGAAAAACGCCCACACAGCATGAATAAAGGAGATGATTCCTCCCACCTACCAGCCATTTGGAAACCTGCCCTCACTAATAAATAAATACCTAACATGAAGAATGACACCAGACCCACACCTATGAGGGTCACACAAGATGCTACCGCCCCACACCTCCACGTAGATAGCAGACTCACACTCACACGGATGATGGGACATGACTAGGGACCAGAAGCTTTACCGCAGCTACATCACTACCCGCTTCAAACCTTTCCGACCCATACATGAAATGAACAGAAACCCACCATGAAGATGTGGCATGACCACGAATGTGAAGCCAAACAACAGGATCACAACTCACCAGCTCAAATCCCCTGGCAACTAAGACTAACCTGAGCACAACCAAGCTTCCACCTGAACGGAACACACCCGCAGCTAATCAGAACACAGCCAACCCCCCAACCAATCAGAACACAGCCAAACCTCCAACCAATGAGAACATACCCCCAGCCTATCAGAACACAGCCAAGCCCCAACACAATCAAGTCACACCCCCATTAGAAGTTAAAAGGAAGAAGCAGCTGCAAGCTCACATTACTCCAAGAAGCACAAAGCCGAAGACACAAGCCAGAAGATGACAAATGAGATTTTGTCGAAACGTCACCAAGATACTTCCAATTTTACGCGGGAGAAAACCCGAATAACCAAAGATCCATATGTATGTATGTACATATACATATACATATACATATACATATACACATATATATATATATATATATATTCTTAAGCTTTCACGGGTACTTACTTGTATGGCAATCAGCTTAGTTCAGGTATTTTCCCACGTCATAGTAGTTGTGCTTTTAAAGTTGTAGCAACGTTTCAGCAGAATCTCATCTGCCATCATCAGGCTTCTGTATAGTGTTCATCTGTGAGTCAGATGATCTGTGAGTCAGTTCATCTGTGAGTCTGACTCACAGATGAACACTATACAGAAGCCTGATGATGGCAGATGAGATTCTGCTGAAATGTTGCTACAACTTTAAAAGCACAACTACTATGACGTGGGAAAATACCTGAACTAAGCTGAATGCCATACATACATACATACATACATACATATATATTTGTTTTCTTAAGTTTTCGCGGGTACTTACATGTATGGCATTCAGTTTAGTTCGGGTATTTTCCCACGTCATAGTAGTTGTGCTTTTAAAGTTGTAGCAGCGTTTCAGCAGAATCTTATCTGCCATCATCAGGCTTCTGTATAGTGTTTCTCTGTGAGTCAGACATTTATGGTGGTTTCAGATTTAAATTTGGGGCAGCCTATTGCTGTGGCAGAATGGTTTTTTCTTCATCCTGATTGATTGGGAGTCTTGGTCTGTGTTTATTGGTGTTGGAGTTTGCTGTGTTCTGCTTGATTGGTGTTTCTGATATCTTCTCTCTGTTTTTTGGCTCTTTTTGTATCTTGATTGGCTGGCAGCATTGTGTTACTTTATGGAAGGCCTTTAGTGCAGCTTGGCTTCGGGTAAATGGATGGCTATCATTAGTTAGGAAGCTGGGTTTCATCTGGGTGCCTGGTTGGGGTGTGCTTGAGCTGGAGGTATCGGGGGGATCTGTTTGTGCCCAGGTGTTTGCCTGGCTTGTGGTGTGGAGATTTTTTTGTTTGTGAGTGCAGGCTTCCAAATGATTGACAGCCTGGTGGAATCATCACTTCTGTTCATGCTTTCTGGTCTTTTTTCAATCTCTATGGCTTCTCTGATGATTCTGTGGCTAGGGTTTTCTATAGTGGCTAGAGTTTTGGTGCCATTGAAGTTGATACTATGACCTGTGGCTTCCATGTGTTGGAATAGTGAGGAAGTGTGTTCCAGCTTTTTGACTGCATTTTTGTGTTCATCCAGGCAGGTACTTATTCTTCTATTGGTCTGTCCAATGTATGTGGCCGGGCATGATGCACAGGGGACTTCGTATATGCCTTGGTTTTCCAGGTCAATTTTATCTTTGGGGTTTCTAAGGATGGCTGCTATTTTTTTGTCTGTTTTGAAGGCAGTCTTGATGTGATGTCTGTGTAGTACCTTACTAATTTTGTCTGTAGTGCCTCTTATGTAGGGCAGGGCAGCTATTCCTTAGGTCTGTTCATCTTCTGGGTCTCTATCATGTTTCAGAGTGTTTTTGTGGATCAAGCTGGTGATTTTGCTTCTGTGGAAGCCGTTGGCTGTCAGTATTTAGCCAAAAAACAGACAGAAGATATCAGAAACACCAATCAAGCAGAACACAGCAAACTCCAAGATCAATAAACACAGACCAAGACTCCCAACCAATCAGGATGAAGAAAAAACCATTCTGGCAGAGCAATAGGCTGCCCCAAATTTAAATCTGAAACCACCATAAATGTCTGACTCACAGATGAACACTGTGCAGAAGCCTGATGATGGCAGATGAGATTCTGCTGAAACATTGCTACAACTTTAAAAGCACAACTACTATGACGTGGGAAAATACCCGAACTAAGCTGAATGCCATACACACACACACACACACACACACACACACACACACGTATGTATGTATGTATGTATGTATGTATGTATGTATGTATGTATATATATGTTGTGGCTCCGATTCCCGAGCCTGTGCTGTTAGAGGAAGAGGACTCAGAAGATGAGGAGGAGGAACTGGGAATGCCTTCCTCCGTGATAATACCTCAGGTTTCATCAGACAACCAAGAGGAACAGCCTGAGATTAATCAGGAGGAGAGCATATCGGAGCAGCCCCTGACAGGGAATCAAGTGGACAAATATTGGCTTGATCCTAGGCAGCGTCAAAGGAAGAAATGTGAGCTGCAACGTAGGAGGCGTGGGAGGGTCAGAGAGTGAACTGAGTCATTGAGGCACACCCCACAGGGGATAAAAGTGGGTGTGTTTTCTCCAGAAACTTTGTACGGGACAAAGTTTACTTTTCTTCCAGGTTTCGTTGTGGCTGTTTTTTGTGGTCCGCTTTGGAATCTTCAGTGAGTAGTTTTTCTTGTTATCTTTTTGGACTTGGCAGGCAGAGTGTGTTGGAATGCCAAGGACATTATCAGTATAAAGGATTAACTCTGTAAAGTCTGAGTCAGCTTGCCTGCCTGTGTTTGTGTGAGTTTGTTCTCTTATGTATATGTATATGTATATGTATATGTATATGTATATGTATATGTATATGTATATGTATATGTATATGTATGTTTTCTTAAGTTTTCATGGGTACTTACATGTATGGTATTCAGCTTTGTTCGGGTATTTGACTTGGGAACACACCTAGACCTACATATGTGTATGTGTATGTGTGTATATATATATATATATATATATATATATATGACAAATAAAATAAAATAAAATAAATGTATATATAATGATTTTTAATGATTCACCCTAAATGTTGGTTTCTTCCTGTTATTAGGGCTCTGCATAGTATCACAGGGGAACGTGGCATTGTCATTTCTCGTTCAACATTTCCATCAAGTGGCAAATGGGCAGGGCATTGGTTAGGTGATAATATTTCAAAATGGGACCAACTTTACAAATCCATAATTGGTAAGTGAAAGCTAAATGGCATGCAGTTAGTAGGTTTTATGTAAACAAATAAAATTTCTACTGTTTATAAAACTTTAAGTAACAGACTCTTATCAGAAGTATAAAGTTGCTCTTAATGCTTATCTACCCAATTTTGCAATGGACTGCATACATTTTTTTAGTCATCAGATTTATTTATGTGTCCCATTTCTGGACATCTTAGCAACATATAATTAATGACATAGGCTATTTTTGAATATTAAGAAATAAAAAACATGAAAGATACTCATTAGGAACATTTAATTTTCTCAGTTCCTTATGAATTAAACTTCAGTCTTAATACATTGAAAACATAACAATTGTATTTTTGCCACCTAATATTTTTTTCCAGATGAGCACAATATGCACTGAAAGTATTGCATGTGAAACTAAATATTTTCATATTTCATAACACTATTCTTATTGCCATTAGCACACAAAGAATTTTTCCTTCCTCATTATTCTATTATATCATGTACTTAATACATGATTAATTATATTTCAATGAATCCAATTAAGAAAAACATTCAAGTTGCACTTTTTGGAATGTGCATGTGATGTTATTATATTCTTCTACATTTATGAAACATCCCCCCAAATAAATAGCAATAGCAGTAGCATTTATACCCAATTCTACTTCATAGTGCTTCACTCTATGCAGTTTACAGTATTAGCATATTTATCCCAATAATCAGAGTCCTTATTTTATTGACTTCAGAAGGTTGGGAGGCGGGGTAAACCTTGTGCCAGTCAGATCAAATTCCTGCAATTGGGTAGTGAATTAGTCTGCAATACTGCATTCTAACCATGCACCGTCATAGCACTTAAATACTTCTTGCATTGTATCTTCATCAATAAACTTGTAAGTGGGCTTTTTTTAAAAAAAAAAAGAATTCAATGATAGATCATTTCTCTTATAAGAAAAAAAAGCCATGAAGCAATATTAAATTAAATTTTAAAAGCGCATAATAATGTAGGGGCAATCCTTCTAATCAAACTATCTTCTGAAAAGATGGATTTAGGATTTTCTTAAGTTTCCAGTTTCCAATTCTGTATAATATGTATTACAGTTTTTAATGTAAAACATGAAACTTAACAAAATGGATGCAAAATCTGTTACAGAATTCATTATAATCTACCAATATATCATCCTGACCATATCGTGTTGTTGTTAGAATTAAAAGTTCATTGAACATCTTGAATATATTATAAAATTACATGTTAAAATGCATACTATGGAAAGTTACATTTATAAAATATATGTAACTATATATTTTACATATATTACTGAGATAATCATATTAAATCCAAAGTTTATTACAGAAAACTGCACTGGCAAACAAATGTGTGTGTTTTTTAAATATCTTGCAGAAGATTAAGTGGAACAAATCAATACTTGTAATTTTAATATAGACTGACTTTAGACTGATACATGTACCTCTTAATTAAAATCAAAACAAAATCCCTAATGGCCTACAAAAGGTTAATTTAGTGATTATTAAAAGACAAATCATTTGCTAAAACAGTGTCCAACTTTTTTCTCAGGTATGATGGAATTTAGCCTTTTTGGAATATCCTATGTAAGTTTAATTCACAATAATTTTAATTGTTTCTTTATATTGTTTTTAAAAAGTGAGACTGATATTTAAATATTTTTTATTATGTACAGACTGGAGCAGATATCTGTGGCTTCAATGACAACACAACATATGACATGTGTGCTCGTTGGATGCAGTTGGGTGCCTTTTACCCTTATTCCAGAAATCATAATGGCATTGGATTTGTAGTAAGTGTAGAAAATGTGATTTTTAGTATTGATGTTTCCTAGCATGGTGAAAATTTCCTTCAGCAGAACCTCTGGTTCATGTTTTAAAATGCTATAGCCATTATAAGCCATTATTCATGTTTTTGTCTCTCCCATTAGAAGTGATAACACAAGAAGAAAATACTGAATGAAAAAGTAGTAATTGTGATTGATTTAGTAGTGTCTGCAACTAAATCAAGGAATCTGGCTAGTTTAACTTTAGCACAAGGCCTCAGCCCACCTTAAATAGGATAACCGCCCTCACAGCTGCTCCATCCTGTTCCATCTTGTTGGAATATGTCATCTCCATCTTCTTGATCTGTATGACAGAATTGGCTCCATATATATATATATATGGCATTCAGCTTTGTTTGGGTATTTTCCCACGTCATAGTAGTGGTGCTTTTAAAGTTGTAGCAACGTTTCACAGAATCTCATCTGCCATCATCAGGCTTCTGTATAGTGTTCGTCTGTGAGTTAGACTTTTACAGTGGTTTCAGATTTAAATCTGGGGCAGCCTATTGCTGTGACAGAATGGTTTTTTTTCTTCATCCTGATTGGTTGAGAGTCTTGGTCTTTATTTATTGGTCTTGGAGTTTGCTGTGTTCTACTTCTAATATCTTCTGTCTGGTTTTTTTTGGTTCTTTTTGTATCTTGATTGGCCGGCAACATTGTGTTACTTTATTGGATGCCTTTAGTGCAGCTTGGCTTCAGGTAAATGGACGGCTATCATTAGTTAGGATGCTGGGTTTCATCTGGGTGCCTGGTTGGGGTGTGTTTGAGCTGGAAGTATCAGGGGGGATCTGTTTGTGCCCAGGTGTTTGCCTGGCTTGTGGTGTGGAGAATTTTTTGTTTGTGAGTGCAGGCTTCCAAATGATTGACAGCCTGGTGGAATCATCTCTTCTGTTCATGCTTTCTGGTCTTTTTTCAATCTCTATGGCTTCTCTGATGATTCTGTGGCTGGGATTTTCTATAGTGGCTAGAGTTTTGGTGCCATTGAAGTTGATGCTATGACCAGGGGCTTCCATGTGTTGGACTAGTGAGGAAGTGTGTTCAAGCTTTTTGACTGCATTTTTGTGTTCATCCAGGTGGGTGCTTGTTCTTCTATTGGTCTGTCCAATGTATGTGGCCGGGCATGATGCACAGGGGACTTCGTATATGCCTTGGTTTTCCAGGTCAATTTTGTCTTTGGGGTTTCTGAGGATGGCTGCTATTTTTCTGTCTGTTTTGAAGGCAGTCTTGATGTGGTGTCTGTATAGTATCTTACTAATTTTGTCTGTAGTGCCTCTTATGTAGGGTAGGACAGCTGTTCCAAGGGTCTGTTCATCTTCTGGGTCATATATATATATATATATATATATATATATATATATATATATATATGTGTGTGTGTGTGTGTGTGTGTGTGTGTGTGTGTGTGTGTGTTTTCTGAATATATATATATATATATATATATATATATATATATATATATATATCTTTGGTTATTCGGGTTTTCTCCCGCGTAAGATTGGAAGTATCTAGGCAACGTTTCGATGAAGTCTCATTCATCATCTTCAGGCTTGGTCTTCAGCTCTGTGCTTCTCAGAGTGATGTGAGCTTGCAGCTGCTTCTTCCTTTTAACTGCTAGTGGGGGTGTGACTTGATTGGCTGGGGGCTTGGCTGTGTTCTGATTGGGTGGGGGTGTGTTCTCATTGGTTGGGGGTTTGGCTGTGTTCTGATTGGTTGGGGGGTTGGCTGTGTTCTGATTGGCTGGAGGCGTGTTCTGTTCAGGTGGGGGCTTGATTGTGCTCAGGTTAGTCTTGGTTGCTGGAGGGTTTGAGCTGGTGAACTGTGATCTTGCTGTTTGGCTTCGAGTTCGTGGTCGTGCTGCATCTTCATGGTGGAGGTCAGTTCGCTTCATGTATGGCTCAGAGGGGTTTGAGGTGGGTAGTGATGCAGCTGCAGTGCGGCTTCTGGTCCGTGGTCGTGTTTCATCTTTTGTGTGGGTGTGAGTCTGCTTTCTACGTGGAAGTGTGGTGGTGGCATCTTGTGTGGCTCTCAGGGGTGTAGGTCTGGTGTCATTCTTCATGTTAGGTACGCGTCTGTTCATGAGGGCGGGTTTCCAAATGGCTGGTAGGCGGGAGGCATCATCTCGTTTATTCATGCTGTGTGGACGTTTTTCTATCTCTATGGCTTCTCTGATGATTCTGCTGCTGAAGTGTTCGGTTTTGGCGATAGTTCTGGTATTTTTAAAGTCAATCTCATGTCCTGTGGCTTTGAGGTGTTGGACCAGGGAAGAGGTCGGTTCTTCCTTTTTGATTGAGTTCTTATGTTCTTCAATGCGTGCACCTATTCTTCTGTTAGTCTGTCCAATGTATGTGGTGGGGCAGGCAGTGCAAGGGATTTCGTATACTCCTTGATTTTCCAACTCGATTCTGTCCTTAGGGTTTCTTAGGATGGTGGATATCTTTCTGTTTGTGCAGAATGCTGTTGTGTTTTTGGAGGATCTTGCTAATTTTGTCCGTAGTGCCTTTTATATATGGGAGGAGGGCTTTGCCATTCTCTTGTTCTTTGTCTTGGATTTTGGCTGGGGTTTCTTTTTGGATTAGGTGGGTGATCTTCTTTCTTTGGAATCCATTGGCTGTCAGCACGCCGGTGAGAGTGTGTAGTTCAGTCTCTAGGTGTTGTTTATCGGCTAAGCATTTTGTTCTGGAGATGAGTGTCTCGGCTACGGAATTGATCTGTGCTGGGTGGTGGTGTGAGAGTGCGTGTAGATAGCAGTTTGTATGTGTTTTCTTCTGGTAGATGGTGTGTCCTAGGGAGCCATTGGATTTTTTGTACACCAAGACATCTAGGAAGGGAAGTTGGTTGTTAGCTTCTGTTTCCATGGTGAATTGTATTTTGGGGTGTTGGCTGTTGAGGTGTGTGAGGAAGTTGTTCAGTTTTTCTTTCCCGTGTGGCCAGATTATGAAGGTGTCATCTACGTATCTGAGCCAGAGTTTGGGTTTGTGATCATATTTTTTTTTTTTCTCGAGCTTGTGTTTCAAAGTGTTCCATGTGGAGGTTAGCGATGACAGGTGAGAGGGGTGATCCCATGGGTGCTCCTTCTATTTGTTTGTATTTTTGTCCATTGTAGGTGAAGTATGTATTGGATAGGCAGTGGTTGGTCAGATCTAGGATGTGCTTGGGGGGGTTGTATTTGTTTTGGATGGCTGTCAAGGCTTCTTTTATTGGCACTTGGGTGAAGAGGGATATGACATCGAAGCTCACTAGTAGGTCACTGGGTTGTAAGTTTTGTTTCTTTTTGATCTCGATGAACTGGAATGAGTTTCTTACGTGTGAGTTGATGGATTCTGCATAGGGCTGTAGTTGTTTGGCGAGAAATTTGGCTAGGTTTTGTAGAGGTGAGCCTATGGAGCTGACTATTGGTCTAAGTGGGGTTCCTTCTTTGTGTATCTTGGGGAGACCATAAAGTTTAGGGCATCTGGATGATTTCTCTCTGGGTATGATTCTTTGCTGGATTTCTTCACTGATGGGGGAGTCTTTTATTTTGGATCTGGTGGTTTTTTCTAGGTAGGTGGTGGGGTCTGTCTTTAGGGGTTTGTATGTGAGGTCTTGGAGTAGGTTGGTTAACTTGGATTGGTAGTCAGATGTGTTCATAACCACTGTCGCGTTTCCCTTGTCTGCTGGTAGGATTATTATGCTGGTGTCTTCTTTCAGGTTAAGTAGTGCAGTTTGTTCTTCTTTGGATAAGTTGCTTTTGGGTGGTTTGCTAGTGCAGAGGATGTTGGTGATTTCGAGTCTGATTCTATTGGCATCATCAGGGTTGGTTTTGGTCAGGCTGGTTTCAACTCCTCATATGATGGTTTCTGTGGGGATGTGTTTGGGAGCGACAGCAAAGTTGAATCCTTTAGAAAGGACCTTGGTTTCGGCTTCGGTGAGGATCTTGTCTGAGATGTTGTGAACTGTTTGTTTTATGTGTGGCTGTGAGGGGGGAGGAGTTGGTTTCTGGCGTTGTTGTAGTTTTCTGAGTTTGTTGGTGTGCATGTCTGTCTTGAGGGTGGTCAGAACACAGCCAACCCCCCAACCAATCAGAACACAGCCAAACCCCCAACCAATGAGAACACACCCCCACCCAATCAGAACACAGCCAAGCCCCCAGCCAATCAAGTCACACCCCCACTAGCAGTTAAAAGGAAGAAGCAGCTGCAAGCTCACATCTCATGGACGAGCATCCTTAAAACTGTTATTACTAAGAAAAGCTAATAACCAAATAATTCATTTAGTTAATCAGACCCTAGTTTGGGAAAGACATTTCCAAGACTGGAAAGTCTATTATTTGGAAGAAATAAGTGGCACACTAAGGGGGAAAAAAAAGCAAAGTAAGCTTCTCTCTGTTGGAAAGACATCTTTCTGCACATACAAAGCCAAGGGAGAATAAAATTAAGACACCAGTCTTATGCAAAACAACTGAAATTTCCTCCAGCAAAGTGATTTATTCAATGAAGTTTATCTGATTTGCTTTGGCAAAGCAATTTGGGTAGCATCAAACTGGATCATTGATGAAGTAAAAAAATTGGATCATTGATGAAGTTGAAAAAAACATTTCTCAGCCTTCTCTGGAAACATTTACCAAAGCACATCAAAGTGGGCAGCTTCAAGATAGCCTAAAGTATGTGCCAAAGTCACTTAGCCTAGAAAGCCTTTGTATAAGCCGACTATTCAATGCTTGCTAATGCAGTCAGACTCAAACATTTTCTCTGGATATCATGTGTGATTGTGAATGATATCTATTGGCCAAAGAAGTGCCTCCTGTGCACCTGTAAATTTGTTGCACAGACATCCTACTTCACTCCAGCCCTACCTCTGTTTTAGCTTGTTTGTTCTGCTCTTGTGGAGAGGTGTGTGTGTGTGCCAAAGTGGGAAGAAACCATTGAAGATATTAAAGCCAGTACCCTTTGCAGGACTCTGAACTCAAGATACTCTGTATAGATGGAAGCATGAATGAGAAGCAAAAATCCAAGTGAAGAAGGAAAAACAAAGTCCAATTGCCTTTTGAATAAACATCTTTGGGACAATGTTCCAATGTTGGTCAAAGTTATATTTTTCCTCCCTTTCTCAAAAACATTAGAACCAAGGACCAACCAATGAAATGGATTTGGGGAAAAAAAACAGCATATACTTGTGAAATACACACAGTAATTATCCCATTGAATTTATTGCTACACAATAAAGTCACAATGAGAGTATCTAACCTGGATTTTTTAATATATAATTTAATTTTTACTAAAGAAACATTAAATAATAAAAAACAACAATAGATAAAAACTAAAATATATCCACCTAAAATGATAAAATGTACCTTATTGTTGTTCACACTTCCAACATAAATTGAGGTGGCTTTATACATTCTAGACAATTTCTTTGGTGATACCACTTTTTTCTATCAGTTATTTTTGCTCTGCCATCTTCATAATTTTCCTAACATTTTCCCTTTTCTCATTATTGATTTAAAATCCACTTAATGCACCCAAATCCTTTAAGTTACATTTATTCTTTCCAAGATATTTTCCAAAAGATATCACCAAATCATTGGCAAATACCTCTAATTTAGGGCTGATAGTATTTAATGTTCATTGCTCAGTACTGTAATACTGAGCAATGAATATTAAATACCATCAGCCCTAAATTACAGGTATTTACCAATGATATTGATACTTTAACATTGTGCAAATACACATTGCAGAAGAATTGTTTCCATTTTCTGCTGTGAGGATTCTAAAGCCATCTGATTGACCACTGTAAGAAACAAAATCTGACTAAGAAGGTATATGGCTTGATCCAACAGGTCATATTCTTATGATGGACTCTGCTTAATTGGGTATGTTCAGATGGAGGTTAGCTTACCATTTTTCTGGGATATTTTAATTTGGATTTCTGCACTAAGCAGGAAGTTGATTTAAATGGTCAAAGACTCATTCAAACTATATGATTCTAAAAACCTTAGGGTCTCCTAAGAATGCAATGCTGACTTAAATCTGCAAAAATAAAAAGCTATGTTTATATGCAGGGAAATTAACCGATCTGGCCTCTGCTGGCTGCTGCATTCCAAAAGGTGTCTGTCCTCCAAAGAGGAGAACAGCAAAGTTAGACATATATTGTAGAAAATAGGTTAACAAAGTGAGTGGGAAAATAAATTAAGGAGGAAACAATACTTGCATACTTAATAAGGCTAGTGAAGAAAGATCTAGTTTTATTGCATATTGATAAAGGACCAGACATTCTGGCCTGCCAAATTTTAAATATTTGCTACTGAATTTAGGTGGACAGAATTCTGAAGTGATACTGCTAGTCCACCATTCAATCTGTTGCACAGTTTTTCTTTACGAGATAGACTTTGTTCTCTTTAAATATTCTTTCACACTAATTTTGCCATTTGTGAATGATAAATTTTCTAGAATGTATATATAATTCAGTGTAATGAAAGCTGTGGTCTGCTTGCTTTTGCTGTCCCTTTATCTGTCTATGCATTTGTGCTGGTCTGCATGTCCAGAAAACACAGCATAGGCTGCATAAACTACACTCTTGGACATATGACTAGGAGGGATGGTGGAGGAGAGGAGGGTAGGACAATTTCCACTACTTAGTACTCTCCCTCTTCCCCTCCCTTAAGGATGAGGTAGGATCTCAGGTGTTTGTTGTCGTTGTTCTAACTCTCAGCCAAACATGATATAAAGTCAATGTCAACATTTATTTTTCTGGATTCTCCCCTATTCCAAATTTGGTATTTTTCTGTTCACATTTTGGAATGTTATCCTGAAAATTAGCAAACAGAAACTGTCTTAAGCTCCTTTATGTAATTCATTCCAGCATCCCATTAAAAGAACAAAAAGAAATGGCTCAGTTTTTAAAGAAATTAGAAACACATTTTAAGTCTTACAAGAATCAGTATGTGGCTCAGACAGATATCTCCATAATTCACAAGAATCTAGGAAAGTGGAGGGAATACGGTACAATCAGACATGCAAAATTCTGTCATACCAAATCTAAATCAAAGTGGCTTTAACTTTCTTGTGGCATTAATTTTTTTGATCTGGTGTTCCTAAGTGGGACTGACATCTATTTAGAAAATATATTATTTTAATTTTTTTTTCCTAATGCTTTTTATGTATGTAAGAAATAGCAAGAAAATGTGGATATAACAGCAGAGTGACAATTTCTGAAAATTTAACTATTATATTTATTTGAAATTTTAGAGGCAAGATCCTGTAGCTTTTGATAAGGAATTTGAAGACATATCCAGGAATGTGCTTAATACCAGATATACTTTGCTTCCATATTTGTACACGCTAATGTATGATGCCCATGCCCATGGTAGCACTGTTGTGCGCCCTTTACTTCATGAGTAAGTATTGGATATTCTTGAATGCAACTATAGGAATACTCAGTATGAAATCATTCCTGTGCCTGTACAAAGCATTGCCATTTATAAAGCTATCTGACTAAAGTCATTTATTTTTCCTTCAACAGAAGAAGTTGAGATGAGCTTCTTTGACTTGCTTTATTCTGGGGGGCAAATTATTATACAATTTCTATGTTACGTTATAATAGACACAAAATACAATTAAACATAATTAAATAACTAAATATATATTATTCAGTGAATATGAATTCTTACTATTAATATTATTTTTTAAAAAATAAAAAGAACCCTCAAATTTGAATATTGGTTTCGTTCATACCTTTATCATTGTGTGACACTCAATAGGAAAATTCTCTTGGAAATGAAGAGCCATCAATAAGTGACTTTTAATTAATTAATGGTGTCTGAACTTTCAAAGCCTAGTTTTGTTTGCGATAAAATAACATGTCCTTTTTTTAAAAAAAATGTCCTTCCTTCTTTAAAAAATGTCAACAGGTTGGAAATGTAATCTCAGAGCAGCTAGATCTTTCAACATTTAGAACAGTCTTTTCAAACCAAGAATATATTTAAAAGCATTTTTGGTGTACACTCAGGTATTTGATTTTTAAAGAAGCATAATGTTCTTATCGCACTAGATCAGATAGTTTTGGATAACTTGAAGTAGATGGGCTAAAGCTTTAATAATGGAGGAGGAGGAGGAGGAGGAGGAGAAGGAGGAGGAGAAGGAGGAGGAGGAGGAGGAGGAGGAGAAGAAGGAGGAGGAGAAGGAGGAGGAGGAGGAGGAGGAGGAGGAGGAGGAGGAGGAGGAGGAGGAGATGATAATGATGATGACGATGACTAAGGTTTTTATAGATAAAAAACAGAGCCAGAAAACTGAAACTAACCCAACCCTACTCTACATATTGATTCATTATACTACTTTTAGATTTACAGATGACAAAGCAACATGGAGTATACATGAGCAGTTTCTCTGGGGACCTGTATTGCTCATTAGTCCTGCACTACATGAAGTAAGTTGAGAGGGAAAAACAAAAAGTAATATGTTTGAATATATTTTTTGTCTTCAAAAAGAACCATTCATATTTTATTTCATACTAATACATCTATTTAAATGTAGAATGTTACAGAAGTGGAAGCTTACTTTCCAGATGCCTGCTGGTATGATTATTACACAGTAAGTAACATTTCTTCCTTTTACCTTCTTTTTACTCTAAATTTTAGGACAATCTTTTTTAGTAATAAGTTTCTTTTTCTAGCCTCAAATTTCAGTCGAGTTCAAGAATAAGAGTGGGGAGGGTCACTGAACTAAATACTGACGGGAATTTGAATCAAATGTTAGGAAAACATTCAAGTTATCCAATAAATGTGGAAAAGATTGTGACTTTTGTGGAGATGGGGAAAACAACATGAAAAAAATATTGTCTTATTTACAAATAGGATGAAAACATTGGCACAAGGCGACAGCAAAGAAGATTGCCTACTCCTCTTGATCACATCAATCTTCATCTTAGAGGTGGCTATATTATCCCATGGCAGTTACCTGGTTTAAATACCAATGCCAGGTATGAGCAATATGTCACAAATTGGTAACTTGTTCATGAATTTTGTATTGAGAAATTGCTTTTTTGTTTTTGTATAAAAACAAAACATTCAAAAATATAAAAATCCACATTACAAGATAAATATTATAAAATATGGATTGTATTATAATTGTTCACTGCCCAAAGTCACTTGGTTGAGATAGGCAGTTATAGAAATAAAATAATAAAATAGATAGATAGATATGTAAATAGACAGATATTATATTTTCTCTAAGTGTGGCTAGAAAACATATTCTTATGAAACCAACATTCTCTATTTCAAGTTAGAACAATGATGAAACTAAATCAACTTTCTTTTTGTAAGATGTCCTTTCTCTCTTTATTTTTGTTTAGTCGAAAAAATTTAATGGGACTTACAGTTGCTTTAGATGATAATGGGGCTGCTCAAGGACTTCTTTATTGGGATGATGGAACAACAATTGGTAAATATAACCTTGATAAATTAATCAATAGATTTGATTGGCTTACAATATATATCACTCCCCATAGCATGAAAACATATATTGAAGATATACTGAATTATTACCTCTTAGAGTTTATATAACTGGATGACACTGCACATAACATTTCCCATGGATTTTCCTACTGAGTTCCTGGGTTTCATGGTCAAACTGATATTCTATATCCATTTTAACATGGTTTTAGGCCTTGGTCACCCTATGGGATGATCTGGGCTGGCAAAAAGTTTTTTCATGTTGCTTCTCCTGGACTTTTCAGTGGCACTTAGTATTGACCATGCTATCATCCTGGACAGATGGAGTTGAGATATGGGAACATTATGTCACACATAATGATTCCACTCTACCTGAATGGCCTTTTCTAAAAGGTGATGCTAAGCTGATTAAAATTCTACTATATGGTGGTTGGGTTATTTATTTATTTATTTTATTTGGTTTGTCAACTGCTTACAAGATAATAAGTATAAGTAAAAACATAGTTATGAATACATGAATACATATAAGAAGAAAAAAGAAACAATAGGACAGGGATGGTAGGCATGTTGGTGTGCTTATGCACCCTCCCTACAGACCTCTTAGGAAAGAGGTGAGGTCAATAGTAGACAGTCTAAGGTTAAAGTTTTTGGGATTGGGGGAAGAAACCACAGAGTCAGGTAGAGTATTCCAGACATTGATCATTCTGTTGCTGAAGTTGTATTTCCTACAATCAAGTTTGGTGCAATTAACCTTGAGTTTGTATCTATTATTTGATTCTGTATTGTTGTGGTTGAAGCTGAAGTATTCATTGACAGGTAGGACATTGCAATGTATGGTTTTATATACTAAGATCAGACCGAAGGCAGCACAGTTCTTGGTTTTCTATGTCTATAATTTCAAGTCTGGTGGCATAAGGTATTCTGCAATGAGTAGAGGACTGGAGAACTATTCTTGTGAAATATTTCTGGACTTTCTCAACTGTATTAATATCAGATACGTAATGTGGGTTGCAGACTGATGTGCTGTATTCAAGTATTGGTCTAACAAATGTTTTGTATGCTCTAGTTAGTAGTGTGATATTACCAGAGAAAAAGCTACATAGGATTGGGTTAACAACTCTTAATTCCTTATTGGCAATGTATTTACAGTGGGCTCTAGCACTTAGATCATTAGAGATGAGTATTCCAAGGTCCTTTACAGAGCTTGGATCAACAACAAGGTCTTCATTATTCAGCTTGTATTTTATTTTCTGATTTTTTTTTTGCCAATATGTAAGACAGAGCATTTATTTGTTGAGATTTTAAGTTGCCATTCGTTTGACCATTCTGATACATAATCAACATCTTTTTGAAGGGTAGCAGTATTGTCTGTGGTATTGAACACCTTTACAACATCAGCGAAGAGGATGCAGTTGCTCTTAACATGATCACAGAGGTCATTTATTAGAGTATGAAGAGAGTTGGTCCTAGAACACTGCCTTGGGGGACACCACTGTTGACAGGTACAGAATTTGATAGGATGCTCCCAATTTTGACCATTTGTTGTCTGTTTGACAGGAATGCTTCTATCCAGTTATGCAGGAGTCCAGAGATACCATAAGATTTTAGTTTTAGGAGTAGGTTGTCACCACTGAATCAAAGGCTTTACAGAAGTCTATGTAGATTGCGTCTATTGTTTTGCCTTGATCAAGTTGTGTAGTCCATATATTTTTGCAGTGTAAGAGTTGCAGATTACAGGATAGTTTTTTTCTGAAACCAAATTGTTTACTAGAGAGTAGGTTATTTGTCTCTATGTGGAGGATAATAGATTGGTTAATAATTAATTCCATGACTTTTCAGGTGATGCAGAATAGAGAGATTGGTCTGTAATTTTCAACTAGGCTGGGGTCTCCCTTTTTGAAGATGGGCATAACCATGGCTTGTGACCCTAGTTTTGGCAAGGAACTGGTTCTGAAAGATTTTTCAAAGATTATGCTTAGAGGTTCGGCTATGGCAGTGGGTAGCTTTTTAAAGAGGAAGGCACATATGCCGTCCAGTCCAATAGATAGAGATGATTTTAGATTGTGTAGTGCTTTTTTAACATTGTCTACTATAAAAATCAATATGTATTAGATCATTGTAGTTGTCTGTGCTTCGACTTGGAAATACTGGGCATGATCCATTGCTGTTTACAAATACTGAGCCAAAGAATGTGTTAAAGAGGTTGGCTTTAATAGTGTCAGCATTGCAGTCTTTACCATTAAGTCCTTTCAGGGGTGGGATAGACCTTGAGTCTTTTAGTTTGTTGTTTACAAAATTGTAGAAAGTGCGGGTGGAATTGGTGCATAGAAGGTTTTCCTCTTGTTTAATGTGATAATTGGTGCATTCAGTCTTTATCTGGTGGCATAAATTTTTGTATCTGCTTTTGAAGTTGGCAATGTGACCAGATTTGTTTTGCTGCCAAAGTGATTTCTTTTTGGATTGAAGCTTTCTTATTGTTATGGGTAATCTGTTTTTTTTTCTAGTTTTTGGAGTTGTTATTGGTACATATAGTTTGATGACTCTTTTGACTTCAAGTAAAAATACATTGTAATGGTCTTCAACAGTATTGCATCCAGTGAATAGAAATTGCCAATCAAGGGATGAGAGATCGTTGTCTATAAGATCATAGTTTCCTTTTTTGAAGTTATAACTGGGGATCACATTGTTGTGTTGTGTGGACATATGTTGAGACAAAAGTTAATCATGTTGTGGTCACTGTTGGAAAAGGGTTCTTTAATTCGTATTCCATAAATTGAATTCAAACTATTGCAGAAGATGAGATTGAGGCAGTTGTTAAGTCTAGTATTGCTGGTTACCAGTTATTCCAGTCCCAGGTTTGTTACAGCATTGTAGAAGGTTGCATGTGTGGGTTCAGTTTTACATTTGTTTAGGGTCCAGTTAATGTGAGATAGATTGAAGTCACCAAGAAAGATATGCTGCCCATGTTGGTAGTGAATTTAGCTTGTTTACATGTTTGATGTCATAATCAGGGGCTCTGTAACATAGTAAGAATCGAAATGTAATATTTAAGGACATTCACAGATAATGGTCTCAGGAAGAGCAAGCTCTTGGGTAACTTGGATGTTTTTTAGATGTAAGAACTTTTTATAGAAGATAGATAGCAACACCACCTCCTCTTTGGATTTCACGATCTGATCGATAAACATGATAGTGTCTTACTGTGGTAATGGAGAGATGCATTGAGGGAGAGATGCATTGAGCCATGTTTCATAGACAAATATGACGTCAAATTTAGCCATATTTGGTAAGGGGAGAAATTCAGGTATTTTATTCACAAGGCTTCTTGCATTGAGTAGCTTGCATTTAAGGCCAGTTGTAGTTGGAATTCATGTAGTTAGGGGTGTGCTTGCCTAGTTTTGAGTGATGGTGGGTTGGATGAGGTAGGGTTGGATATGGAGTTGCCGCAAACCCACAGCTCATTCATTCCCCGAGTTGACTTCCCTCTCCTGAGACCAGACAGATTCTTTAGACCCTATGGAATACCTCAAGTCTCCCTTTCATCCTTCATGCTTTTAACATCTCTTTGAAAGTGCTGAGAGAGATCATCTGGGGATGTAGGCTGTCATACTGTCATTATGTGGGACAAAATGCTTTTCATTAGCTTTAGCTAATTTACTACCTGCAACTTTACTTAGGATATTGGTCTGAACCTAACACAGCAGGACTGGGTCACAGGTTCTTCTGGGTTCAAAACCAATGAACGCACACTGTGAATACTTAAGGCTTTATTCCATGAAAATATAAGAGTATAATATAGTGAAATAAGATATGACAAGAACCAAAGAACATTCAAGATTCTGGAAGAATTCAATAAGAGTGAATTTATGCCCCTTCTGCCAGTCAGGGAACCCCAATATGCTGATAGTGGGTAGACTCTTTCAAAGCTAGCAAATATGCAGCAAACTACTTCTGTTCCATCCCATGGGAATTTTTACTTGGTTTGTGTATGCAATGAGTATCATTTCCCTTTTTGGTGGTCTTATCTTATTGGACTTTGCAATGATGTGATGGCTTAGAGGTGAAGCTCTCACCTCACAATCAGGAGGCTGTGAGTTCGATCCTAGATAGAGGAATATATTTCTGTCTCTGGGTATACTAAGAATATATCTGCTGGGGAAAAAAAAACCTCCGCATTGGCAACAGGAAGGGCATCCGGAGAGTTAACACTCAGCTTCATTCATTTGCCCAGTCTCCACCTCGCAAGGGATTATGGGCTCATTAAAAGAGGATGTTCTCATTAGACTTTGCAAAGGACAGATTGAATGTTAACAAAACAAAGGAGATCATTGTTGATTTTAGAAAGAGATGGCATAGTCATACTCCCCTTTGTATCAAAACTGCAGTTGTGGAGGTGATCAAATAGTGTTAAGTATCTGGGGGTGCAGATTATCAAACTGATTTGGTCTCTTCATATATTATCTTTAATGAAGTGTGCAAATCAGTGTTTGCCTTTCCTGCACCGGATGAGGAAAGCACATCTTTCTGCACCGGATGAGGAAAGCACATCTTTCTGCTCTGTCCTGGACAGAGGTCTTTTTACAGAGGCACAATTGAGAACGTTTTAACAAACTGCATCACTATTTGGTTTTTGAAGCCTCACATAGAAGGGCTTCAAAATGTTTAGCAAAAGGTTCTTTGCTGGGTTGTTGAATGGGCGTGGCCTAGTCAGCCTCCTGTACCATGGTGTGGGGAACATTTTTGCCTTCCCTGGCCTCTGGAGGCTTTCCTTGAGCCTCAGGGAAGGTAAAAATGGCCTCCCTGGGATCTAGAGGCTCTTTGGAAGCTGCAAAAGGGCCGATTTCTGGCCTTCCTAAACTTCCAGGAGGCTGTTTTTGCCCTCCCCGAGACGCTGCGTGTGCCCTAAACCCCCTAAAGCCCACCCCTGAGAAGGTCCATAAAGAGAGTGGTAAGGACAGCTGAGAAGATTATAGGAAGCTGGTTTCCCATTATTTAGGATACTACTTGTAAGTGCTAGCTGCTTAGAGCTTGAAGCATTGTGAGAGACCTCACACACCCACTTCATGGTCTGTTTCTGTTGTTCCTGTCTGAGAGGAGGTCATGAAGTATCTTTAGCAGGACTACTAGATTCTGTAATAGCTTTGTTCCTTATGCCATCCATCTTGTAAATTCACAAGATTTTTTTTCCCACCATGTATACATTCAGACTAGACTGTTATGTTTCTCTGTGTTGTACATGTGTTTGTTTGTGGGTATATGCTAATGGTTATCTTTTGAGAGCTGAATGCAATAAATTTTCATTTTAATATGAGCAGATCAGCGTACATTTAAAGTGACAAAAAGTTTCTATTCTGTTCTATTCCACTCTACTCACTCTATTCTACTCTAATCTACTCTATTCTGACATATTCATTTTATCTTGTGCTTATAATGTTTTGTCAGGTGGCAATGACGCTGTCTCAAGGTTAAGGAATGCCTTATTCTTTATTTTAATATTTTTTTATTTTATTTTTTATTTTTATTATATTCTTTATTTTTAGTGTGTTTTGATGTAAACTACCCAAACACTTTGTCTATTGGGCAGTTTAAATATTGAATGAATATTGGATGAAATGGTGTAAAACAGCATGTCAAAACATAGATAATACAATAATATATATTGCTATTCTTTTATTATAGATGCATATGAGAAAGGACTTTACCTCTTACACACGTTTAATGTCAGCCAGGTATGTACATTTCCTAGGCATTATTTACCAATTGAATAAACCAATATAGGTAGTCCTCAACTTACAACAGTTCATTTAGTAGCCATTCAAAGTTACAATGGTGCTGAAAAATGTGACTTATAACTGTTCTTCCCACTTACAACCATTGCAGCATCCTCATCGTCACATGATCAAAATTTGGATGCTTGGCAACTTATTCATATTTATGATGGTTGCAGTGTCTTAGGCAGGGGTGGGATTCTACCAGTTCAGACCAGTTCTATGGAACTGGTTGTTATGATTCTGTGCAGTTCAGAGAACTGGGAAATCACGCCACTGACTGACTCTCCCCCCTCCTGTCAGATTTCTGCTTTCTAATTAATCTAAATCACTGTTGTACTGCTTTGCCTTCACCTAAGAGGCTTCCCTGAGACCCAGTCAGGGGTGGTATTCGGGGGATTGGGAGGTGTGGGAGAAATGGCCTGAGAGCAGAGCCAAACCTTCTTTAGGACTGAAGTTTCTATTTTTCAATGCAGACTCAGGCAGCAGATTGCAGAAAGATAGATCTGTGACTGAATCTATGATTCTGCAAGCAACTCAATCTGCTTTTCCTTATTTTGGGTAAAAGTTGCTCTTTTATGCATACATACATACACATACACACACACACACACAGAGAGAGAGAGAGAGACACACACACACACACACACACACACACACATACACACACACACACACACATATATATATATATATATATATATATATATATATATATATATATATATATAAAACAATATTTACATACATGTTTACAATGTTTATGTACAAGCCACACCCACCCAGTCACATGACCACCAAGCCACACCCACAAATTAGACCATGCCCACAGAACTGGTTGTTAAGAAATTTCAATCCCACCCCTGGTCTTAGGGTCATGTGAAGATCATCTTTTGTGACCTTCTGACATGAAAAGTCAATGGGGAAACCAGATTCACTTAACATGCTACTAACTTAACAATTGCAGTTATTCGCTTAACAAATGTGGCAAGGAAATTTTAAAATGGGACAAAACTCACTTAACAATTATCTTGCTTGATGTGGAAGATTTATATAGAAGCATTTTGAGTCTATTGTGATTGTAAGTCAAGGACTACATGGACAGATAAATCAATTATGCTTCTATATAAATCTTCCAGATCCAAACAAATATCAACAAATTGGTTTCTTTGACTCAATTACTTGTCAGTAACATTTGTACAGGTCTGTGTATGACACAGAGAGCAAAAGAGATTTTTTTCTGTCAGATTGTTTTCAACCTTGTTACTCTCTCATTTTCATAGCTTTTCAAGCTATACAAATCCTTTTTAGATAGCATTCCATAGCAACACATCCCTTCATTTTTACACCCCATTCTTCCTGTTTCACCATTAGATGGAATAAATTTCAGGAGGGCACTCATAAGTGATTAATAAAATTCAGATGTAACATGCAAAATAATATTGTCTGTGCAACAAAAATTAGTTGAATAAGAAAATTACAAGTGAAACAAACAATTTACTGAGTACATTTAAACATGAATTTATTTGTTGTCACTAGGGAGTGGGGTGGGTGGGTTATTGTTGTGTATGTAATATAATTAATAAAGTGTGAGCTTGGAGTAAGTGCAGGGTTCTGGCCCTGCACTTCTGATTGGCTGTTAAGCGGCCGGACCGGATTGGCCCGTTCCGGGGAATCCGATTGGCCCTTAACAGAGAGTTCTTATTGGTTATAAAAACTAGCATTCTTACCTTGTTATTGGTTAAACGTTACAAGGTTTGCCTATATAAGGCGGGTTTTACTGATATTAAGGGAGCAAGTCACGATGTAAATAAAGAGCTGAAGTTCACCGTTCAGAAACTTGTCTTCATTCTTTCTCGCCCATGCTAAAACTTAACACTGGCGATGAAGGTGGGATGTGGAGACATCTGAACCAACGAAACTTCGAAGACAGATGATGCATGTGACAGATGATGCCAACAACGAAACCATGTCCGGCGGCATCGTACCACCCGCTCCATTCGATCCATCACAAGAAGACTGGGAGTCTTATATGGATCATTTTCAAATGTTCCTAGAGACAAACAACTTAAAAACGCCACAGCCAGGAAGAAACGGGTGGTGTTCCTGACACATTGCGGTCCAACCGTATTTAAGATGGCTAAGGCACTAGCCAAACCCCGAGAAGTGAAGGCCATGGATTGGGACGACCTCGAATCTATCCTGCGAGACCACTATGCCCCGACCGTGCCTATGCTCGTGAGACGCCACGAGTTTTATCAAAGAAGCCAGCGAAAGGGAGAGAGCGTGGCCGACTTCATAGCAGACCTCCGAAATTTGGGAGGCGTCTGTGGATTCACCGATCTAGAAGAAGCACCAAGAGATCGCATAGTTCTGGGATTAGATGCGCCAGGCGTCCAAAGCAAGCTGATGGCGAAAGTCAACATCAGCCTTGCCGATGCCATTGCCGATGCTACTGGGGCGGAAGCAACCAAGAAGTCGGCTGCACAACTACACTGAAACTGCACTCCGGTACCACCACCGGCCAGCTTTATTAATCTCACCTAGTTCAGAAGGGCAGCTCTCGACAATGCACCACGAGGACCTCTCTTTGTCATCAGACAGCGACGAAGAAGGGGTCCATCGACTGCGGTCCGACCGGGACCCTCGGCCGAAGCCCTTGGCTGGCTCTGGAGCCAGCCATGCCAGATCTGAATGCAGATTCCACGACGCACTATGCCATGAGTGCGGGAAACGAGGCCACATCAGACGGATCTGCCACAGCTTGCCAGGACCCAGCCAGGCCTCAAAAGGGGCTAATTATCGCCAATCGACAGGAAACCATCCTGTAAGGCGAGAGCCAGTAAACCACTCCTACAGAAATCGAGCTTTGTAAAGAGAAGAGGCTCACCATACTATTACTATCGGTCATGCCTCAACCTTGGACACTTAGAAAATCCAAGTCATGGTAGCCATCGAGAACCAGCCTTGCCACATGGAGGTCGACTTGGGATCGTCCCTCTCGATGGTGTCATGGAAGACACTCAAGCAACTCATCCCCACAATTCAACGCCAAGATCTCCATTTCCAACGCCTCATCCTCAAGGACTACCAGGGGAATCGAATCCCCGTCATCGGGTCCTGACGAGTCCGAGTCTCTTTCAAGAAACACACAGCATACTTACCTTTAACGGTCATCGATAGAGATAGGCCTAGCCTACTGGGCCTCCAATGGTTCGCGCCATTTGGCATTGAAGTGGCCAGCATAAACTGAGTCGGTGGCTGTGACTGGGAGGAAGACCTTATCTCTGAGTTCAGGGACGTCTTCGCGGACAGCTTAAGCGAGTACAAGGGGACCCCGATCTCATTCAGCTTAGATCCAAAAATAGCTCCCATTTGCCTAAAGCCCCGTTGAGTTCCGTTTGCCTTAAAATCGAAAATCGAGGAACAACTCAACAAACTGATAGCTCAGGGGGTGTTGGAGCCCATCGATCACTCCCCTTGGGAAACCCCTATTGTAACACCCATTAAGCCAGATGGGTCAATCCGAATTTGTGGGGACTACCGGGCCACTTTGAACCACGCCCTACAGCAGAACGCATATCCAGTTCTGGTGGTGCAGCACCTCCTCCATTCCCTAGGGGGTGGAAAAGTTTTCACTAAATTGGATTTAGCTCAGGCATATCAGCAATTACCAGTAGATGAAAAAACGGCACAGGCCCAAACTATTGTGACGCACCAAGGTGCCTTCAAATGTACCCAGCTGCAATTCGGAGTAAGTGTAGCCCCGGGGATTTTTCAGAGCTGTTAAGCCTGGGCCCATAACCAGTGTTAAGGAGACAAGCTAAACAGAATGTGCAGCGTCAGTCAGATAGGTACACAGATAAATGAGTGAGATTAGTTTGTATGTTTATTAACATACAGTAAAAATAACAGATATGTTTCTGCTATCAAAAATATAGTTTATTCCATTTAGAGTTTATAGCATAGTCAAAATAACAGTCCATTAGTCATGTATCATTTTAGTCAGTCCATTCAAGAATATTCAGTTAGCAAAGTCCGTGTAGAATATCCTATGTCAGTTCACTTACAAATCAGTCCTTTGTTTATCTCTCCTGTTCGAGTAACACAGTCTTGAGTCCATGCAGTAATTAGGGATCATCAAAGCCAGAGAGCGAGCAAGCTGTCATCTTGCTTCTTTTAAAGTGCTTTCACAACCACTCCCCTAATTACATTCCCATATTTAAAGTTGCAGACACTTTAACTTATAAACTATGATTACATATTTATTATTTTACCTAAACCAGTTAGGGTAAACAATGTTATCCCTAACATTCTCCCCTTTTAGGAAATAATAATAAATATAACTATTTACATCTTTAAATCATATTTGCTACAACTTTCTTTAAACTTAGTTACTCCTTGAGCTTTTGTAAATTGGTCTGCAATGTTTTCTTCTGTCATGCAGTATTCCAATTTAATTAGCCCATTCTTTACAGATTCTCTAACATTTAAGTATCTTAAATCAGTATGCTTTGATCTAGTTTTTACAGCAATACTAGTAGCTAACTTTATAGCTGCCTAGTTGTCCTCATACACAATAATGTAATCTTTAACAGTTACACCCATTCTAATAATAACTGTTTGTACAAAATTAAGTCAGTGCATAGTAATGACAGACATGAAAATTCTGCTTCCATCGTGGACAAGCTAATATGCTGTTGTCTGATTGACCTCCACCCTATTAGTGTCTTACCAAATAATATAGCCATCCCAGATGTTGATTTTCTAGTGTTTATGTCAGTTGCAAAACTTGCATCTGCATAGGCACTAAGACTCAAATCACCCTTTGTTTCTATACACAATGCATGGTTCATTGTTCCTTTAAGATATTTTAAAATTCTCTTTAATGATTGCCAATGACATTGATGTAGATCTGAATTAAAACGTGCCAGCTGATTTAAACTATAAGCTATATCAGGCCTAGACCAATTGCTTATATATGATAAGCTACCAATCAAAGATTGATATATGGACTTATCAAATTTGGGACTTTGATCATCAGTTTGGCAAACCTCCTGACTCATTGGAGTCTTTGCCGGTTTACAAAGTTCCATTTTATACGTTTTAATTAATTGGCAAATTTATACGTTTTAATTAATTGGCAAATTTTATCTTCTTGAGATATCTTAAATCCATTTTTCGTTTTGTTAATTGTCAATCCTAGATACTTTTTAATTTCACCTAAATGCTTTAATTTTATCTTTTTGGCTAATAAGGATATAATCTCATAAGCTTCATTATTAGTCTTAGTTATCAAAGCAATATCATCTGTAAATAATAACAATAATGACACCGTTCCATTATTTTCTCTTTCAAACACACATGGATCTGCTAAACCAGATTTAAAACCTATATTGTTTAACTCTTTCACAATATATTGGTTCCACTCAAAGCCAGATTGTTTCAACCCGTAAAGACTCTTTTTGAGTTCCCAACAATCATTACTATTTACTTTATTGTCTTTTATAACAATTGGCTTTTTCAAATATATAGTGTGCTGCAATGGTGCATGCAAATAAGCAGTTTCTACATCTAAATGGTTAATGACATAGTTTTTCTTAGCTGCCCACACTAAAGCTGCTTTCAAAGATGTTGCTTAAAGACTTGGTGCAAAAACTTCATCGTAATCATATGCAGTTTGATTAAATCCTTGAGCTACTAACCTAGCTTTATGGGTAACAGTCCCATCGTTTCCAGTTATTACTTTAAATATCTATTTGCACCCAATGGATTTTTCTCCTGGAGGTAATTTGGCATCTTCATAAACTTTCATTACCTTTAATGAATTTAATTCTTTTTCCATTGCCTTTTGCCAATTCTCCTGATCCTTAGCAGGATACATCTTAAGTTCATCAATACTAGTTGGAACTTTAGTTACTTGGCAAACTATACTTGCTTGATACCTGTCAGGTGGTCTAGTTACACGTGTAGTACGTCTAGGTATTACAGGACTTACAGGTGGACTTTCATTTATTAACTCTTCTTGATTATCTAACTCTTCCTGATCAACAGTTTTCTCTTGTTCTTGTCCTATTTGCTCTTCGTGGACTTCTTCTTTAATTGTACTCTTCTTATAACTAGTCTGTTCTTTCTGCCTTTTGTAGGGTTCAATTATTACTTCATTATTTAAATCTTGCTCTAATCTATTCCATCCTACATGTTCTAGGAATTTAGCACTAGCACTGGTGTAAACTCTAGATGTACCTGGTTCCCAGAATCTATAAGATCTATGATTAGATTTATATCCTACAAAAATAATCTTTTAGCTCTATGCTGTCCTTTGTGTCTAAGTTGTCAAGGGATATGCACCCATGCTGGTGCTCCAAATGTGTGCATGTAACCTAAATCAGGTTTTGTACCATGCCACAGTGTGAATGGTAATTCACCTGTTGTTGAATTAACAACATTATTTAATATATGATTACCACACATTATTGCTTCTCCCCATAAATTGTCAGGTAATCCTGAATCAGACATCATAGTTCGTGTCATTGATTGTAGTGTTTGGCCTCGTCTCTCTATAAAGGCATTATGTTGTGGCCTATATGGTGCAGACTTTTTATGTTGAATACTTAACATTCTAAGTCTATTCTGGAATTTATTATTTGTAAATTCTGTACCATTATCTGTTATAAGAGTTACTAATTTCGTTTTAGTTTTCCTTTCAGCAAATTTAATCCAATTAAAGAGATTTTGATATGTTTCAGTTTTGCTCTTCATTAAATAGCAAAACCCATATCTAAAATCGTGGTCCATTATACTTAGTATGTAACGAGCTCCTCCTACACTTGGTTTTTTTGGACCTACTAAATCAGCAAATATTACTTCTAAAGGCTCTTTGGTGGTAAATCCATCAACTCTATTAGCCGGTGTGACCTTGCTCTTGCTTTGATTGCAAGCATTACATTGCAAATACTTATTACAAGGTTTTAAACTTATTCCCTTAGATAATTCAACAGTTTTCTTAAGCATTTTAAAATTTAAATGCCCTAGCCTTTGGTGTAACAAGTGAATACATTCATCATGAAGTTTCTTATTATCATAAACTGTCTTAGCCACCTTTAAACCATTATCATTTAACACATATAATTCACCTCTTAAAGATGCAGTAATTTTCTTATCTTCTTTTTCAATTGTGCAGTTATCTCCTTTAAAGGTAACTACATATCCTAGTTTAACCAAAATTCTAACTGAAATTAAATTAAACTTAAGTTGTGGTACATATAACATTTTTACATTCTCTTTTATGCAAGAACAATATGCTATACCTTGACCTTTAGCTTTCAGTTTCCAGCCATTGGCTAATGATACCTGCTGTGTACTCTTGTACACTTTAATAAAATTTCTGTTATCATTTGTTATACAGTGGGATGCTCCACTGTCAACCACCCATAAATTATTTTTTACAGCTCCGTTACGATACATGGCTAACTCTAAATTTTTCTTTTTCTTCTGATGACGTTTAGTATTCTGGCCAGCGTTCTGGCACTTTGCTTTTTTACAAAATCTTGCCAAATGTCCTCTTCCTCCACAATGAAAACACTTTTTAATTGTGTATGCAGTAGAAGATTTATTATCTTCTTTTTGAGGTTTCTCCCTCCTTAACTGATGTCTTTCAAGTCTTCTTCTGGTCTCTTCAATCAATCTGCCAGTTATATCAATTTAAAGTTAGACTTTCATCTAGTGAAGATAGAATTATATAGACTTGGTGTAGTTCAGAGAAAATAAGCTCTTTCTCGTGCAGTTCTTGAAAAATGCTTTGCATAGTTTTCAAATGACTAAGCATATCACCATTCGTCTGGAGATGCGTCCTGAAAAACTTCCGTGTTAGATTTATGTGGCACCAACATTATCTCGGACATAAATCCTCTTCAGCTTCTGCCAACACCCAACAGCCGTTTGCTCTCCGTGGATATGAACAAGTTGTTGGTCAGACAATGTTAATGCTATTATGCAAATAGCTTGTTCATTTTTATGCATAAATTCTTCTATTTTTAGTCTATCTTCATCATCCTCTGGATCCCATTCCTCTACGTTTCGTGGATTTTCAATTATGTTCCACAGACCTTCTCTTCGTAGAAGTAGACTACATTTCATAGACCATGATACATAGTTTGTTCCATCCAGCTTGGATATAAGGGACAAACTTTGTAGATTGACTTGTGCCATGTTTTCTTTATATGGATATAAAACTATAATTAATAAAACACAGATGTCTGTTTACTGTAATGTATAACAACACAAACTCTCAGTTTTACATAAATCTGTTTTATCCTAGTTAAACTGACTTTGCAGCCTCTGGGCCCATAACCAGTGTTAAGGAGACAAGCTAAACAGAATGTGCAGCGTTAGTCAGATAGGCACACAGATAAATGAGTGAGATTAGTTTGTATGTTTATTAACATACAGTAAAAATAACAGATACACTTGTGCTATCAAAAATATAGTTTATTCCATTTAGAGTTTATAGCTTAGTCAAAATAACAGTCCATTAGTCATGTATCGTTTTAGTCAGTCCATTCAAGGATATTCAGTTAGCAAAGTCCCTGTAGATTATCCTATGTCAGTTCACTTACAAATCAGTCCTTTGTTTAATCTCTCCCGTTCGAGTAACGCAGTCTTGAGTCCATGCAGTAATTAGGGATCATCAAAGCCAGAGAGCGAGCAAGCTATCGTCTTGCTTCTTTTAAAGTGCTTTCACAACCACTCCCTTAATTACATTCCCATATTTAAAGTTGCAGACACTTTAACTTATAAACTATGATTACATATTTATTATTTTACCTAAACCAGTTTGGGTAAACAATGTTATCCCTAACATTAGCCTTATGGAAAGGTTATTGCAAGGGATTAAGGGCGTGGTCCCCTATTTTGATGATGTATTAATTGCAGCCCCTACAAAAAAAATCTTACAGGACCGGTTAAAATTAGTCCTAAAAAAATTCCAAGAGGCCAGTCTTAAGGTTAAAAAAAACAAATGTAAATTGTGTACTGACAGTGTTGAGTTTTTAGCGTACCTGATTGATAGCCAGGGCATTCACCCTACCGAAAGTAAATTAAAAGTGATCAAAAATGCTCCCAGGCCAAGAAACAAGGCCGATCTCCAGGCATTCCTAGGCCTCATCAATTTTTATAATGTATTTTTACCGCACAAAGCAACTGTCGCTGAACCGTTACACTGATTGTTAGATAAAAAAGCAATTTGGTTATGGGGTTACCGTGAAGAACAGGCGTTCCGAAATGTTAAAAAACTGCTCACTTCTGACTCTGTACTTATGCAGTATAACGAGACTTTGCCATTAGTTATAACCTGTGATGCATCGCCTTTTGGGGTGGGCACCATTTTGAGCCACGTACTGCCTAATGGGAACGAAGCCCCTGTTGCATATTTTTCAAAGACTCTGTCAAAAACGGAGTGGAACTTTGGACAAATTGATAAAGAAGCCCTCGCAATAGTCTCAGCTGTGAAAAGGTTTCACGAATATGTGTATGGTAGGGTTTTTACTATTGTGACTGACCACAAGCCTTTATTGGGGATAATAGCCAGAGATAAGCCAACTCCCTACATATTATCCCCTAGGATGACCCGATGGTCAGAATTCTTAGCTGCTTATAACTATCGGCTGCAATACCGCCCGGGGAAGGCCATTCCCCACGCTGACGCATTGAGCCGAGCACCACTTCCAGAAACTATCAACGATCCGGCACCAACGGTAACCACGTTGCAAATCAAAGTGCTCAACTCGCCGCCACTGACTGCCCAAGATATCGTGAGAGAAACCAAACGCGACCACACCCTAGCACAAGTCCTAGGCTGGGTAGAACACGGATAGCCATTGGACCAGTTATCAGATGACTTCACACCATTCAAATCTCGACAGACCGAACTCTTCTCCCAGGAAGGCTGTGTCATCTGGGGCGATAGAGTCGTTATTCCAGAACGGCTCCGAAAAGTGCTGCTGAGAACTTTGCACGATGGCCACCCCGGCATCGTGCGAATGAAAGCCCTTGCATGAAGCTACACATGGTGGCCGGGCATTGACAAGCAAATCAAACAGTGGGTTAAAGCTTGTCCCAAATGCCAAGAAGTCAGCAACGCCCCACCAAAAGCCATGCCTACTGAATGGGAGACACTACATGGACCCTGGTCCCGAATTCACCTGGACTTCGCAGGGCCAACCAAGGGCCACACCTTCCTGCTTACCATCGATGCCTACTCCAATTGGCTCGAAATTCATTGCATGATGACTACGACCTCCGAGGCGGTCATCAAAATTCTAAACAGACTCTTTACAACCCACGGATTACCAGAAGTCCTGGTATCCGATAACAGCCCACAATTTACTGCACTAGCGTTTGAGTAGTACCTCGCTGACCGCGGCATCTGCCATGCGCTCAACTCGCCTGCGCACCCTGCGACCAATGGCCGAGCAGAATGCATGGTTCAATTTGTGAAGAAAACCTTGCAAAAGGTAGACTACGACAACATTGACGACAAGGTCAACCAAATCCTCTTCTTGCAACACATCACCCCATATAGCGTCACCAACAAAACTCCCGCTGAACTGCTTATGGGATGAAAGCTCCGCTCCCACCTTGACCGGTTGCACCCTGCGTATGAACCAGAGAAACCACTAGAATCCAGTGGCCGCTGTCGCACCTTCCAGGTTGGAGACCTGGTTTATGCAAAAAACCTATCAGGCGACCCGTTGTGGGTGGAAGCAACAGTAGTACGTGTAACTGGCCCTAGATCCTACCTCGTGCAATGCCTTGACGATAAACTTTGGAAACGGCATATCGACCAATTACGGTCACGGCTTGCAACGGCCAGTTCGCAACTCCCGTATGACCAAACTGAGGGGGGGGAGGTACGGAAGAAGATGAAGTCCTGGGAAACCCATTCGAAGGAAACGACGATTTAATAGAAACTCAGGAAGCAGAGCCGGAGGGAGAAATATTTGCACCTCAGGGAATCGCGGAAAATGTGGGCAACGATGCAGAAGTGAACTCTGAACCAGAGACAGCCCCACTGCCAGACAACGATCTACCTCAGCGGGATTGCAACCAGCCGATACAACAAAAATTAAAGAGACTAAAAAGACAACCGTCCTATTTACGGGACAATGTAACTGCGCCCTGAACTAAGGAACCAGGGGGAAGGGGTGTTGTGTATGTAATATAATTAATAAAGTGTGAGTTTGGAGTAAGTGCAGGGTTCTGGCCCTGTACTTCTGATTGGCTGTTAAGCAGCCGGACCGGATTGGCCCGTTCCAGGGAATCCGATTGGCCCTTAACAGATAGTTCTTATTGGTTATAAAAGCTAGCGTTCCTAGCTTGTTATTGGTTAAACATTACAAGGTTTGCCTATATAAGGCGGGTTTTACTGATGTTAGGGGAGCAAGTCACGATGTAAATAAAGAGCTGAAGTTCACCGTTGTCTCCATTCTTTCTCGCCCATGCTCAAACTTAACAATTGTTACTTTTACTTTTTGTGCAGTGAGTTTTTATTTTTGTAAGCCACTCAGAGTCATTGAGAGTAAGTGGGTGGTGATATAAATTATCTTAAACAAACAAATGGAAAAGACTTACTGATTCAGTTCTTACCTGCTTTCTAGACTCCTTTTTCTAGCATGCAGTCATTGTGTTCAATAAAAATCAGTGGGTTTCATGTTTGTGTAATAGCTATTGGCATGGCAAAATAATTTTTGTTTGTTCTTGCTGGTAAATATAATTATGTCACTATAAACAGTATATATACCCTTGAGGTATTGCTATTACGGTAGAAAGAATAATAAAATTGTTTTTTCAATATATTTTTGAGAATGCTATTTTTTCAGCTAATTTGATCCATTTGTTGGCACAGAACATTAAATTTAGAAAGCAATACTTTGCAATCATTTGCTGAATTATAATTCAGAGATAAGTGAATGACTGCTTCTTTTCATAATAGCGAGAAAGATCTTTGCTTTCTGGTGTACGCCAAAGAAGTGTTGAAATATCACAAAAACTTGAATCATTCCAAATGTCTCTTTATCAACTTTCCAGTGTTCAAAGCCTTTCTAAACACTATTTTTTCCCTTTCCTGTTTCAAAGCTTATGCATCTAATAGGTTCTTTTCTTTCAAACTACAGTTGAACAGTTGAAGAAGGTCCAAAAGACTTGTTTTTGCTAGAGCTTTCAGGCTAAATTTAGATTTTCCAATCTGACATAACTGGAAGATCTGTTTGAGGCTTTCAAGTTAAATTTAGACTCATGACATAGTTCTGCAATGCAGTGTACCTGCAAAAAATTATCTTTTGTCCTCTTGAAGACTAGGTGTGGGAGATGTATTTGAGAATGGTCTGTGTTTTCTTATAGTTTCAATCATGGTTCAACAGGATGTGGGTTTAGATAATAAATATACAGGTTATCCTCAAATTACAACCATTCATTTAGTGACTGTTCATGGTTACAGTGGCCTTGAAAAAAGTGATTTTGACCATTTTTGTTTAGATTGGATTTGGTATTTTCATCCACTTATTTATTAAATTTATATTTTATATTTATATTCTGGCAGTTTTATCTCCACACTGTAATTATTATTTACACAATAATGTGAAAGCACAGTGCCAATTCTTTAGGTGGTATGGCTTTCATAAGCACCAAATTCTTCCCTGGAATCCAGGATGTCATATTGCCTTTGAGTCAGTATTAACTCTTAGCAGCTTGGACAAACCCTGCAGTTTTTCTTGGCAAGAATTTTAACATGGTTTACTGTTGTCTTCTTCCTAGGATTATGAGAAAGTGACTGGTCCAAGCTGGCTTTGGGCCTGAGTTAGAATTAGAACTCTTGATCTCCAGGAATTAGCCTGATAACATAACCCCTACACCAAATTGGCTTTACCTTTTTTTAATTTAAGTCCTTGAATTATTAATTTGATCAATTTAGTAACATATGAATTCAAATATGATTGAGGAATGAACAAAATAGTTAAAGATTAATTAATTTATCACAAGCTATCTTGCTGAAAGTTTCAGTGATACAGATTTTTTTCACTGATGCCTTAGTAATGTAGTGAAAATAGAGAACTATTTGTTCATATAATGATCATATAATGCGAATCAGTGTCCATAGTTTTCATTTATACTAGAAACAATTATACATTATTTTTGTGGATGGGTGGATAACATATTAAGAAGGAGGAAGATGAGCAGTTAGGGAACATGAAATATAAACAAACAGGATAACAGAGTTGGAAGGGACCTTGGAGGTCTTCTAGTCCAAACCTCTGCTCAAGGAGGAAACCCTACACCATTTCAGATAAATGGTTGTCCAATCTCTTCTTAAAAACTTTTAGTGTTGGAGCATTCACAACTGCTGGAGTAAAGTTGCTCGAACTGTCAGGAAAGTTCTCCTTAGTTCTAGGTTGCTTCTCTCCAACTTGATTAGTTTCTTTTCATTGCTTTTTGTCCTGCTTTGGAGAATAGGTTGATTCACTCCTCTTTATGGCAGCCCTTTAGAAATTGAAATATTGATATCATGTCACCCCTGGTCCTTATTTTCATTAAATTACTAAATTCCAGCAACTATTATATATATGTTTTAGCCTTCAGTCCCCTAATATATCTTTGCTGTTCTTCTCTGCTCTTCATTGCTCTCTAAATAAATAAATACATACATAAATACATACATACACACACAATAATAGAAACTATGAAATAAGAAAAAAACCTTACCCAATATAAGAAACAAGCCATTAACTATAACAACTATAAGGATAATTAAATATTTTCTTTGTAGATACTATAGGTATTTTGAGTATTAAATATTTTGTAACAAGTATTAAAATATTTCAGCATTGTTTGATAATAAAAGAAAAATGATAGAAGGGAAAATAATCTTAAACTATACCAACTTGGTATCAATTAGGGATTCTATCCTACTTTATCTATGTGTGAATTATACCTAGGAAGATTCTCAGTCATTCAGGTCATGGTTGTCCCAAAGGTGCTTTTTTGAAGGCAACAAGAAGAGATGCAAAATAGCATGGTTGGCCATAGTGAAAGTGGGATGTGTTAATCCAAGCACAATAATAAGTAGGCAAAAAGCTACATTTAGATTTACAATGATAAGTAATAATCTGTAAATTCTGGTTAACAACTCAAGACATTGAGTTTTTATCTGCAGATTATTAAAACCAGCACTGTTAGATCATGAATATCACAACTTTTGCTAATATTTCAATTGCTGCTATTTCCATTCTCATCCTATTGTCACAACAAAAGATTACATGATGGAACCAAATGTAGATGATGGCAAATTATGAAGTAACTTTACAAATAAATATATCAGGGAACTGTTTTTCAGAATGTCTTGGATATCAGGATTGCCCATCAAGGATATTTTGACCCAAATAACTTAAAGTTTGGTGAAGTAAAAGTCTTAGGGGCCCAATTCAACTCTTCTCAAAGTGTGGTTGTACTTCAGAATGATGCAATCATTCCATCACCTCACAAAGTAATGTATAACTCTACAAATCAGGTAAGGAAATAATAATAATTTTGGCATTAAAAAGAGAATAGTATTATCCCTGTTCTATTAGACCAACACTTTTTGAGATTCAGGATCCAGTTTCCCACAGTGACTATGTGGCTTCCTGTGGAAAAATCACCAAGGAATATATGATGGCTTCTCCATTTTGTGGTTTTTCATTACTTACATTAAGTAATATGATATCTGTGACCCTCAAGACAATAAGATGACTAATAAATCAACATAGATGAATTTTTAGTGAACTCAGTTAACTCTGTTCTAAAGCCAGCCATTATGGTGCCAGCCATAATTACTTACTATGGATACAATTCACCAGTGTTCTGATGCATTGTAGTCTTCAGAACTGATGAAGATGAAGCTATGTGGAGTAATAGAGACATCCTTTTTATCTGTATATTATGGCACAGAACTGGCAGACCTAATGAGAACAGGATGAATGGGTGGTATAATCAATTGAAGGAGAATTAATCATAGTGAAAAGCAAAGTGATTAGATCTGAGTGGAGGTGAAATGTTTCCTTCCCCAAATTCCATTGTTTTCTACTGAATATATAGACTTGTACATCTTTTATAATATGATAAATCAATTGTACTTTATATAAATGATTTTCTATTTATATACAGGAACATTAAACTAAGTTTATCATCTCCACTGTTTTGTTTCCAAAGGCAATGCATATTACAGATCTTCACCTTTTCCTGGGTCAAGCTTATACACTGCAATGGAACTAGCATCTCTTATATGACAATTTTGTTATCTGTACTTATCACAAGTTTATCATTCTTAAAGATAATTAAGAGTTTAACTTTTAATGCTTTCAGAATGCTACTATTTTGGAAAACAGTATTAACCATTGATTGACTCCATTACTGAGTAGATTTGACTTTGCATGTTTCAATAATTAAAGGGCAGAAGTGCACATTTCATTCTAGATTCATCCATAGTGCAACTTGTTCAACCCAATGATAACACAACTTTGATAAACTTATCTCAATCTCAACTTTAATAATTGCATAAATTGTTCATTGCAATTTCAGTTCAGCACTTTAAACATATGGAAATCCTTGTGAGTTTTGAATGGTTTTTTCACAGAAGACTACAATACTTAATTTCTGAATAGGGGAAAAGGGGTTTTCTGAATGGAAAACCAACTTATATCCTATATATGTTAATGCTGCATTAGAATTGCCAGTCATTGAATTTGACATAACTTGGTATATTTGCTGTTTATAAGGTCTTGTGAATGACTGCTATTGGACTGTATTATTGTAATTTGAGTAAAAGTCAATATTGGAACCAGAGCTCTTGTATTATTTTTCATTAAATATATTGTATGAGGAAGATCTGAAGATTCAGTTAAGCCTTAACAGCTTGTTCCTTAAGAGTTCTGTTATGCCATCATTTTCTCAGCTTGTAAAGAACCACTCAGTTAAATTTTTTGGTCAAATATTTGATTTTGGATCAAAAAACAAACAAACCACTTTTAAAATGTATGGCTGCATATGGGAGGTAAACATTAGGGAACATAAAAGGATTAAGGTAATTGTTGCTTATGTCAGTAGATAGCTGAGGATGCCTCCATGCATATTTGAATGTAATGGAACTTAGTTCCACATAATTAAAATGTAATTCTTCACACACCTATCTTGAAGAAAATCCTGATAAGCTGAAAATAACTTATTTTTTTCAAAAAAAATGCATTTGGCTTGTCTTTAAGATACAGTTTTATGTCATACATTTATTTTTTATTGGCTTATCAATTAAGTAATTCCTATCATTTTATTATTTGTGTGTGATAGAGCTGAATTTAAATATCTTTTGGTTTAGCTGATTTTGAAGGGAGAAGTTTGAATATTTCCTGTAATTATGTCATCAAAATCAAATTGGTCTATATTTTTCAATTACAACTAAAGGTAAAACTCATTTGGTTTTTTGGAAATTATTTCTATACAGTTTTTTTTAATAATGCTGCATTCTGGTGGATTGACTGAATTTTGATATTACTAATTTTAATGTTGTAAGATATTCACAGACCACTGTGGATAGAGAATAACTAGGAGTATTTAAGAATTATTAAATGAATAAATACATAGATTAAAAAAAAATGATGTTTGTGGAATTATGCTTGCATTGCCATGAAGAAAAGTTCATGCACTCTATAAATCAAAATAAACATTCATAAAACATTAACAAATAGAAATAAGGCTATAATATGAATTAGCATTATATATGCACATACACACACACATTTAAGGGGACACTTTGTTCCAAAGCTATAATGAGAAGACTATAAAATTTGATCCCGAAGAATGATTGGTAAAGTCTTATTAGTGCTTTACTGGAACATGGAATAAAGGAACAAGAGGAGGGAATGTCTAAGTAAACACAGACAGAGTTTTAGAATAGTATAAACAATTCATCATAAGGATATTGATTTTGATTATTAAAAGTAATACAGTTACTGACAATATTTGATATGAATTAAAGCCATCTTCATAAAACAGGAAAAGGTTTCCTTTCTTTGAGAAACTTATTGGCATTTCAGATAACAGTATTATCTGAAATGCCCCTCAGTGTTTTCCAAGCCCAAAACTGGGCAAAATTGAAATCATGCACCCAAGAACTCAATACCAAGCCAGTCCTCCTTCTCAATCCACCTACCCCACCCCACCCCAAAGTGTTAAGAAATAAAAAATAAAGCTCCCCCATTTTTACCTAGTTCTGTTCTGATGTGAAATCATGCACATTACTTTAGTCAAAGTGATAGCCTTATATAGTTCTAGAAGTTCTTCTGTAGTTCTGTGTGGCATCCTGAGCAATATTAGGCTGCATGTTTGAAGTGATTTTGAGAGAGAAACCACCCTTGACAAGATTTTTTTAATGTCCTGAATCTTTTGTGTTTCTAATTTCTGGTAATGTGTAAGTGAAACCCAGAGCTTTAGAAATGGTTTTGGTACCATTTTCATACTGATAATCATCAAGAAATTTAAATAAACTGAGGTCTTCAGAAAGTGTTTGTGAATGGCACATGAAGCAACTTTAGAATCTATGTGGTGAGAATCTCATTGTGATAATGACCACTAAAGTTTGTAAGAATTATATAGGGCAGATATAACCCATATCAGCTCACATTCTTTAAGAATACACACCCATAACTTCCCCAATCGTACTTTAAATAGAAGTAACTGAATTATAGCAATGATTTATCTTTTTACATTGCTACTTTACAAGTTGGATATGCTGCATTTGAAATACATGATAAAAGCTTCACATTTGTTTACTATTTATTTCAATGTATTTTATATATGAATCAGACCCAGATATTCAGTTATGGATCTTAATCTCAATGGATATAGTATTTTGTAATATATCTATATATCTCTATCTCTATCTCTATCTCTATCTCTATCTCTATCTCTATCTCTATCTCTATCTCTATCTATCTATCTATCTATCTATCTATCTATCTATCTATCTATCTATTTTTTAAGTGATAATTTTAATGCTTTTGTGATTTGCTCTGTATTGTTTATCCTATCCTTTGTGCTGGAGAAAGACAAATAAAATTGATTGATTGAACATTCAACAGCAAATATATGCAAAACTTAAGAAAAAGAAATGTGGAGCGTATAGATAGATCAAGGAAGAGAATATATATAATAAATTATACAATTGCATAGTTAATTTATCAGTAAAATAATAAGCAAAATGTATTATTCTTACTATAAAAGGATAATCATGTAAATACCCATAAATGTTATTTTTGCAAAACAGTTATTTGTATGTATGAGTGTTTTCCTGCGTAATTTCATGAATCCTATTTCAGTTATTTTGATCCAAAGGTTGATTGCATTTGATCTTTCTCAAATGCAGAAAAAACTATATATCTGTAGGAATTTACAGCTGTCTCAACTGGAACAAGATATTACATTCAGAAATTGTATTTATAGTTTATTACCGTTGTTGTGAACATGAAGTTGCAGAAAGCAAACAAATAAAAGGAATTACTGTATATATTCGAGTATAAGTCGACCCAAATATAAGCCGAGGCACCCAATTTTACCACAAAAAACTGGGAAAACTTATTGACTCGAGTATAAGTCGAGGGTGGGAAATGCAGCAGCTACTGGTAAATTTCAAAAATAAAAATAGATACCAATAAAATTACATTAATTGAGGCATCAGTAGGTTAAATGTTTTTGAATATTTATTTCAAATAAAAACAGTAAACTAGCTCTGTAAGTGGAAAAGAGAGCCAACAAAACCAATATGGTATCAACAATAACTTTAAAAGTACAAAAACCTTAGCTCAATCAGCAACCAAGCTAAAACACAAGAGTTAAAATCCTTCAAAACTGGATTCCTCCTCCTCATCTGTATGTTATATTTATGGAAAAAAGTGGATATTCATTCAGGCTAGAGTGCTTTAAAATGTAAATGAGGTTAGTTTCACACACACATGCACACCGTTTCGCTTTCCATAAACTATTTTTTTAGTGCATGACAGATGAAGTGCCTGACAGATGAAAGTCCTCTTAGGAAACTTTAGATCTTAACTGGCATTACATTTAAAATCAAACATGTTCACATTCTTAACATCTCATTTTTTTTCCATGGCAAAGTGTTTCTCAAATAATCCATAATAATGCCACGAGAGGGAATTATTGTCTAATTAAAACTTTCACTAGGACAGTTGAGAATAAGTTTGATGTTCACAATTTCCTCTTTGAAAGAGACCAGTAAATAGGGAACAAGAAGATGAAGAAAAAGAAGTGTGTTTTTTCACATTTTTCACACTGCAGTGAACAAAAATGGCATCATAGGAACAGGCTTATTCTCAGTCCAAAGGTTTGTTTCTGATTTATTCCCTGATTTAAGGAAAATTTGGGAAACGATCTCACTATCATGAAAGGTTTAATTGATTCACTAACCCAAAAGATGATGATGATGACAGTGGGAGGCAGGAGTCACTCTCTCCCTTGCAAGAAAAAAGCATGTGTATGTGCTGCATGTACATCCTGTTTTGGGGAGCCACCATCTCTTTCACAGCTCTCCTTCATGCCTCCATTGCATGTGCACACATGCCGTGGCTCAGTAGTAGGTCAACAAACAGATGTCACACTAGGTTCCCTCCTCAAAAGGAACATCCAACCTTTCTTGAGAAGTACAAACTTCATCTGTTCAGGATTGTGGTGACAAAGGTGAAGAAGGATGGGGCTGAGAGAAGGGAAGGGAAGAAAAGATCATTGACAGGGAGAAAGACAGGGAGAAACACCTGGAAGTGTGAGCCCTCGAGTTTCCTTAGGGAAGACCAGACAACAAGGGGAGAGGAGAGGAGGAGGAGGAGGAGGAGGAGGAGAGTTAAAAAAAAAAGAGTGGGAAGCCAACTCACGTGTGCCATCAAAGCGGGTTGCTATGGTATCCAGGAAGGTGTTTTGGAGAGCCAGGAGGCCCCTAATTACCGGCATTTTAAGACTTGCTCAAGGACATCGCCATCGTCCAGTTGGAAGGGGGAAAAAAACCCAGAGGTATCTGAGAAGGACGGGAGCCGAGACGGGGCCCTTCGCTTCCTCTTCCCGAGACAGGCCAGGGGGAAGCAGGGCTTTCTCTGCCTGCTGCTGCCAGAGGGGTGCGGGGGGGGAGTGCGGGGAAAGGGGGTTCGTGCCAAGGCTCCGCAAGCCACCGCCGCCTCCTCCAGACGAGCGCCCTGACGGGAGGCGATCACAGCCGCGACGGCAGAAACCACAAGGTCAGACAGAGATGAGGGGCGCCCCCGAAGAGCTCTGACTGCAGTGAAGGTGAGCGGCCACCACTTCCCCGGTGCGCAACGGCGGGGCAACTCTTGGTGCAGACTGGCCCGAAGTCCGACGTGACTCGCTGAGCCCTGCAAACGGCCAGCCGAAAGCCGAGAGGAGGATGCCCGGGCGGCTGCCACCCCTGGATCCTAACTGGAAAGACCCCACCGCCGCCACTGCCTCCCGCTCAGGCAGGGTCCCCATTCCCCTGGCCGGCCAGGGGCACAGCCGCTTCCCACTCCCAAACAGCCCGGGCGCCGCTAGTCAGCCTCACTCAGCGCCTGGAGCGGCATTGCAGACGCAGCCTTTTGCAGAGCCGAGCCGGGTCGCACCTCACCTCCTTCTCTCACTCTTCTTGCAAAGCGCCGCCAAGCTCCAAGTTGCTCGACTTGGCAGCGAGCGGCTCCTTTACCCACCTGTTGTATGGGAGCTACCGCGCTCGCCTCCGGAGCAGCCGTCCACAGTAACTTTCAAGTTGAGGATGCTGGGTGCTGCTGCTGCCGCTGCTGCTCCTTGGGGCTCTTGAAGCTAATCCTGGTTTGTTCGTTCCCGTTCATTGGAAAGGAGAAAATAAAAGACGGCGGGGAGGGAGGGGGGCACAAAACAGCCCAAAACGCGTAGCAGTGGAAGGAAGGCGCACTGGTGCGAGGAAGGGAGACACACACACACAGAGAGAGAGAGAGAGAGAGAGACAGACAGACAGACAGACACACACACACACACACTCACTTCGCCACTTTGCACCTTGCAAATGCAAAATCCTGGGGTTTTTGCATTTGCAAGGTGCAAAGCGGCGGGGGCAGATCCCGTGTGCTGGAAAGGGCTTGACTGTATTACGGGGAGAGAGAGAGAGGGAGAGATCATAAGAACGGCTCTTGCTTTTTTCTTGCAAGGGAGAGAGCCTTGCTTTTTTCTTGCAAGGGAGAGAGCCGCCACCACCACCTCCTCCTCCCCCTCCTCCCAAGTGAGTCTCCCCCTCAGTTTCCCCTGAAGGATCTTCCATCGCTTTTGCCTTCTCCCTACATCTTCCCTCTGTTAAAATCCCCTCCCACACACACACACTTATTTTCGGTCAGATAGATTTCATGTCTGAGCATTCTCACATGGCGGTGGGTCATTTTTTTTTCAGAGGGGAATCTGACTCCAGTATAAGCCGAGGGCGGTTTTTTCAGCACAAAAAATGGGCTGAAAAACTCGGCTTATACTCGAGTATATACGGTAAGTCTTCAAAGCTGCACATTTGCAGAATCATACAAAAGTGATACTTCTTATTGCCTTTCAAATTAAATATGAGCAGATTGTTCTGAAATCAAAACAAACCTCTTCCAGGATTTCTGTTAGCACATATATTTTCTTAATAAACTTAATTTCTTTCTTTAGAATCTATTTGGTACTTTTAGGAGTTTTGGTTTTATTATACATAGAGATGCTCTGCTTAATATTTATATCTGTGATGTGTAATCAGAGATACATTAATCTCTTTTCTTAAAAAAAGTATTATGAGCTAAGAAATAAGAAGACTGCCCACATAAATTTAAAAGTTGCATGAAAATTATATTCAACAAAGAGATGGAACAACAGTCTCAAACAGTTGAGAAATTCTTGAATTTGAGCAATGATCCTTCAAATAAAAAATACTTTGCATCTTGCAAGCTCTTTGGACTAACAGAATTGATAGAAGAGTAAAGAATTTAAGATGGAATTAAGGAAAAAAGCAATTGGAATTATTTGTCTAGCAGTGAGCATTTCAATTTTGGTTCACTTAGGAAATAAGAAATTGTTAGAAATGCTGAAAGGACAAATGAGAAAATGTCTTCCTTCTTTTTTTTTTTTTTTTGTAAAAGTTTTGTTGATTTTAACAACAGACAAAAAACATATAAGACATAAAAAAAATTAAAAAAAAAAAAATTAAACATTCTTCATAAATTTACAGTGTATCGGTTGGTTTACCACTCCCTTTTGTGCATCCATTTCATAGTCATCAGAATAATTATATTACATAATAACTCACATTATCAATCATCAATAAAATATCCCAATATCATTATTGAACAATCATTTGACTATAATTTTACTAATTCATACTTAAGCGAGATAACTATAATTAAGTTAAATTATTTTATGACAAATCATGAAATCATATCAAATCTATCATAATAAAATATTCTTAAAAATTATCAAAACCAAGAAAAATTACATATTCATTATTTCCTAAATTTCTAAATATTCTATTATCATATTGTATTATCTAACCATTGATAAAAAAGATCCCAAACTTCATAAAATTGTTTATCTTCTTGTTCTCTAATTTCAAATGACAATCTACTCATTTCAGCACATTCCAATATTTTCTTAATAATTTCTTCCTCTATTGGTATTTTCTCACTCTTCCAATGTTAGCAAATACAATCCTAGCTGCTGTTAATACATTTACAATCAAATATTTTAAATTTTTATTATATATATCAGGTACGATTCCCAATAAAAAAATCTCTGGTTTGAAATCTATGTGTTTCTTCATCATTTTTTTCCAGCCATATGCGAATTCTAGTCCAATATTTCCTGGCCTCCTCACAAGTCCACCACATATGGTAATATGAGCCAGGTATCTGATGACATTTCCAGCACTTTTCAGATTTATTCTTGAACATTCTTGCTATTCCTTCTTAAAGAATACTTTGTTTGAGAATCTGAAAAGAAAGAGCTTATCTAATAATGTGAGAAACAGATTTGGAATGCTTGGCTTAAGAAGAGAACTTGAGGAGAAAGGAAGAGAGAAGAAATATCATGAAATAGTCTTTTTTTTACTAGAAAAAAAGTCCAAAAAGGAAATGATCCAAGATACTATGAGAACACACTATCATGAAAGCTCTATGTAAGAAGAAAAGTACATATAATAATCGCTTATAGCTTTATATCAACAAATAGGGGAAAAAAGATTCTATGCCTTAGACTTCAGGGAGGGGGAAAAAATCACAGTATTTACTTATACTGAGATTTATGAGAAAGTTCAGATTATGAAAAAAATTATACTATTTTTTACATGGAGAGAGGTATATCAGATTGACAATCAAGATACAGAATAGGTAGACACAAGATTGGTAACAGAAACAGAATAACAGTTGGAAATGACATTGAAGATCATCTAGTCCAACCCCTTGCTCAACGTGGAGACCCTATATGATTTCAGACAAATGGTTATCCAATCCCTTTTTCAAAGCTTCCAGTGATGGAGCACCTACACATTCTGAAGGGAAGCCTTCCACTGATTAATTGTTTTCACTGTTAGGAAATTTCTTATTTCTAAATACTTCTCTCCTTGATTAGTTTCCATTCATTGTTTCTTTTCTTGTCTCCTGATGCTTTGGAAAATGCTTTGATCCCTTGTTCTTTGTGGCAGCCTCTCAAATATGGGAACACTACTATAATGTCACCCCTAGCCTTTCCTCCCCATTAGACTAGATGTTAAGTCCTGGGCATGGGCGCAAGGAACAGAGACGAGACATCGAATGGTGACTTCAACTCTTTATTGTAAAATAAGAACAGAGCAAATACTTGGGCAGCAGCAGTCTTTTATAGAGCTGACTGCTGTCAAAATAACCAATGGTTTGAGTTTACCGCTTTTGCAAGCATCCAATCAGAGGGGCCCGTTAACAGCCAATCAGACTGGCCAAAAACGACCAATCACGACTCGCTATTTGCGAGCCAATGAGAAGTGCAGGATTACAAGCCTGCTGTAAAGTAAAAGCTGTTTTGGATTGTCTCACTGTGTTGGCTTAGTCCATAACACCCCTCCCCTCTAGGTTCCGTCTGAGGGGTGGGATGACGTATTCTCACAAATAGGCAGGTCGCTTCACCTGTCTGCTCGACCTGCGCTGTTCCACTGGTTTCTGTCCTGGCTCTAGTTCCGGTGGGCTGCTAGCTGGGTTGGATGGTGAAAACTGTGGCCCTGGGCTGCTTTCTCTGCTTACGCCAGTGCTGTCTTCCAGGTTCCCTAGATCCGTTTCCATCGCAGTGCTGTCACGTGGCGAGGCCACTCCCTGGCTTGGTTCTCCTTCTGACGGTGAGTATCCCCTGGTTGGTTGTGTAGACTTTGGGTTTTGATTGTTAATTTTTCTTCAGCCTCCTCAATGGTCCCTTGAAAGATACTTGGACATGGCTGGAACCGACAACTGGAATTCTGTTTCCCTGGTAGTCTTTCAGGATAATTCGTTGCGTGTTGAGGTCCTGGTGGCAGATGTCAGGGATCAGCTGTTTGAGGGTTTTCCAGGATAACATCGATAGGGATGATCTCAAATCGACTTCCATCACGCACGGTCGATTCTCAATAGTAACCTTTACGCAGATCTTTCTTGCATCAAACAATGAAGCGTGGCCGATAATAATGGTTTGGTGGGCTTCTTCTCATCTCGTTGAAGAGGCAGGTGCTTGATTTCTGTAGTAGTAGTGGTTGTTCCATTGGTGGTTCAGATGGTCCTGGTTCTCAGGAGGTTTGCTTGTCTCCCGATGGAGGTTGTTCTCCCTTCGGCTGGGACTGGACTCCCGCTTGCTTCTACAGACTTTTGCGATGTGGCCTCTTTTTCCGCAAGTACGGCAGAGTGCATCGAGGAATTTGCAGCCCGATCACGGGTGGTTTGCCCTGCAACCAACACATTGGCACGGATGTCTCTGGTTCCTTTGCTCTCATTCTGAGCAGAGCTGGTTGACCTCCTCTTCCTCACTGTATGAGGATGACTCGAGGTCTTCGTGGTGAGTGGTGGTAGCGTGCTTCTCAGTGGCGAGTGGACTATCGTTAGCGAGTTGGTGAAGCAGTGCGTTCACTTGGCGCATTTGAGCGGCTGACTTCCTGGTTGTTTCTGCGGCAGTAGCATCGGTGATGACATCTGTAAGGCTGATGTCGCCTTTCGCCATCAGTTTACTCTGCACATGTGGTGCATTTAGTCCCAGAACTATGCGGTCTCTTAGGGCTTCCTCTAAGTTTGCAAAACCACAAAGGCCTCCTAGGTTCTGGAGGTCGGCTATGAAATTCCCAATGCTCTCGTCCTTCCGTTGGTCCCTCTGGTAAAATTTGTGTCTTTGTATCAGTTTAGGAACTGCGGGTGCGTAATGGGCCCGGAGGATTGAGGCAAGGGTATCCCAATCCATGGTCTTCACTTCTGCTGGTTTTGACAGTGCTTTAGCCATTTTGAAAACGGCGGGGCTGCAATGAATCAGGAACACCGCTCATTTCTTGCCAGGCATAGCATCTTTTAAATTGTTGGTCTCCAGAAACATCTGGAAGTGATCTATATATGAGTCCCAGTCTTCGGTTGCTGGGTCGAATGGAGCGGGTGGTATGGCACCGCTGGTCATCTTGCCGTTTGTTGTGTGCACTCTTTTGCCACGTGCTCTGTCTTGTTCAATGCGTACTTAGTCAGCTCTATCGTCTCCGCATCCTCGTCACCAGTGTTAAGTCCTGGGCATGGGCGCAAGGAACGGAGACGAGACATCGAACGGTGACTTTAACTCTTTATTGTAAAATAAGAACAGAGCAAATACTTGGGCAGCAGCAGTTCTTTTATAGAGCTGACTGCTGTCAAAATAACCAATGGTTTGAGTTTACAGCTTTCGCAAGCATCCAATCAGAGGGGCCCATTAACAGCCAATCAGACTGGCCAAAAACAACCAATCACAACTCGCTATTTGTGAGCCAATGAGAAGTGCAGGATTACAAGCCTGCTGTAAAGTAAAAGCTGTTTAGGGTTGTCTCGCTGTGTTGGCTTAGTCCATAACACTAGACATACCCATTTTCTGCAACCCTTCTTCATACATTTTAGTCTTCAGGCCCTTAATCATCTTTCTTGCTCTTATCTGCACTCTTTCCAGAGTCTCCATCTTTTTTATACTGTAGCGACCAAAACTCTATGCAATATTCCAAGTGAGAACTTACTAAAGTGATGAGCTTCTATAAGATGAATGCTAAAGAGAGAAAGAGAATATGAGAAAGAATTATTTTTACCTGAGCCACAAAGGCCTTTGACATAAATTATGCCAGAATAGGAGACATATTAAGGTTTATGTGTATACCTGAGCACCCGATGATTTCTTTCCATGAACAAGACACTATTGAAGAAAAAAACTGAATTTGGAGAAGCATAGTTGTTCAGAACAGAAGTACCAAAAGGATATCACTGTTTTTGTGAAACCTTGAGGTGTACATTCAATGTCACAGCACACATAGAAATGGAGCAGCACAGCAAAAGCACAACATTGCTGATATCAGTTTGGCCCCCATTGCTCCTGCTGCAGTTGCCTTTGGTTTAGATTAAGGAAGGGAGTGAGAAATATACTTGCTTATCTTTGCTTAACTTGTTCAGTGACTATATATTTTAAGAAATATATTGACCTTTTAAAAATTAAAAAGGTCAATAGTTGGAATCAAAGCTGGGAGTGGAAATACTAATCATTTGAAATATGTTATTGATACTATTTTAATAGCTGAAAATAAAGAAGATTTAGAATTCATTGTTAAAGTAAAAATGGAAACAAAACAGGATCAATATCATCTTGCTTGGTCAGTCAATATATAATTGACAGCAAAAAAGTGAATAACATAACTTTGTTTTGTTGCATTCATGAATATATAATGATTGACAATGTACTCAAAAGGAAAGAGGAGATCTAAGAAAAAGGGGAGATGATAAACTCAAGATAATGAAGGATAAAACTGTTTAATGAATAACAAGGATAGAAATAGTCAAAACATCTTGCCTCCAGTAGTAGTGTATATGATTTTTTTTTAAAAAAGTTTACTTTTACAGATTACAGATAATCAGAATTGGAAGGGACCTTGTAGATCATATAGTCCTTGTATAGTCATATACTCCCCAAATGGGAGACCCAACACCATTTCTGATAAATGGCAGTCCAATCTCTTCTTGAAAGTCTCAACTGATGGTGCTCCCTCAACTTCTGAGGGCAAGCTATTCCACTGGTTGATTGTTCTCACTGTCAGAAAGTTTCTTCTTATTTCCAGGTTAAATCTCTCCTTATTCAGTTTCCATCCATTATTTCTTGTCTGGCCTACAGGCGCTATAGAAAATAGCTTGACCCCTTCCTCCCTGTGGCAGCCCCTTAAATATTGGAAGACCGCTATCATGTCTCCCCTGGTCCTTCTCTTCACTAGACTAGCCATACCCAATTTCTATAACCGTTCTTCATATATTTTAGTCTCCAGTCCCCTTATCATCGTGGTTGGTCTTCTCTGTACTTTTTCTAGAGTATCAACATCTTTTTTATAATGTGGTGAACAAAACTGGATGCAGTATTCTAGGTGTGGTCTTACTAAGGCTTAAAGGAATTAGTACCTCACTTGATCTCAATTGTATCCCTCTGTTAATACAATTTAGGATTGCATTAGTTTTTTTGGCTGCTGCTGCACACTGCTGGGTCATATTTAGATGGTTGTCCACTAAGACTCCAAGATCCCTTTCACAGTTACTGCTATTGAGCCTGGTTTCACCCAGTCTATATGTGTACTTTTGGTTTTTCTTACCTGAGTGTAGGACTTTACTTTTCTCTACATTGACTTTCATTTTATTAGATATGACCCAGTGTTATAGTCTGTCAAGATCCACCTGGATCTTGAGCCTATCTTCTTGGGTGTTAGCTATTCCTGCCAGCTTAGTATCATCTGCAAATTTGGTAAGTTCCCCTTCTATTCCTTCATCTAAGTCATTAATGAAGATATTGAAGAGTACTGGGCCTAAGACAGAACCTTGTGGCACCCACTGCTTACTTCCCTCCATGTAGACTTAGACCCATTAAAGACTACCTGTTGAGTACAGTTTGTCAGCCACTTGTGAGTCCATCTGGTAGTGGTACTATCCCATTTTTTCTAGCTTACTTAGAAGTAGGTTGTGGTCTACTTTGTCAAATGCCTTGCTGAAATCTAAATATATTATATCCACAGTAAAGTTAAAGTAAGTTAAAGGAGTAAGTTAAAATAAGTTAAAGGAGTCCCTATGAGTTTTACTCCATTAATCATAGCTGAATTTAGGAGGTGATGTTCATCTCCATTTCTTTAAACCATTAAGCAGCACTGTCCAAAGTGTTGTTTCTGTGGTCAAGTGCCCAGCATAACAGCATGCCACAGTGCAAAGCATATGACAAAACATAGAATGTTGATACCTTCTCATGGAAGTGGTACCTATTTATCTACTTGTATTTGCATGCTAGATTGCCAGGTGATGGGGTAAGTAATGGGAACCCATTTCATCATGAAGTGGTCGGACTCAAACACCTGGACTACAGACTTTCTCTGGCATTGTTTAAGCCCCCGAGCCCTTGTGCCTCTTAATGTATGTGATAGCTGGTACTAAAAAAAAAGAGAACAAAGATATAACTTTTCAAATGATGGATTTGAAGATAACTGTTTCAAGTACATGGACTGGAGGAAAAAAAAAACAGTCAAGTATACCTGGACCCAGATAAAATGAAGGAAAAATACAAATACATTGGGCGGGGGTAGTGGGAGCTAGGAAGAAAAAGGTTTATTCTTGACAAGATTAAGAAAGATAGAAGAAGGGGAAGGCAACAGAGAAAGTGGATGGAAGGCATCAAAATTTCTGAAAAATGTCCTTGTTTAATGTCCCTGGGAAAGTATTGATATAGGGAATGGGACAAGGTCCCAAGCATTTCTGTTTTCATTTAGGCATTAATTAACAGGAGATAAGCCAGAAGTACCTTGAGTGATTGTACTGCAGTTTAAATTAAATTAGTATTACATAGTCTCCCAAACTACTTAAACCTGTTGTGAATATTCTAGAAATGAGGAAAGATGCAAACTTGCAATTAGTGTTAACATTTACATTTACAATAATTTAATATATACATAGGTGCTTCAGGGAACTAAGCAGTTGTATTTAAAATCAAGTGGAAAGAAAGATTATACCTCTCCAGAAGCCTTACGTATATAAATTAAGTGCCTGAAAGAAAAGGAACCACTGGTGAGAAACAAGTCAAGTCAATTCAGAAATTAAATTCCAATGAGCCTACAATATTTTTACTATAGAAGTAATATATTAAAATGGTGCTAATGACAAATAGAAGTGTATGCTCCGAATTCTGAAACTTTGCCTACAAGTTTTAATAATTATGCTTTACATAAAGAATCTTTCCCAATGTTTGGTTATTTCTGCCAGTAAAAAATCAAGGCACCATAATTGAAATTAGCACATTATTTAATTGACATTGGTCAGGAAAGCCTACACTGTTAATTTAAAGGGGTTCTTTGTTTTGATAAAAGATCATGTGAAGTGTCTTTTAAAATTTAAAAGTTACATTTTAAAATTTTATGAAGCAATGTACCTCATTCCTAAAAGGGAAACAATCAACCATATTATTTTGCCTCCTCTTATTTCAATTTCTTCTCTAGAAATTCCAGTAGTGGGTGACAAACATGGTTACTGGATATGGATTCCAAGACTGTTGTTGGTTTCCAAAAGGGGCTGAACCAGTTTATGGAAGTGATGGCAAATAATAGCTAATAGCTTTAATAGCAATGTGAAACCCTCTGAAGACCACTGTCAGGAGATTAGTAAATTCCCTTATTTATTTGGCCCCCTATGACAGGGCTGTCAAACTCATGGCCTGTGGGCCAGATGTGTCACACACTGGCCACACCCACATCCAGTTTAGCAAAGGGAGGGAAAAGTCCTGATATGCCACATGATGATGTTGTGATAACATGAGTTTGACACCTCTGCTCTATGAGAACAGCAAATATTATGGCACCAAAAATAATGCTGACATTTCTTGTCAAAACTGGTTAGTCCTATATGACACTTAATATGTACTATATAACTAATAAGTGCATAGCCTATATAATACTTATTTCTATGCAATAATATATAATGCCCAGGATCATAATCACACCATCCTTTGCTGCATGATTGCTAAATGTCAACAGGCTGCAATTAGTGGCACTATTGTCTTGTACTGTAATCTGAGGCTAATGGCATCCTTTCTTCAACCTCCCCTCTACACATTGTGGAATAATGACTGTATTTCAGAAATAAATGTAATGGAGAGATTTTGTTTGAGGTTCTTTAAGCCTTCCATATGGAGCTCAGATTATTGTGCTGTTTTCAGCATCTCTCCAACTAGCAATAATGAAGAATAGAAGCAGATGCTGGGAGTTGAGGAGGTCAGGGTCATCTAGGATCTCTCTGAAGGCAGGGAGAGGACAAGCCACATTTTGACTTCTTAAAGAATGAAGGACATCTTCTTTATTGCTTATGCTTTAATTAAATATAACAATAGAAGATAAATAGGAAATGGAAAGTTACTCTAGCAGATGCATTTTCTATTCACATGAGCTACCAGGTGAAATTATCTCCATGTCAGAAAATTGAAGAATAAAACCTTTATTTTCAAGCTGATGAACAATTTATTCAATAACAGTTCCAAGACTGCTTATGTCTTATTTGGATATGTCTGGCCTGGAAAATGGTTGATGAACAATCTGCTTCTTTGAAGTTAGACTTGTTTTCCCCTCCCCCACCACTTTCAGTAATATTTATGGCATTCTGAAGAAAAATAACAATGTGTTGTGGTTCGCCGGCAGCAAGTGTGGATGGCTGAGGTCTCAGAGACCAAGGACTCGGATGAGGGGCCGGCATGTGATGCAGGAATGGGGCCAGGACTATCAGAGAATGGAGTGCTGCCTTCAGAGCTTGTGGGGCTTGGCAGCAGTGATGCAGAGGACCCCGAGGAGATTGTGCCCGGTGCCCATGTGCACAGGGCTGCTCAAAGGAAAGAGCAGCTGCAAAAGCATGGGCAATTTGGGAGTAAAGCTGCAAGGTGATGGCCCCTCCTTTAAGGGATAAAAGCCAGCCCTCAGAAGTGGGATTATTTGCAGGAAGCAAAGAAGTTTCTTGCACTTCAAGTTTTGTGGAAGTTTGGATTATCCTGGTTTGTGTTTGGAGACTTTTGGTTTTGATTATTTCCTTGGAATTTAATCTAGTGTTCTTGGCAGCCTTGCACAACCTTGGCAAGGCTTGTTCTTATCTGGGACAATGAGTTTTTAATAGTGTTTTACTGTGAATGAACAATTCACAGAGAAGCATTAAAAAGATGTTGCTTTTATTTATGTTTGGTGTTTGTTTGCTTTGAACGAGGCTTGGGTCAGAACACAATGACATCAAATGCCAGCATGCCCATCATGTTGTTATTTCACAAATGGTGCAATACTGTCATGATGTCTGTTGTAATTACTAATTGTATCATTTGAGACTTCCAGGAAACGATAGTGGACTGAAGGCAGATTCTCAAAAGCCAGGCTAATGGCTATGGTGGTAAGAAGAGCAAGTGCACAGAGTGGTTCCCAGGAGCTCTCATCAGATTAAAGAGAGGGGTATTTCTCTCACACATTTTTCCATACAGAGTTGACCTTTGAACAAATTATAAAATAATGATCTCCTGTGGGTTTGAATGCTCTGGGAGCAAGGAGAAAATGATACTGCCTAAGCCACAGTTTGGTGTCTTCAAAATGGACACTGGGTTTAACTATTTCTTCTCTTAACTAATTTAATTGCCTGTTATTGGTTTTCTGGATATAAAAAACCTTCTGAAGGGCAAGTTTAATTTTACTGACAGAATTTATTTCTATCCTGGATGAAGAAGACTTCCAATAAACTTTGTATGTAAGAAAAGAGAGCATTTTTATTTGATCAGCTTTCCTATCTACTTGCCACCTTATTACCTTAGGAAACAGTTTTTCCCCAAAACTTGAATTTTGTGGAGCCTTGTAAAATCAAGATTGTAATAGTTTTGTGGACCTGAAGCTTCAAAGACCTTATGGTGATAACCAGTGAAGAAGCTGACTCCAAAAATGATCTGCATGTTCCTTAGGTAAGAATTTTTCAACTTGCCATTTAAATATTTCCAAGCTGCCTCCAGATTAATGCATATTAAAATTCTCATCCAATTGCTCCTTAGAGATTCCATCAAGGCCATTTCTGCACAATGAACACCAAAAATGAAGTTTTGAAAACACATTTAGGACAGCTATCCAAGTCTTTCTTTGCATTGTACTTGATCAAATTAGAGCCAGCTTTGAGTCAAACCTCATGCGTTTATACTTGAATTTAATTGCAGAATAAAATCTCATATTCAGAATCATAGCCACATTATGGTATCAGCTAAGCACAAAAATGGAGGCTGTGATTCATTCCATTTAGCCTGCTTTTGAATATCCAAGAGAGTAGCTTCCAATAAATACAAGAACTTATATTTTTCAAAGACGACATTAGATATTTATGAAACATGCTGCCTCATTCTATTCCTAGTTTGTTAGGCTGTTAGACTGTTGTGTGATATCATCTGTTATCTTGGGTAACAGTTATTTGATAGAATTAGAGAGCCAGATAGATATAATGGTCAAGACATCAGGTTAGAAGACAACAAGTTAATCCCGCCATAGACATGAAACCAGCTGAGTGACCTTGGGCCAATCACTCTCTCTCAGACTTTTTAAGAAGGCACTTCCAAATTTTTTGCAAGAAGTCTATTCAATCATGAAGATCATTACTGCCTCAAAAGGACCTCTCCATATCACCTAAAGAATTTACCTGTATCAGAAAAAAAAAAAAATCCTAATGATAACCTTAGTTTAACAGTAGATGGTTGACTGTCCTGAATGTGTATAAGCAAAAGCTTGATAGACAATTTAGCAGGATGGCTCAATGTAGCTTACTTTATTGTCATTGCACCTCATACAACAAAATCAAACACATCTTCAGTGCACATCATGACCATGACAATGAAAATAAGCACAAATACACATCTTTCATCCTTCACACATTGAACCGGAAACCCCCAACACTGCACTATACAGCAGAATTCAAAAGAGCTACCAGCAGCCTTTTTAGGGTCCACAGCCCTCAGAATGCTCCTCACCCCCTGTTCCTCCACAATGAGGTGGGGGCTACAATTGGCTGGTAGTTGTATTTTATCTGTCTCTGATGTCTCCACTTCAAAGCAAGCAAAGAAATGATTCAGTTTCTGTGCCAATGAAGCATCCCTCTCAGAAAGATGACATTGGTTGGTTGATGGTTTGTAATTTGTTGAATCCCTCGCCACACCTGCCTCATGTTATTGCTATAAAAATTATCCTCAATCTTTCTCTTACAGTCAGTGTTGGCCTTCTGAATACCTTTCTTCAGATTAGCTCTGGCAACATGTATCTTGCCCCACCACTGGACCTAAAGGCCTTGGTACTGTCACGCAAGAGGTGCTGGACTTCCTTGGTCATCCAGGTTTAGACCCTAATATGTTTATCCATAGTATCTGTGATAGTATCTGTGCAGTGTTTGATATAGCACAGAACAGTTGCAGTGTGCACCTCTAGATCAGGGTGGTAAAAGATGTTCCAATTTGAAGTTGTTTGGAAGTATCTTCTGGCCAAGATTTCACTGTCTTTATTATAGGCAGAGCCCGTCTCCTAAGAGGGATGTACGCTGGTGCTAAAAAGCAGTGACATATGGTCTGAGCTAGTATTAAGCATGGAGCATCTTTCTGAAGATGTTCAGATTCATTCCTGATACTGGATAATTGATTGATTGAATCACATGTAGATGTAATATTAGTAAGTTAGCATAATTTTTGGTTTCTTCAGCAATTCTTTCTGAAATATATTTCTTTTCCTCAAATATAATAATATAAATAACTTCAGCACTAGAAGATCAAAACACATACCCCAAATTTAAAAATAATGATTATTATTATTATTATTATTATTAAAAACAATTTTATTGATTTTCTACAAGCAAACAAAAACAAACAAGACATAAAAACATCAACTCTCTTATGTACATACAGTGTGTCGGTTGGTTCATCGGTTTTGTGCATTCATTTCGTAGTCTCAATTACAGTTATATTACATAACAACTCATATTGTCAATCCAAACTTATATATCCTAATATCACTATTAAAAAATCATTTGACTATACTTTTAATCATACTTTATGAGATAACAATACTTTAAACAGTTTATTCTATAACAAATCATATAATCATAGCAGATCTGTCCTACAAACCCTTTATAGATATAATGTCAAATAACAAAAGAAAAAGAAAAAAATAAAGATATTCCTTGCTATCTAATATTCTAGATATTCTATTATTGTATTTTGTCATCTAACCATTGATAGGAAAGATCCCAAATTTCATAAAATTGTTTATCCTCTTGCTCTCTAATTTCAAATGTCAATCTACTCATCTCAGCACATTCCAATATTTTCTTAATAATTTCTTCCTGCGATGATATTTTCTCATTCTTCCAATTTTTAGCAAATACAATCCTAGCCGCTGTTAATACATTTACAATCAGATATTTCAAGTCTTTGTTGTAAGTATCTGGTAAGATTCCCAATAGAAAAAACTCCGGTTTCAAATCTATACGTTTCTTTATCATTTTTTCCAACCACATGCGAATTTTAGTCCAATATTTTCTAGCGTTCTCACAAGTCCACCACATATGGTAATATGAAATAATGCTCATTATTTTTATTTCTTCCATGGAAAAATTCCCTGGGCATTCATAGCAAAAAGTGTCACTCCTTTGCAACACTTTTGATCAGGGGGTGTTGGCATGAGTAGTCTTCAATCTTTGAAATACTTTGCATGTTTTAGGTATGGCACATTTGATACATCTGTGTTTTGGGGATAAAAATGATGACTTTTCTACTATCCCATGAATTTTAATGAATTAGCATATTGGTTTTAAAACATGATTGGTGCATGTATCATGTGGATTTGTTATGTATTTTCAGTACCCTGGTTTATTGTACAATTGTTTAATTGTTTTAGAATGCTAATGCTAATAAGTTATTCTGATCTAATATGATAATTAACAGCACAGACAAGAGAGGGGAAAAGTCTATGAAACTTTTATTTTACATTCCACAATAGGGAGAAGTTCATTACAAAAATAAATCTATTGCTTTAATATACTCTTACGCCCTTAACAATATTTTGATATAAGCTTTGATACACTTCTTGTGCACAATTAAGCTTAAGATCAATAGTACAAGGCAAAAAAAAGACCAAACTTTCATAGAAATAATGGCAGGCCACAGGAGGGAATATCCTAATATGCTGGTCAGGAGATTGAGTTATCAGCAGCATTCAGGACAACATTGGGCACTATGATCCACAGTCTTAACAAATCTTAAATGGTGTAAATAGGAAGAAATCCAAGCAATGTATGTTTGTGTACAGATAAAGTCAGTCTTATTCACTGGTGCTTAAGTGGTGAGGCGAACATCCAGTAAAGTTAAGGGTGCATTGCGAAAAGCAATGAAAAAACCAGCAGGTAGACATGTCCTTTTCTGAAATCGAAAAAGATCATAACTATAGCAAAGAGGCTTTTCTTCTTAAAGTTAGTAAGACAGAAATATCAAACATCCAAAGCAAAACTCCATGGTATTAAATGGTAGCATACAAATTTTAAAAATTTCAGGAACTTGTGCATTATGGAATATATGGCAATGTATGATCACATCTGTGGTAATTCCAGAAAGTGATACAAAGAAGCTTCTGTGGAATCTGTGAGAAAGATCTTTTCTTCCTATGAATAGAAAGAAAAAGTTGAAACTACTGGTCACCTGATATATACATATATACAAAATATATGTAGTACCTCTACTTTTAGAAATCTGCTTTTATCTGTGCTTTTTATTAAAAAATGTAGTTATAAATTTACTAGAGAAGAATTGTCTCTTGTGAAACAGGCAGGAAAAAATAACTGATTTTCAGCTCATCCCGAATCAGAAGACAAACTGCTACTTTGCTTGCATCTCTCCTGTTCATAATATTATGCAGAAATAATGCTTCTCTTTAAAATTTAGTGAGTCTTAGAAACTGTAGGGGGAATAACAACATTTCAACTCGAAAGAAATTCTATACAGTAAGTCATTAGTTAAGAGAGAAAAGACAGTAAAAGAGATATTTCTAAAAGATTTCACTTCAGATATAAATACCAAAGAGCAATGGGCCATAATTGAGCTATTATGTTATCATTAAAGGCATTTCTCAAAGAGATTATTATTAATGTCCAAACAACTGCACTCTCCAATTTCAGAGTTGAGACGAATATTTCAAAAGACACTATAGCTTATAAAATATGACCAAATGAGAAGGTTAGCCAGACAATTGTACTGAAAGAAATTAATCAAGAGATTTATCTAGGACTTTTAGTGGTATCCTAACTAAAGATGTCTGTGAGAGTGAAGGAGATAAAAATACTTGCAGTAAGAGATTGTGGTAAAAAAAAAAAAAGGAATTTAAAGGCCAATACAATCTTACATTCTGTGATTTAGCAGACAAAATTTCTGTCTTTCATGATCTAAAAGAAATGAATTTGATTTGTGCTGGTTTTTCCATCTCTATTTTTTTAAAGGATACAGAAATAAACACCAACAGTAACTAGCCATTCAAGCCTCATCCACATATTTTCATAGTTAAATAAGGTTCAGAATTAGCATAAGATAATTGAAAGATTTAAACAATACTGAACAAATATCAACATGTTTCTTCATTTTATTATGAATCTATTTAGTGATTCAAGAAAAATTAAGTTCAGATTAGTATGTTCTGTGAGGCAAAAAAATCAATGTCAAGTATAATCCTATGGTCAATGGAATGCCAACATTGGGAAGATAACTAGGATTATGCCAAACAATTCAAAAATGATGTTTAGCAGGCCACAATATTTTTGATAAACCAATAGTTTTAAAGTATTTTTGAACACAAGAAATCAGGTAATGGAAGCTAACAAAAGTTTGGGAAGCAAAAATTTAATTCAGTTCTGTACCTGTGGGAAGGGAGAGTGACAAAAGTATTAATTTAGTTGTTACTGTCAGTTGACATTTCTGTTCTTAAAATGTCTTCTATTTTATAGCCATTTAGCATACCTGCATCAAAAGGAGCAATGAAAAATGTTTTTTTCCCCATCAGCCTGGATGTTTGATTAAAGTGCAATGGTAGAACATGTACTGTGCATAGAATGGGTAGTAAGTTCAATTCCCAGTACAGATTCCTTCCTGGGTGTACTTAAAATACACCCAGCTTTGTGAATTAAGGGCAACTGTTATTATAATATCACTTTCTATTCTTTCTCATGTTCTTTTTTCAGAAGCATCATTTCATCTTGCCTTCATTTTAAAAGAAAGGCAACATATAAATAAAATATAGTTGGCATAATTAAAGGTCGTTGAATCGTTGGTGGGATGACAGAGAAAAAAAATTGGAACATGATTAAATTTCTCTCATCTCATTAAAGAAGGAAGGATGGAACGGAAAAAAAATACTCCTTCTTTTCCTCTCAAATTTTCAGCTAATCCATATTTTCATCCTTCTATAAAAGACCATTATTTTCAAGATAAATACATCATCTAAGTGCTAGCATAATGTCTATTTCAACCACATATTGCTTCTATGTGAATGCTAGATAGTCTAAGGTAAAGGGTAAGTGCCTTTTAAACATTAAGCAAAAGGCCAAGTGCCTCTCAAATTCTAGCGTGGGGAAGTGTCACTAAAAAACCTGTTTTGGAGATAATCATCCCTAGTGTTATGTCTGGAGCATGGATGCGAATGATAGAGACGAGCTGGTAGAAACAGTGAACTTCAAACTCTTTATTTACATATTGTGACAGCTCAAACTGGAGGGCTGCTATAGCCTTCCTTATATAGGCAACTTATTAACTATACAACCAATAGCAAACCTGGAGCACTAGCTCCGTTAACCAATGGGAATGGCCTGTTAATGGCCAATCAGATGCTCCTGAACAGACCAATCCGATCCTGCCATTAACAGCCAATCAGAAGTGCAGGGCCAGAACCCTGCACTTGACTTCAAGCTCAAGATAACTTTATTGGTATTATTCATTCACAACACCCCTTTTCCCTGGCTTCTGCCCACGGGGCGCGGTTACATAGTCCTTAAGGTAGGATGGCTGTTTTGTTAGTCTTTTTGATTTTTGCAAAGTGTCTGGCGGTTGGCTGCACTTCTGCTGAGGTAGATCATTGTTTATCGGTAGGGGTGCCTCTGGTTCTGAGTTCACGTTCCCGTTGTCACCAATATTACTGGCCACTACCTGAGGTGAACTCACTCCGGTCCCTGGTTCATGTTCCTGCATTTCAGACCCATTATCAGTTTCTTCAAAAAGGTTTCCCTCTAATTGCAATTCTCTTTCCTCTGTATCTCCCCCCCCCCTCAGTTTGGTCATAAGGGAGTTCGGAAGTGCGCGACGGTAGCCGCAATCGTAGTTGCTCTATGTGGCGCTTCCAAAGTCTGTCGTCAGGGCACTGAACGAGGTATGATCTTGGGCCAGTTACACGGATTACGGTCACTTCTACCCACAGCGGATCGCCCGATAAGTTTTTAGCAAATACTAAATCGCCTACCTGAAAGTTACGGCATCGGGCGCTGGATCCGAGTGGTTTTTCTGGTTCGTTGGCTGGGTGTAACCGATCGAGGTGGGAGCGGAGCTTTTGTCCCATTAGCAGCTCGGCGGGAGTTTTTTTGTGAGGTGTGATGTGCTGGAGGAAAAGGATCCAGTTGATTTTTTCGTTGATGTTGTCGTAGTCAATCTTTTGGAGAGTCTTTTTGACAAATTGTACCATGCGCTCAGCCCTACCGTTGGCAGCAGGGTGTGCAGGTGAAGTGAGCGCATGTCGGATACTGCGGTCAGCCAAGTACTGCTCAAAAGACAGCGCAGTAAACTGGGGCCCATTGTCAAATACCAGAACATCTGGTAATCCGTGGGTTGCAAACAGTCTTTGCAGTCTTTTGATGACCACGTCAGTGGTCGTGTTGCTCATTCAGTGAATCTCGAGCCAATTCGAGTAGGCGCCGACGGTTAGTAAAAACATGTGGCCTTTGGTTGGCCCGGCAAAGTCCAGATGGATGCGGGACCAGGGTCCTCGTGGTGTCTCCCATTCGGTTGGGGTTGCCTTTGGTGGAGCGTTGCTTACTTCTTGGCATCTCCTGCAAGTTTTAACCCACAATTCAATTTGTCTGTCGATGCCTGGCCACCATGCGTAGCTTCGTGTGAGGCCCTCATTCGCACGATGCCAGGGTGGCCATCGTGCAAGGTTCTTAGCAGTGCCTGTTGGAGTCATTCTGGGATAACGACTCTATCGCCCCAGATGATACAGCCCTTCTGCGAGAACAATTCTGTTTGATGGCTTTTAAATGGTGCAAAGTCATCTGGTACTTGGTCCAATGGCCATCCGCGTTATACCCATGTGAGGACTCATGCTAAGATGGGGTTGCATTTTGTTTCTCTCGCAATGTCACGGGAAGTTAATGGCAGCGTATGGAGTGTCTCGACCTGCAACGTTGTCATCATTGGGGCAGGATTGTTGATGGTTTCAGGAAGCGGTGCACGGCTCAACGTGTCGGCGTGGGGAATGGCTTTACTGGGACGATATTGTAGCTGATAATTGTTGGCAGCCAAGAATTCTGACCAGCGGGTCATCCTGGGAGAAAGTATGTAGGGAGTTGGCTTGTCCCCAGCGATGATCCCCAGCAATGGTTTGTGGTCAGTTACAATGGTGAAAACCCGGCTGTACACGTACTCATGAAATCTTTTAACAGCTGATACAATCGCCAGGGCTTCTTTATCGATCTGGCTGTAATTTCGCTCAGTTTTCGAGAGCGTCTTTGAGAAGTAAGCAACAGGGGCTTCATTACCGTTAGGTAACACATGGCTCAAAATGGCACCCACTCCAAAAGGCGATGCATCACATGTAATGTTTATTGGCAAAGTCTCATTGTACTGCATTAGTACGGCGTCCGAAGTCAGTAGTTTTTTCACATTACGGAATGCCTGCTCTTCTTTGTGACCCCATACCCAAATCGATTTTTTATCTAATAGATGATGTAAAGGTTCAGCGACAGTCGCCTTGTGCGGCAAGAATACATTATAAAAATTGATGAGGCCTAAGAATGCCTGGAGGTCGGTCTTGTTCTGGGGTCTGGGAGCGTTTTTTATTGATCTTAATTTGCTATCGGTAGGGTGAATACCCTGATTGTCAATTAAGTACCCTAAGAATTCAACATGATCGGTACACAGTTTGCACTTATTTCTTTTGACTTTCAAGCCTGCTTCCTGGAATTTTCATAATACCAGTCTTAAACGCTCCCGTAAGATTTTTGAAGTGGGGGCAGCAATGAGCACATCATCAAAATAGGGGACAACGCCCTTGATCCCCTGCAATAGTCTCTCCATTAGGCTCTGGAAGATCCCCGGGGCCACACTGACTCCGAATTGAAGCCCCGTACACTTAAAGGCACCTCGGTGTGTTACGATAGTCTGTGCCTGTGCCGTTTTTTCATCAACCAGCAGTTGCTGATAAGCCTGAGCTAAGTCTAGTTCAGCGAAGACTTTTCCGCCCCCCAGGGAATGGAGGAGGTGTTGTACCACTGGCACCGGATATGGGTTCTGTTGCAGAGCGTGGTTTAGGGTGGCTCGATAGTCCCCACAAAATCTAATGGAGCCGTCCGGCTTAATTGGTGTCACAATCGGCGTTTCCCATGGGGAGTGGTCAGTTGGCTTTAACACTCCCTTGGCAATCAACTTATCAAGCTGCTTGTTGATTTTTGGCTTTAGAGCGAACGGAACTCGACGAGGCTTAAGGTGGATGGGAGCTATCTTTGGATTAAGGCTAAAGGATATTGGGGTTCCCTTGTACTCGCCTAGCTTTTCCTCGAAGAAGTCCCTGAATTCGTGGGCGAGGTCTTCCTCCCAGTCACTGCCGCCAATTCGGTTACTGCCAGCCATTTCAATGCCGAGTGGTGCGAACCGTTGCAGGCCTAACAGACTAGACCGGTCCTTATCGATCACCGTCAGGGGTAAGTACGCCATGCGGTTCTTGAATGCAACCTGAACTCGACTGGATCCTGCGACTAGAATTCGGTTCCCCTGGCAGTCCTTTGACACGAGCCATTGGAATTGAAGGTCTTGGCACCGGATAGTGGGGATGAGTTGCTTGAGGGTCTTCCATGAGACCATTGAAAGAGACGATCCCGAGTCAACTTCCATTTGGCAGGGCCGATTTTCAATGTTCACGTTGACCCGAATTTTCTTAGCGTCTAGTGAAGAGGCATGGCCAATAGTGAGTGTTTGGTGGGCCTCTTCCCGTCTTGCTAGACGATTCACGGGTCGGTTTCTGTAGGAGTGGTTTACTGGTTCTTGCCTTACAGGGCAATTCCCTGTCGATTGGCAGAGGTTGGTTCCTTTCGAGGTCTGTCTCGGTCTGAGGAGGCTTCTGCAGACCCGTCCGATGTGGCCTCGTTTCCCACACTCGTGGCAGAGCGCGTCATGGAATTTGCAGTTGGAGCGGTAATGGTTGGCCCCTCAGCCAGCGCACGGTTGCTGGGACTTCGGGTAACGGTCCCGATCGGACCGCAGGCGATGGATCTCTTCTTTGTCATTGTCTGACGATGAAGAGAGGTCCTCATGGTGGGACGTCTGCAGCTGCCCTTCTGCGTTAGGTGAAACTTCGCCGGCTGGTGGGTGTGCTGGAGCGCGATTTTGGCGTAGTTGGGTAGCCGACTTCTTGGTCGCCTCCGCTTCTGTAGCTTCAGCTATGGCGTCTTTAAGGGTGTTGCCCTTTGCCATTATTTTGCTCTGTACGTTTAGAGCGTCTAGCCTGAGGACTACTTGGTCTCTCAAGGCCTCTTCTAAGTCAGTGAAATCGCAAAGGCCTCCCAAGTTCCAGAGGTCTGCAACGAAATTGGTGACGCTTTCTCCTTTCCGCTGGTTTCTTTGATAGAACTCATGTCATCTTACGAGTATTGGAACGGTTGGTGCATAGTGAACCCTTAGTAGCAGTTCAAGGACATCCCAGTCCATGGCCTTTGCTTCCACCGGTTTTGCTAATGCCTTAGCCATTTTGAATATTGTCGGGCCACAGTGCGTTAGGATTACCGCCCGTTTCTTCCCGGGTGTGGCATCCTTCAGATTATTCATTTCCAAAAACATTTGAAAACGATCCATGTAGGACTCCCAGTCCTCTTGAGCTGGATCGAATGGAGTGGGTGGTACTACTCCACCGGCATGATTCCGCCGTTGTGCACTTCAGCCACGTGCTTAGTTGTCTTAATTGGTTCTGATGTCATCCAATCCCATCCTCGTCGCCAGTGTTATGTCTGGAGCATGGGTGCGAATGATGGAGATGAGCCGGTAGAAACAGTGAACTTCAACCTCTTTATTTACATATTGTGACAGCTCAAACTGGAGGGCTGCTATAGCCTTCCTTACATAGGCAACTTATTAACTATTCAACCAAAAGCAAACCTGGAGCGCTAGCTCCGTTAACCAATGGGAATGGCCTGTTAATGGCCAATCAGATGCTCCTGAACAGACCAATCCAATCCTGCCATTAACAGCCAATCAGAAGTGCAGGGCCAGAACCCTGCACTTGACTTCAAGCTCAAGATAACTTTATTGGTATTATTCATTCACAACACCTAGCTACTCATTTCAGAGTTCAACACATTTGGGAATCTCATATCCAAAGCTGAATGTTATCATAATCACTTCCAACAGAAATAAAATTATAAAACACTTCTGCCTTCATGAAATGAAATATATCATAACTGTTTGTAATTATGTGACAATAAAATTTGACAAGTTTTGTGCTGCAATTGTGGATAACTCTGTGGACAATTGTAATGATTGAACCTTGTCTGCAAATATGAACTCTTCTCAAAGCCATGTAAATGTTTCTAACATATCACACCAACCTTCAAAAGGACAGTCCAGAAACTATCATGAAAAGAAAGGTGTCTTTCAAAATACTGTGGAAAACTCCTAAAGGTTTTGCTGATCATTTATAAGCTTTTAAATGGTTTAATGTTGTTGTTTTTTTATTGAAATTGCCAAATTCGCCAGAATTGGGAATTCAGTACAAGCATGATTTGTGGAGGCTGCTAGCAATAATCTCAAGATGTTCTAGACTTAAACATCACATTTAAAAAAATTGAATACTCTGCAAAGTTGCTTGCAAAATAAAAACCAACATATTTAGAAAAGTTGCATGTAAGATCTATATATTTGAGAAATCAAGCTGCAGAGATCAATATATTAGAGAAAGGTATACAATGATGTTCACATTATTTAAAGATGAGACTAGGGTAGATACTAATAGCATATATACAGTAAATATTGTGTTAAGCCTGTGTTTCCCAACCAGGGTTAAGGAGACAAACTTAACAGAATGTGCAGCATTAGTCAGATAGGCACACAGATAAATGAGTGATATAAGTTTGTATGTTTGTTAACATACAGTAAAAATAACAGATACGCTTGTGCTATCTAAAATATAGTTTATTCCATTTATAGCATAGTCAAAATAACAGTCCATTAGTCATGTAACATTTAGTCAGTCCATTCAAGGATATTCAGTTAGCAAAGTCCGTGTAGAATATCCTTATGTCAGTTCACTTACAAATCAGTCCTTTGCCTCTCTCCCGTTCGAGTAATGCAGTCTTGAGTCCATGCAGTAATTAGGGATCATCAAAGCCAGAGAGAGAGCAAGCTGTCGTCTTGCTTCTTTTAAAGTGCTTTCACAACCACTCCCTTAATAACATTCCTATATTTAAAGTTGCAGACACTTTAACTTATAAACCATGATTACATATTTATTATTTTACCTAAACCAGTTAGGGTAAACAATGTTATCCCTAACATTCTCCCCTTTTAGGAAATAATAATAAATATAACTAATTTACATCTTTAAATCATATTTGTTACAACTCTCTTTAAATTTGATTACCCCTTGAGCTTTTGTAAATTGGTCTGCAATGTTTTCTTCCGTCATGCAGTATTCCAATTTAATTAGCCCATTTTTTACAGATTCTCTAACATTTAAGTATCTTAAATCAGTATGCTTTTATCTAGTTTTTACAGCAATACTAGTAGCTAACTTTATGGCTGCCTGGTTGTCCTCGTATACAATAATGGATTCTTTAAGAGTTATACCCATGTCTAATAATAACTGTTTGTACAAAATTAAGTCAGTGCATAGTAATGACAGACATGAATTTCCACTTCCATCGTGGACAAGCTGATATGCTGTTGTCTGATTGACCTCCACCCTATTAGTGTTTTACCAAATAATACAGCCATCCCAGATGTTGATTTTCTAGTGTTTATAACAGTTGCAAAATTTGCATCTGCATAGGCATTAAGACTCAAATCACCCTTTGGTTCTATATACAATGCATGGTTCATTGTTCCTTTAAGATATCTTAAAATTCCCTTTAATGATTGCCAATGACATTGATGTGGATCTGAATTAAAATGTGCCAGCTGATTTACACTATAAGCTATATCTGGCCTTGATCAATTGCTTATACATGATAAGCTGCCAATCAAAGATTGATATATGGACTTATCAAATTTGGGACTTTGATCATCAGTTTTGCAAACTTCCTGACTCATTGGAGTCTTTGCCGGTTTACAAAGTTCCATTTTATACATTTTAATTAATTGGCAAATTTTATCTTCTTGAGATATCTTAAATCCATTTTTTTTTTTTGTTAATTGTCAATCCTAGATACTTTTTAATTTCACCTAAATGCTTTAATTTTATCTTTTTGGCTAATAATGATATAATCTCATTAGCTTCATTATTAGTCTTAGTTATCAAAGCAATATCATCTGTAAATTATAACAATAATGACACCGTTCCATTATTTTCTCTTTTAAACACACATGGATCTGCTAAACCAGATTTGAAACCTATATTGTTTAATTCTTTCACAATATATTGGTTCCACTCAAATCCAGATTGTTTCAACCCGTAAAGACTCTTTTTGAGTTTCCAACAATCATTACTATTTACTTTATTGTCTTTTATATTAATTGGCTTTTTCAAATATATAGTGTACTGCAATGGTGCATGCAAATAAGCAGTTTCTACATCTAAATGGTTAATGACATAGTTTTTCTTAGCTGCCCACACTAAAGCTGCTCTCAAAGATGTTGCTTTAAGACTTGGTGCAAAAACTTCATCGTAATCAGATGCAGTTTGATTAAATCCTTGAGCTACTAACCTAGCCTTATGGGTAACAGTCCGATCATTTCCAGTTTTTACTTTAAATATCCATTTGCACCCAATGGATTTTTCTCCTGGAGGTAATTTAGCATCTTCATAAACTTTCATTACCTTTAATGAATTTAGTTCTTTTTCCATTGCCTTTTGCCAATCCTCCTGATCCTTAGCAGGATACATCCTAAGTTCATCTACACTAGTTGGAACTTTAGTTACTTGGCAAAATATACTTGCTTGATATCTATCAGGTGGTCTAGTTATCAGTGTAGTACATCTAGGTATTACAGGACTTACAGGTGGACTTTCATTTATTAACTGTTCTTGATTATCTAGCTCTTCCTGATCAACAGTTTCCTCTTGTTCTGGTCCTATTTGCTCTTCGTGGACTTCTTTAATTGTACTCTTCTTATAACTAGTCTGTTCTTTCTGCCTTTTGTAGGGTTCAATAATTACTTCGTTATTTAAATCTTGCTCTAATCTATTCCATCCTACATGTTCTAGGAATTTAGCACTAGCACTGGTGTAAACTCTAGATGTACCTGGTTCCCAGAATCTATAAGATCTATGATTAGATTTATATCCTACAAAAAATAATCTTTTAGCTGTATGTTGTCTTTGTGTCTGAGTTGTGTAGGGATATGCACCCATGCTGGTGCTCCAAATGTGTGCATGTAACCTAAATCAGGTTTTGTACCATGCCACAGTGTGAATGGTAATTCACCTGTTGTTGAATTAACAACATTATTTAATATATGATTACCACACATTATTGCTTCTCCCCACAAATTGTCAGGTAATCCTGAATCAGACATCATGGTACGTGTCATTGATTGTAATGTTTGGCCTTGTCTCTCTATAAAGGCATTATGTTGTGGCCTATATGGTGCAGACTTTTTATGTTGCATACCTAACATTCTAAGTCTATTCTGGAATTTATTATTTGTAAATTCTGTACCATTATCTGTTATAAGAGTTACCAATTTCTTTTTAGTTTTGCTTTCAGCAAATTTAATCCAATTAAAGAGATTTAGATACGTTTCAGTTTTGCTCTTCATTAAATAGCAAAACCGATATCTAGAATAGTGGTCCATTATACTTAGTATGTAACGAGCTCCTCCTACACTTGGTTTTTTCAGACCTATTAAATCTGCAAATACTACTTCTAAAGGCTCTTTGGTAGTAAATCCATCAACTCTATCAGCCGATGTGACCCTGGCTTTGCTTTGATTGCAAATAGAACATTGCAAATACTTATTACAAGGTTTCAAACTTATTCCCTTAGATAATTCAACAGTTTTCTTAAGCATTTTAAAATTTAAATGCCCTAGCCGTTGGTATAACAAGTGAATACATTCATCATGGGGTTTCTTATTTTCATAAACCGTGTTAGCCACCTTTAAACCATTATCATTTAACACATATAATTCACCTCTTAAAGATGCAGTAATTTTCTTATCTTCTTTTTCAATTATGCAGTTATCTCCTTTAAAAGTAACTACATATCCTAGTTTAACCAGTTATCTCCTTTAAAAGTAACTACATATCCTAGTTTAACCAAAATTCTAACTGAAATTAAATTAAACTTAAGTTGTGGTACATATAACATTTTTACATTCTTTTTTATGAAAGAACAATATGCTATACCTTGACCTTTAGCTTTCAGTTTCCAGCCATTGGCTAACAATATCTGCTGTGTACTCTGGGACATTTTAATAAAATTTTTGTTATTATTTGTTATACAGTGGGATGCTCCACTGTCAACCACCCATAAATTATTTTTTACAGCTCTGTTAATATACATGGCTAACTCTAAATTTTTATCTATCTTTTGATGACTTTTAGTATTCTGGCCAGTGTTCTGGCACTTTGCTTTCATACAAAATCTTGCCAAATGTCCTCTTTCTCCACAATTAAAACACTTTTTAATTGTGTATGCAGTAGGAGATTCATTATCTTCTTTTTGAGGTTGTTCCCTCCTTAATTCATCTCTTTCAATTCTTCTTCTGGCCTCTTCAATCAATCTGCCAGTTATATCAGTTAAAGTTAAACTTTCCTTAGGCAAAATTTCAAGGGAAGTGACATAGTTATCATAACTTTCGTCAAGTGAAGATAGAATTATGTAGACTTGGTGTAGTTCAGAGAAAATAAGCTCTTTCTCATGCAGTTCTTGAAAAATGCTTTGCATAGTTTTCAAATGACTCAGCATATCACCATTCGTCTGGAGATGCGTCCTGAAAAGCTTCCTTGTAAGATTTATGTGAGCACCAACGTTATCTCGGACATAAATCCTCTTCAGCTTCTGTCAACACCCAACAGCTGTTTGCTCTCCGTGGATATGAACAAGTTGCTTGTCAGACAGTGTTAAACCTATTATGCAAATAGCTTGTTCATTTTTATGCATAAATTCTTCTATTTTTAGTCTATCTTCATCATCCTCTGGATCCCATGCTTCTACATTTCGTGGATTTTCAATTATGTTCCACAGACCTTCTCTTCGTAGAAGTAGACTACATTTCATAGACCATTATACATAGTTTGTTCCATCAAACTTGGATATAAGGGACAAACTTTGTAGATTGACTTGTGCCATGTTTTCTTTATATGGATATAAAACTATAATTAATAAAACACAGCTGTCTGTTTACTGTAATGTATAACAACACAAACTCTCACTTTTTACATATATCTGTTTTATCCTAGTTAAACTGACTTTGCAGCCTCTGGGCCCATAACCAGTGTTAAGGAGACAAGCTAAACAGAATGTGCAGCGTTAGTCAGATAGGCACACAGATAAATGAGTGATATAAGTTTGTATATTTGTTAACATACAGTAAAAATAACAGATACGCTTGTGCTATCAAAAATATAGTTTATTCCATTTATAGCATAGTCAAAATAACAGTCCATTAGTCATGTATCATTTAGTCAGTCCATTCAAGGATATTCAGTTAGCAAAGTCCGTATAGAGTATACTATGTCAGTTCACTTACAAATCAGTCCTTTGCCTCTCTCCCGTTCGAGTAACGCAGTCTTGAGTCCATGAAGTAATTAGGGATCATCAAAGCCAGAGAGAGAGCAAGCTGTCGTCTTGCTTCTTTTAAAGTGCTTTCACAACCACTCCCTTAATTACATTCCTATATTTAAAGTTGCAGACACTTTAACTTATAAACCATGATTACATATTTATTATTTTACCTAAACCAGTTAGGGTAAACAATGTTATCCCTAACATTATGCTTTTTTCTTAATTTTTTATTAGCAGAATTATGAAATAATTTACTATTATATATATATACGTAGTAAAATGTGTTCTTATTTACAGGAGAAATATATATACTGTATAAAATGTATGTATGCATCATCTCCATATTCTACCTATCCATTTTCTGTCTGTCTGTCTTTCTGCCGGTCATCTATCTATGTGTTGTGAATGAATAATGCCAAATAAAGTTATCTTGAACTTGAAGTCAAGTGCAGGGTTTTGGCTCTGCACTTCTGATTGGCTGTTAATGGCAGGATCGGATTGGTCTGTTCAAGAGCATCTTATTGCCCATTAACAGGCCATTCTCATTGGTTAACGGAGCTAGCGCCTGCGAAGTCCCTGTTGCTTATTTTTCAAAAACACTCTCGAAAACTGAGCGAAATTACAGCCAGATCGATCAAGAGGCCCTGGCAATTGTATCAGCTGTTAAAAGATTCCATGAGTACATGTACGGCTGGGCTTTTACCATTGTAACTGACCACAAACCATTGCTGGGGATCATCGCTGGGGACAAGCCAACTCCCTACATACTTTCTCCCAGGATGACCCGCTGGTCAGAATTCTTGGCTGCCAACAATTATCAGCTACAATATCGTCCCAGTAAAGCCATTCCCCACGCCGACACGTTGAGCCGTGCACCGCTCCCTGAAGCCATCAACAATCCTGCACCAACGATGACAACATTGCAGATCGAGACACTCCATACGCCGCCATTAACTGCCCGTGACATCGCAAGAAAAACAAAATGCAACCCCATCTTAGCATAAGTCCTCACATGGGTGGAACGCGGATGGCCATTGGACCAAGTACCAGATGACTTTGCATCACTCAAAAGCCATCAAACAGAGTTGTTCTCGCAGAAGGGCTGTATCATCTGGGGCGATAGAGTCATTATCCCAGAATGACTCCAACAGGCACTGCTAAGAACCTTGCACGATGGCCACCCTGGCATCGTGCGAATGAAGGGCCTGCACGAAGCTACGCGTGGTGACCAGAGATCGACAGACAAATCAAATTGTGGGTTAAAACTTGCAGGAGATGCCAAGAAGTAAGCAACGCTCCACCAAAGGCAACCCCAACCGAATGGGAGACGCCGCGGGGACCCTGGTCCCGCATCCATCTGGACTTTGCTGGGCCGACCAAAGGCCACACGTTTTTGCTAACCGTTGACACCTACTCGAATTGGCTCGATATTCACCAAATGAGGAATACTACCACCGAAGCAGTCATCAAAAGACTGGAAAGACTGTTTGCAACCCACAGATTACCAGACATTCTGGTATCCAACAATGGTCCCCAATTTACCACGCTGTCTTTTGAACAGTACCTGGCTGACCGCAGTATCCGACATGCGCTTACTTCGCCTGCACACCCTGCGGCCAATGGTAGGGCTGAGCGCATGGTACAATTTGTCAAAAGGACTCTACAAAAGATAGACTACGACAACATCGACGAGAAAATCAACCAAATCCTTTTCCTACAGCACATCACACCTCACAGCGTCACCAACAAAACTCCCGCCGAGCTGCTAATGGGACGAAAGCTCCGCTCCCACCTTGATTGGTTACAACCAGCCTACGAACCAGAAAAGCCACTCGGATCCAGCGGCCGATGCCGTACCTTCCAGGTAGGCGATTTAGTATTCGCTAAAAACCTATCGGGCGATCCGCTGTGGGTAGAAGCGACCGTAATCTGCGTAACCAGCCCAAGATCATACCTCATTCAGTGCCCTGATGATAGACTTTGGAAGCGCCACATAGAGCAACTACGATCGCGGCTACCGTCACACAATTCCGAACTTCCTTATGACCAAACTGAGGGGGGGGGAGATACAGAGGAAAACGAATTGCAACTAGAGGAAAACCTTTTTGAAGGGGCTGAAAACGGAACTGAAACGCAGGAACAGGAACCGGGGACTGGAGTGAGTTCATCTCAGGGAGTGGCCAGTGATATCGGTGACAACGAGAATGCGAACTCGGAACCAGAGGCACCCCCACCATTAAACAATGATCTACCTCAATAGAAGTGCAGCCACCACCAGGCACTTTGCGAAAATCAAAAAGACTGATAAAACAACCGTCCCATCTCAAGGACTATGTAACCGTGCCCCGTGGGCAAAAGCCGGGGGAAAGAGGTGTTGTGAATGAATAATGCCAAATAAAGTTATCTTGAGCTTGAAGTCAAGTGCAGGGTTCTGGCCCTGCACTTTTGACTGGCTGTTAATGGCAGGATCGGATTGGTCCGTTCAGGAGCATCTGATTGGCCATTAACAGCCCATTCTCATTGGTTAACGGGGCTAGCGCTCCAGGATTGCTATTGGTTGAATAGTTAATAAGTTGCCTATATAAGGAAGGCTATAGCAGCCCTCCAGTTTGAGCTGTCACACCATGTAAATAAAGAGTTTGAAGTTCACTGTTTCTACTGGCTCATCTCCGTTATTCGCACCCATGCTCCAGACCTAACACTATGTGTGTCCTATCCATCCATTACTTAAGAAGTTCAGAATTGACCTACAGGATATTAATCCATTTTCTTCTTTTGCCCTGTGCATTGACCACAAAATATATCTGGCTTCTGCTGAGTGGCTTTTTGAACTAAATCCAGGTCTGCCCCTCTAACTATTAAACCATATTTGCGGACATTTGCTTCACTCAAAACTTGAGACATCTGCTATAAGCTCATGTATCAAGCACTCTAAATAAAAATGTATACATCAGAAACATCTGTGCTCCAAAGATACTGTTTCAATCATTCACCAAATTGCTTATCCCATCTTTAACCTTTGCAGAAGTTGTTTTTTTTTTTTTTTTAAACATCTAGGGTGATGGACTGCAAAAAGAGGATGAGCTGCTGGTTACAGATATGGAAACAACCTTTGTGATTTTCCTTTTTTTAACGGTATTAATCTCTGTGGCAATTGAACTTTCTCAACTTTATTATATTCCAGTCTGCAGTACTACATAGTGGAAGAAGAAATAGGGCTTATTTCCTTTGTTTCATATATTTTTGACTGTATTCATGTAAGGAAATTTTCCACTGCAAACATAAAAACACTGAAGAAGTGCTTAAGAAGGGCCTGAAAGTTCTGGAAATAGCAGTGATCCTTGTGCTGCAGATGTACTTTGGTGAGTATTCAAAGATTCAAACTTCTGATAACAGGATCAAGATAGCACTATCTTTATAATTCCACTTGCACAAAAGTACTATCGTTTTCTCCTTCCCTTCATAATTTTGTTTGGCTTCCACTGATATTGACACAGTGCTTGTTTCCTCCTGAATGGGAAAGGGTGTTTGTGCACCTCTTCTCCTTTTCTCCTTTAAATATATTTCAATACTAGGGCAAAAAAGCTTTTACAGCTGCAATTTCAGGATTCAGTTTTCTTTGCCTCTGTATTTTCCCATGCTAAGCAGTCATAACCCAGACAAATTGCGCTCACATTAGCTCTTGCAGGACGATCACATTTCAGAAAGAAATCACTTCTATAGAGTGTGAGAGTGATGTGGTGAGAGGACCATCTGTCAAAATTATCAGGAGTAATTTCTGGAGAGACTGGGTATACTTTCTCTTTTTGATATATTACCAGTGCAATATTCTTTCACTTTTTCTCTGTTGAAATGTTTCTTTTTCTGAAAAGGGAATAGTTCCTTGCAAGACAACAAATAAAGTAAAATAACAAGATGTGAGACCACAGACTTAGAATATGGAGACTTATTGGAATATGAAGACTTGTTGCATTAACAGAAGAATACAATCAAGATCAAGTGAGGTACTAATACCACTCTAGGACCACACCTAGAGTACTGCATCCAGTTTTTGTCACCACATTATAAAAAACAGGTTGAGGTTCTAGAAAAAATGCAGAGAAGAGCAACCAGCATGATTAGGGGACTGGAGACTAAGACATATGAAGAACGGTTACAGGAACTGGGCATGGCTAGTCTAGGGAAGAGCAGGACCAGGGGAGATATGATAGCAGTCTTTCAATATTTGAGGGGTTGCCACAGGGAGGAAGGGGTCCAGCTATTTTCTAAAGCACATGTAGGCGAGACAAGGAATAATGGATGGAAACTGAACAAGGAAAGATTTAACCTGGAAATAAGTAGAAACTTTCTGACAGTGAGAACAATCACCTAATAGAACAATTCGCCCTGGAGTTGTGGAAGCAACTTTGAGACTTTTAAGAAGAGATTGGACTGCTATTTGTCAGACATTGTGTAGGGTCTCCTGCTTAGGCAGGGGCGTTGGACTAAATAAACTACAAGGTCCCCTCCAACTCTGATTATCTGTAAAAAAAATCTGTAAAATCTGACTGAATAAGGGTGGTGCAAAAATACCATTATTCAAGGTAAAAGGAGGACCTATTTCTTTGTTGTGCCATCACATGTTCTCCCTTTTCACCCTCATTGCAAACTAATTTCCATTCACCCTTTACCACCTGGTAGCAGCTGATCTTCTTATCTTTCAACTGGGAATCAAATGGACACAGTACAGATGTCAATATTAAGAGGTCATCTAAAGCAGTGATTCTTTTTTAAAGAATCGCCCCCTTGAGCCATTGAGGAAGTTATCATCACACCCTCCTCCAACATAACCTCTCAATCACAACACAGGGAAATTCTTCAATTTATGCAAACACATTTTTTGTTTTCTTTAAAATTGTTATCAGGACATAGCGATGCAAATAATTTATTTCCAGTCTTTTTCCCATTTCTCAATTGTGTGAAAAATTCTGATGCCACCCATCACTTTACTCCCAAACTTCATGATACATGATCTTATTATTTGTTCAAGACACTTAAATGCAATGACCACTGAAAACAAAATTCAATTGCAAGAAAATGAAGTGCCCCCCATAAACAGTAACATTTAATGATTTAATTACAAGTGAATTTTAAGACATAAAAAATAAATATAAAAATGGCATAAGAACAAACCGCAATGTAGGAACTAAGAATTTCAAGACAAAAACTCTGAAACTAAATTAAGATTTGAGGAAAATATATATTCGTGAACACTGTAAAAAGGGTTAAAAAAACACAAAGAAATATTTTTACAGAAGGAAAGCAACAAAAATCAGAGCGACAAATTTAATGGGTAGAGTGAAGAGGCTGCTGTGCAACACGCATGAAGATGAGCAAAGCATATTCACATATGTACGGCGTTCTGTACTGAAGCTAGCTGGAGGAACCTTTTAAAACACAGTTCAATCCACTAATAGTAAGTGATCTGATGTTTTTGTACGACAGATATACAGAGGTTCACTGTATCAAAAAAGTCTCAAAAGTGTCCCCAAAACTTCTCGCTCCATCGCCCCCATATCGCCCCCCTTCCATTCCTTCATCCCTGTGTCACCCCTTTTCGTTCCATCACCCTCCATAAAACTGAAATCACCCCCTGGGGGATGATATCGCCCAGGTTAAGAACCACTGATCTAAAGCTCTAAAAGAGTAAAATAATTGGGAAAAAATGTGTACTTAGGTACAATGTTATGGCTGAGGAGAGACATGGTGGTGATAATGGTTAGGCTCAGTTCTTAATTCCAAGTTGATGAACATGTCAGTTTCCTGGAGTAATTCTTCAAATCCAGCAGTCTACTGTTGTGGATGCTTTGCTTTCTCTTCAACATCTGATCTTTATTTTTGATAGAATGGAGAAAGGTTGTCATTTCATGTACACCCATTCATGTTTATGTATAAACCCAGTTATTACTATTGTCAGATAATCAGAGAAAGACAGAGTTTTTGAACAAGCAGCGCCATTTGGACCAAATTAGAATGGTTTATCTCTTCATAAATGGGGAACAAGAGGTGACTTTTAGCGTTAGAACTCTTGATTTTGTTCCTAAGGTTGAAATCATATGACTTTAACTTCAAAAGAAGGAAAAAACTGGTAGGACAGTATTAATGTGCCAATTATTATAATTCTCATGTTTTCTCAAATTCCAAATAAGGAAAAAATATGTCTGTAATGTATATTAAAATGTGGCTGAAAATGGCAAACCCATTTATTTACAAAAACAACTTCCAGCATACATGTAAATCTAATATATTCACCATGCATTAATAACTACTGTCATTAAATCCTGGGAATATCATACAAAATTAAACAGTTTAAACTTTTTGTACAGAAAGTTTTGATGCAATGTTCAGGGTTCCCTTGACAGTTATAAAAGAAAATGTATTATATAATAATATAAATTATTTTTAAAACTAAATTCCTTATTCCTGAACTAGCAGACTAGTTACTTTCTGTCAATGAATCATTTCTGTTTTGCTTTATTTATTTATTTTATTTGTTCAGTATAGTCCTAATAGTTTACAATTTCAATATCTGTAGAACTAGCTAATCTTTCAACTTTTACTGGTTAAATAATAGAAAAGAGTTGAGACTGACCACCTAGCACAATTACACTTATTCTCCTGTTAAAATATCTATTAACTATGAGGCTTGATTCAAGTAAATAAATAAAACATCAAACCAGCAAGAGGTCACGTAAATGAGTAGAAGGTACAACAATTGTCAAAAAATAAATATTATGCCCATGATTTTTATCATAAAAAAGTTTATAATAACAAGAGTTCAATGATAACAAAAACAGGTATTATCTAGTCCCAGTCAATTTAAAAATATAACAACATGACTTCAAAATTTTCACTTTAAAGCAACAGACAAGTATTGAAGTTAACAACATGTTTAGGAATATTTCTTGTACAAAGGAAGAGGATATTCACACTCTCCACAACTGACATGTTGACAACAAATGCAAGACAAAAGAGGTGGTCATCAAGCTAAAGATGCTGAAGAGGAATAAACATAGAATACTGCCTATTCAGCTGATGACAATTTGGAAGACAACACATCAAAGCAAGGAGATTATTCTATTAAAAACTGTGACTCTTATCAAGAATGCAGCATATGATTTTATTTGATCCCAGGTATAACTGTGACATCTCTTTTTGAACAAACATCTATTTAAGGCATCAGTGGACTTAAAATATGTACATTTGGGATATGTTTATATCTTATGGTTAAGTCACTGGGTTTGTCGATCAGAAGCTTGGCAGTTTGAGGCCCAAATACCACGTGATGGGGTGAGCTCAGATTCTTGCCCAAGATTCTGTCAACCTAGCAGTTTGAAAATCTGCAAATGTAAATAAATAAATAGGTACCACTTTGGTGGGAAGATAACAGCATACCATATGCTTTGGCATACAGCAATGCCAGCCACAAACTCATGGAATCATTTTCAAATAATACTGGCTTTCTCGGCTAGGAAATGGAGATAAGCCCTCTAGACTCAGATGTGACTGGTTAGGGGAAATCTTTTCCTTTTTTCTTAAACTTTACATATGACCCTTTTTTTGGTACTGGATTAGGAAAAGTGATGAACTAAGGCTAAGTTTTCTTATGGTTACCATAATTGGTGCTCAGAAGAACTAATTCAGATTGAATTATTGTGAAGTGGCTGAAGTGTATGCCTGTATAGAGAGACACTTCAGGTACTTTACAGTGGTTCATTCTGAAAACTCAGAGAACTTCCTCCAGGATGGTTACTTAGCCAATTGGACAACCATGATACATAGACAGAATGGCACAAGAGAGGCACATGCTGTTATGAACTAATAAAAATGCTTAAAAAAAGTTTATCAAAGCTTAAAGAAAAAGCAGGGTTCTAATCCTGCTCTTCTGATTGGCCGATAATAGCGATATCGGATTGGTCCGTTCTGGGGAATCTGATTGGCTGTTAACGAGCCACTCTTATTGGTTCAAGGGTTTAATGCTTCCTTGTTCTCATTGGTTAATAGGCCAGCAGCCTGCTCTATAAAAGGGCTGCTGCTGGCCCCAGGTTTTTGCTCTATTCACGACGATAAATAGAGTTGAAGTTCACTGTTCACTGCCTCGTCTCTGTTCCTTGTACCCATGCGCAGAATTTAACAGTGGCAATGAGGATGAGATGCGGAGACAGCAGAGCTGACTGAACACTACAGAGCACCAAACAGAGCATGTGGCTGAAGGCACATCGACAACGGAAACCATGTCCAGAGGCGCCATACCACCCGTTCCATTTGACCTGGCACAAGAAGACTTGGACTCATACATAGATCGCTTCCCGATGTTTCTGGAGACCAACAACTTGAAGGATGCCACTACGGGAAAAAAGCGAGCAGTGTTCCTGACCCATTGTGGGCCTGCCATCTTTAAGATGGCCAAGGCACTAGCGAAACCGACTGAGGTGAAAACCATGGACTGGGATGTCCTCGCGCCCCTTCTACGGGCCCACTATGCACCCACCATACCAACGCTTGTCCGAAGACATGAATTTTACCAGAGGGACCAGTGGAAGGGAGAGAGTGTTGCAGATTTCATCGTGGATCTCTGGAACCTGGGAAGCCTCTGTGAGTTCACAGACCTCGAAGAAGCTCTGAGAGACCGAATAGTTCTGGGAATAGATGACCAGACAGTACAGAGCAAGATCTTGGCAAAAGGGGATATCGACCTTGCTGATGTCATCAAAGACACTACTGCAGCAGAAGCAACCAGGAAGTGGGCCGCCCGAATGCGCCACACCAATGCACAGCTCTGTCAACTCGCCAGCGATACCTCACCTTGACTAGAGAGTCACACAACAGTGACCCATCACGAGGACCTCGAATCGCCATCAGAAAGTGATGAGGAGGAGGTCAACCGGCTCCAGTCTGAATGTGACCAACACCACCAGCAAAATCAAAGGCTACTGCACTAATGCGCGGGATGTGGTGCAAACCACCCACGATCAAACTGCAAATTCCTCGAAGCACTCTATCATTTCTGTGGGAAAAGAGGCCACATCAGAAAGGTCTGTAGAAGCAAGCAAGGTTCCAGCCCACTTCAGAGGGGAAACAACTACCGCCAGACCACAGAGAATCGCCCTGTGAGTCGGGAACATTTGAACCGCCAAGGGAACAACCACTCCCACAGAAATAAAACACCGGCCATTTTATTGCGAAGAGAAGAGGCACACCAAACCATCACAATTGGTCAAGCCTCATCTCTAGACGCAAAAAAGATCCAAGTGAAGATCGCCATCGAAAACCAGCCTTGTGTGATGGAAGTCGATTCAGAATCGTCCCTCTTGAGGGTTTCCTGGAAGACTCTTAAACAATTAATCCCTGCCATTCGGCATCAAGACCTCAGAGCCCAAAGAATCATACTCAAGGATTATCAGGGGAACCGAATTCCAGTTGTTGGATCCAGCCAAGTCCAAGTATTATTCAAAAATCATACTGCGTCATTACCACTGACTGTCATCGACCATGACCGGCCTAGCTTGTTAGGCCTTCAATGGTTCGCCCCACTCGGGATCGAGGTAGCCGGCATTCACCAAACCAGAAGCGATGACTGGGAGGAGGCCATCATCCAGGAATTCCAGGACGTTTTCGCAGACAAACTAGGCGAGTACAGGGGGACCCCAATATCATTTAACCTTAACCCTGAAGTAGCCCCCATCCGCACAATCAACACAAACTGTGAAAAGGATAACACTGCCATATAGCAATAATATTTCAGAAACCACCAACAAGCTATTACAACCATATGGCATCAGCATAGCATGCAAACCAACTAAAGCTGTCCAGAACATCCTAAATAAAAAAAAAAAAAAAACCTCAGCAGCACTAGCTGAAAAAATAGGAGAAATCTATAACATATAATGTAAAGACTACAAATGTTGCTATATAGGACAAATGGGCAGAAGGATAGCAGAGCACATTCAAGAACAATAATTAACAGGTTTCCGGTTTCGCGTGGCTTCGGGGCAGCAGGAATTCGCGACAGCTCGCGATTCCTGCTGTGCTAGCTGTCGAGGTACCCCTGACCCAGATGGGTCAGGGGGATATGGCTACCCTGTAGGGACAGCTGAAGAGAGAGGGGAGTCGGACAGGGAGGTGGGGGTGTCACAGACCCCCCCCTTCTCCAGAAAAACCCCTTTTTCCCAAGGCGGTGGAGCGGCGGTCAGTAATGGCCGCCACGAAGAAGCCAGCAACCGGGTAAGATTGCGCTGGAGGAAATGTGAAGAGTGAAAGTTTTGTCTGAGCCGGGTCAAGTAACATCCTTTAAATTGCCTGGAGCTGAGCTGTTTGAATTGCTGGAGGATACATTGTATCCCTAAGAAGAGCGAAAGCGGCGGAGAAGCTGTTAAAGGGAACTTTTGTTTTTTCTTCACTCTCCCACCCCATGGAAACAGCAGAAATGTTTGGATATATTGGACATCGAAAGTGAATTGTTTTGAGAGTTGAAGCTAAGGAACAAAAGGATTTTTGGACATTGAAAAATTTAAGAAATTGGAAAACCCTTGTTGGAGGTATGGATTTCTGATTATTTAAAATTGACATTTTAAGTGGGAAGGGATAGGAAAAATAAAATTGGAGCAGAAGCTGAAAAAGGAGGAGATTGCCTAGAATCCCAAAGAAAGATATATGGTAATTGGACCTCTTTGATTAAACATTAACCCCAGAAAGAGAAAGAGAAGAAGGAAGAAAAGTATTAACTTTTGGAACTTTTTTTAAATTGTTTTTGATTAAAAATACTTGTGGTTGTTTTGGGAAAAGTTTCTCTTTTCATAATGGCATTGTTTGTGGATGAACTAAAGACTGAATATCAAAAATATAAAAAGGAAGATACTTTGGGCGCTTTGTTTCAATTCTTAGAAATGGCGTTATGTACTTATGAAAAGTTGATTATGCAGCAGAAGGACTGGGACAAGGAAGAAGAGGAAGAAGAAGCCATCTTTGATGAACAATGGGTCCCTTCCGGAGAGGAGGAGAAAAAGGATAAGAAAAAGGGGATTTTAAGAATTATAAAAACAACCAAAAAAGAGAAAAATGAGCGAAAAGGGGGAGGCAAGGTTAGAAAGCAAAGGAAAAGGAGTAAGAAAAGAGAGGAGAAAAAACAAAGGGGTAAAAAGGGCAAGGAGAAGAATAAGCAAGAGAGAAAGGGGGGGAGGAGAAGCCTTAATGGGGGGAAGCAAGATCTAAAGAAAAAAAGTTTATTTAAAGACAATGGGTGAATTTAATTTAGGATAAAAGCGGGATTCTGGAGGGTACATAAGTTTGGGTTTTTATATGTGTATTTAGAGTATAAAATTCATTGTGTAATTTTAGAATCTTTTAAACAGAATCCCAAGAAAAATTATTATACGAAGTACTTTTAGGGTAATGAGTTATAGATGTTACTCCAATTGGTGTATAGGAGAAGTATAGTAAAAGAAAAAAGATGAATGGATAGTTGGAAATAGAACAGACAAAGAATGTTATTGAAAATGGTAATAAGATATGGAAGGATATATAAAGGCTTTGTAATGGTTTTTTTTTTTTTTGGATTTTGTATATTGATAAAAGGCAATAAAATTTTAATTAACAAGAAATAATTTGGATGAAAAGGAGAAGTAGGGATAAGATATGAAGTTAAATAGATAAAGTATTGATACTATAATTTGGAATTGTTATGCTCTATTGGTTTTTTATTATTATTTTTTCCTAGAAAAGAATTTATAAGCTGTTATGCCTTGATTCTTTGTGCATTGTTTTTATAAAATTGATAAAAAAGGTTTTTATATATATATAAAAAAAAGAAAATGATAATAAGATATGGAAGGATATATGGGGTGAATATGATGTTTGAATTTGTGTCTGTGTGAAGAGTTTTAACCCGGGATCAGACAATCTTCAGAAAAAATCTTTTAGTTTTGTTTATGTTTTGTGTTTTGTATGTTTGTGTATTGTGTCTTCTGTAAAATTATTAAAAAAATTAAAAAAAAAAAAGAATTAATAAAACCTTGGAGGAATGTAATTGTAAACAAGTCAGAAAGAAATGAATATGATGACTATAAAATGGATAAATATAGAAAAGAAATGAAATTGAATAAGAGTAAAGAGAAATAATGAGAAATTTGCTGAAAAATATTTATGTGTCCATATGGAAATGGGATAAATTAGAATTATGTTGTATAAAAATAATGTTTTATCCGACTTGCAAAAATTTATAATGTTAAGAGGTTTTATGTACTTAATGGTTAATGATGTGTTGTTTGTCTTTAAAATTAATAAAATTTGTTTCAAAAAAAAAAAAAAAAGAACAATAATTAACAGTCAGAAGACATGATGAAGACTCCTGAATCCCACAACACAGAGATAGACTTAATCACAGTTTGATCTGGAAAACTGTGACCATCCTAGACCAAGCCAAGTCCAAAACTGCTAGAGAATTTCTAGAATTTTAAATCAGCTATAATAATATGCAGATAATATGAAGATAATCAGAAATTAACACCAAGATTAACATCAGACAACAATCAAGGCATAAACAATATTCCAAACAAGGAAGTGTCAAACAAGCTAACAGGAAATAGCTCAACCAAAAAACCACCAAGAACACTATCACCAACACTGGCACAGCAAGCCACAAGAATATAAAATGAGAGCAAATGAGCTCCAATGATATTACCCATTTTTGATAATGAAATGTCTGAAATAAAACAACTAAGTTCAGAGAGAACCAGGAATTCTCATTTCATCCCTGATCTATAAATACTCTTTATCATGTCAGAACCAACAAATTACTCCCAACAATCTGGGTCCTCAATCTCCTGACAGCCATAACTATTTTTAGTTTTATAGATGAACGATAAGAACCAATGAAAAAATGAATAAACTAAGATATTTTCTTTATTTCTTTTCCCATCTTTGAGATGCTTTATTCCTTCCATTCTATTCCATTCCGTTTCTCTCCCCTCCCCTCCCTTTCCTTTTTAACTTTTTTTTGAATTTTCAGCTAAAATGGTAATAAATTACAAAGGTTGAAAACTTGGATTTGGGAGGCAAACAAAGATGGATTATCTGTTGGCAGCATCACCTACCATTAGCATTTCATTGATGATTGTTTTATTTTTCTTAATTTAAAACAGATATATATATATGTATTTCACCAAAAGTTCATATCAATAGGTGAACAAACAATTATA